>CM057338.1:666469960-666838365 GCA_030015575.1 Agapanthus africanus
TAGACTAGGTCATATCAATGCGATCTGACATGCTTAAGTTACATTTAGATGCATATTTAAACTATTTTGAATTTACATCTTGTGAAACTTGCCAGTCATGTCACAAAGATTAGATGACCATAGCTTTGTTTATTGGAAACAGAGAAAGAGTTAGTGAACTCTTGGGATGATACATGTTGATGTATGTAGGTCCCTTGTCTACACATGCCAAGACTGGTTCTTTGTATTTCAATACATTCTCTGATAATCTCTCAAGATTCAGACATATGTTCCTGTTGAAACACAAGTCCGAACCTTTTGAGACATTCACAGAATATAAGTTAGAAATAGAGAACCAAACGGTTATAAGCATTATGTCCTTTGATGTGATCGAGGAGGAGAATACTTGAGCACAGGAATTCCTGGATTATTCTAAAGGTGAATGAGATTCTCTCTCAGCATTACTCCTCCGTATACACCATAGCACGATGTATATCGGGGTGGAGCAATAGCACCCTATGTGATATGGTGTGCTCTATGATGAGTACTACTGAGTTACCTATTTCCTGTAGCGTGTTATGTGCTTGAGAAGCTCCATACCTATTGAATAGGGTTCAAATCAAATCAGATGCCTACCACTTCATATGTGATATGGAAAGGGAAGAGCCCATATCTTAAGTTTGTTAAGATTTGGGGTTGTCCGACCTATCTAAAAAGCAAAATCCGGAAAAGCTCGCGGCATGGTCTGTTATTTAGAACTGGAAAAGTTCCAGCTATACAAACTGAAGCTGATGATTTGGTAGAACCGATGGATTCAACAGTTTCCAACGAACCTCAGCCTCTCCGCCGATCTAGTAGGGTTTCTCACCCACCTGAGAGATACTTTGGTTTCTCTATGACAGTAGGAGTGAGGATTGCATCATGAGATGATGACCTAACTAGTTTCGAGCTGGCCATCTGGAGTGGGACTCTGTAAGAATGGCTGGATGTTTATCGATCTGAGATGGAATCCTTATACACCAACAAAGTATGGACTTTAGTTGCGATATCTGAAGGGTTAAATCCCCATCAGGAGCAAGTATATCTTGAGAAGATTACTTGGTGTAGATGGAAAAGTTGAGACTTTCGAAGCTAGACTTGTTAAAGGTTTTCATCATCAACTAGGCGTGGAAAATGATGAAACCTTTTCTAGTAGCTATGCTTAAGTCCATCCAGATCCTATTTGCCACGGCTACATACCATGAGTACGATATCTGGTGGTTGTGTGTCATGACTACTTTTCTAAATGATGTTTAGAAAAGAGCGTCTATAAGTACACAGCCAGAGGGCTTCATAAACAGTGGAGCAGCGGAAACGTGTGCAAGATGTTTTATGTGATAAAGCAGGCATCGCGGAGTTGGAACGTCTGTTTTGATGTGGTAGTCAAAGAGTTTGACTTCATCAAAATGGTAGATGAACTTTGTATATACAAAAAGGTAGTAGGGAGTATGGTGGTGATCCTTGTAGAGTACGTGGATGACATACTCTTGATAGAGAAGGAGTTTGCTATGCTACGCTCGGTCAATCTCCGCTTATCACATGGATTCTCCAAATAGGATCAAAGCGATACCTCCTAAATCCTGGGTTTTGGATCTATGAGATAGATCTAAATGGATGTTAGGATTCTCATAAGCTGTAGTAAGATGGTATCAATGGATCCTGGGGAGAATCACTGGAAATGTTCCAGGGTGATAAGGACGACTGAATGTCAGTCGCAGGCATTGTCTTTACCCTCGGTGGAGGGACGGTATGTTGGAAGAGTTCCAAGCTAGATACCGTGGC
Organism: Agapanthus africanus; assembly: GCA_030015575.1. Lineage (NCBI taxonomy): Eukaryota > Viridiplantae > Streptophyta > Magnoliopsida > Asparagales > Amaryllidaceae > Agapanthus > Agapanthus africanus. The sequence goes on from CM057338.1 coordinate 666,471,761, forward strand.
AAACTAAACGATAAAGGCCGGGGACCTCGCTATTAAAAATACTACCAAAGAGGCAGTTTGGGTGTATATTGGTTCATGAGATGAACTAGGTTCCTACCATGGTATGACAATGGAAGTGTGGCTTTGGCCCAGGAACACCGGTCCCATCTGTCACGACCCGAAAGTACGGAACGTGACTGGCACTTAGATTACGAGACGTCTAAAGGCGTACCGTAACCTAAGTCAGCCAAAGCCCAGAAATCTAACCCAAAATCAAAAGAGAGTGAAGGAAAACCTTAAATGAAAACGGTTTTGAAATCAATTAAGTTGCATAGAATCCAAAAAAAGAACATCAAAAATTCCCGAAAATTTCGGCAGAGTCTCCCCTGTATTTTCTATCCCCCAAAATGGGTACAACAAGATAATAAACCTGTAATTATAAAAATGGCATCCCCAAGCGGGAGCCAGCTCTTCGCCCAAGGCGGATCACAACCACATGCAATATAATAGTAATATCAAGAAAAAGAGCATAAAAGAGATGCAAATACCAGAAAACACACGTCGGCTCAAGTGAGCTCGACCCAAAAGAAACCACAAATATACAAATCTCTCAGTCTCATCACTAGGTCGCATATACAATACAAGTGGTAGATGGAGAATACTAGATACAATGATAAAGCAAAAAGGAATAAAGTATACTCGCAACCCACCTACGGGCGATGTCGCGAGTCTGAGCAAAATGAACTGATGATAAGATAGCCCGCCGCTACAAAGATGACGGGTCCGACCTGCAAGACACTGTGGCACAACGGGGGTGAGTTGCCAGCTCGTGAGTAGAATATAACATCTAGTAAGGCAATCGTAAGAATGCACGCAATGCGGAACAACATGTATGTCCATATGTGATATAATAACTCTAGTATGCATGCACATGTATACAATATCTTTTCTAACTCTTTAAGTGTTTTAAATGTTAATGTTACTGCATTCTTAACTTTTAGAAAAATGAATGTCTGCATAATAGCTAAATATCATCAAGAAATCCTCTGAAAACCTGTGTCAAGCATCGACACCAAATAGGAATCACATCTGTCTCAATATCGGGCTCCGTCAGTCCGGATCGGCCCATATCATAAATCTCACGACAACGGTCGGTATCCTCCGGATATCCGCCGCGCCAGACATCACCGGTAGGTAGTCTTCCCCTGCCAGGCTCATCGTCTACAACTCGATCTTCTTGCCCCGGGGTACCATACCGGGCCCACCATGTACCCGAGACGGTTCATCCACTCCTCGAATCGGGTCTCGAAATCCAACAGAAAACATGAAAACTCATGGTGGACGAGACATACATCACGAGAAAACCGCAACTTTGTTTTGAAAAAGATAAATATAAGGTTTTGTTAAATTCTTGCGGTTTTCCCCCAAAATCCAGAAATCGCAGCAAACTGAAATCCTCAAGAAATCATAATGTCCATATGTTATGTATGATAAGTGTCTATGATATCAATGTATATGATGTGAGAGTTTGGCTAGAAATCTATGTAAATATGATAGTAATGCGAGGTATATGCGTACGATACAATCTCAAATATCATGCATGAATGCAATGGCGTTACTAGCTAAACAGGTTTTTATAGTGCACGTGGCATGGCAAATACCAAAGGCGTGTGTGTCACATGAATAGTGCGCGTGCAATAGATGCCAATGGTAAGGTGTTCGTGTCCTACGAAATGATATCGCATATGTATATATGAATGTCATATGAATGTCCATGCAATCTAGTATAGGGTTAGCTGTAAGGGTATGCAATATACATAAATGGATAAGCTAGCTAACAATATAATTATTGCATAAAGTAGGGTAATCCTAACTAGGGAGGAGGGGCGCCTCGCGCCATCCAAACGATTCCCCCATAGATGAATATATCTACTCACCAGAAATCCCCGCTAATCTGATCCGGCCACCGCTTTGCCTTTTCGCGCCGTATCCGAAGTTTCCCCGACCGATCCTAGAATTGCATAACACAAAATATAAGGTTACAGATTTATGAAATGATGCAACTCACACTATGAAAAGATCGACGCTCTCGAATTAATCACAACGTGCACTCGGTACGCGGAAAATGCACGAAAATCGCTAAAACCTTAACTAAAATCGCCGTTTCGGGGCAATCGTCAAAACTGCAACCTGACCAGACGAAACCCCACGTTCGCGCACTCTAATAATCCTATACAAAGCTAGTAATATTGCTATCCTAGCGAAATTTGAACGCATACTATTTTCCGAAAAAATCTAGTAAGCGATTTTCAAACCAAATCGATATAAACGTTGAAATTTGTCGTTTTAGCGAGCATACCAATACACAATTAACCACTCCAATCACCTAGATAACCATCCCTAACATAATCCAAGCATTATGCTACAAACCCTAATTTCTAAAATTAAAACCTTCTCTTGATTTTTTTTCCAAATCAACATTTACTACTAAACTAGTATTTAGAATTGAGATTCTAGCACAATTAAACCACTCTAATTAATTGGATAACCAAACCCCAACTTTAATACATCAACCATGCATCAAACCCTAATCCACAATCAAATCCCTTTCTTGAATTTCATGAACAAGCAATTTCTATTAAATTGATACTTCAAAATTCTATTTTAGCACCTTTAAACTACAATTTGACAAAGAGATTAGAATTTTCACCTCACAAGCTTGAACCCTAACTTGATCAAGTCTCCAAGAAGCCTCCTTTCATCATGTTTTGAACTAATATGGGTTGAAGAGAGAATGGATTAGGTTTTTGGTTTGAATGGAGATGGAAATTTGTTGATTTTTATGAATTTTTGCTATGAATTTGAAGCAAGAATGAAGTGAAGAAATGGGGAGAGCTGCTGTTGAGGCTCGGCCAGCAGTAGGAGGAGGGGGTTTGTGGATTTTTGGAGAAGTTTCTAGGCCTAAAACACCCCCATGTTCTCATTTAATGCATTTCAAGTCAACTTTTTACAAAAAAACCCCTTTTTAAGCCATTTTTTTCATAATTTTCCCACTAAAAATCTAAAAGTTTGCAAGACATGTTATAATTTTATTAACACCATATTTTAGCTTATAAAGACTCCTAATTAAGAAATTTACCTAATTAAATTTTTATTTATCCCTAATTAAATGTATTTAAAAAGGCTTAAAATAATAAAAAAATAATTAATTACGAAAAAATTTTTATTTAACTAGAAACTTATAAATGACATTTTAGTGACAAAATTATAGTAATATCTTATCTAAATTTTGTATAATTAGGTCTACAAAGAAAAATACCTATTTTGACTTTTTACGGAAAAAACCGAAAAATTTGCCGATTACCGAAAAACTGCCTAAACGATTTTCGAAGGGTTACAATCTTCCCCCCTTAAAGAAATTCGGTCCCCGAATTTAGAATTTAACTACGCGTACCTTCAAAAAGATGGGGATATCTCTTCCTCATCTCGACCTCGGTCTCCCAGGTGACCTCCTCGCTGTTCGGGCCACGCCAAAGGACTTTGACAGACGGTATGACCTTCGACCTCAATTTCTTCACCTGCCGATCCAAGATGACAACCGGCTGCTCGGTGATAGAAAGATCACGCTCTAACTGGATCGTCTGGTGCTGAATCGCCTGGGAAGGATCATGAAGGTACTTGCGGAGCATCGAGACATGGAATACGGGGTGCACATCGGGGAAGCTGGGCGGAAGAGCTAACCGATAAGCGACTGGACCAACACGCTCTAGGATCTCGAAAGGACCAACATATCTAGGACTCAGCTTCCCTTTCCGCCCAAATCTCATCACACCCTTCATCGGAGAGACCTTCAGGAAAACATGATCGCCAACAGCGAACTCAAGTCGGCGACGACGCCTGTCAGCATAAGATTTCTGCCTGCTCTGTGCCGCTCTCATCCTGTCCCGAATCAGCTGTATCTTCTCGGTCGTCTCCTGTACAATCTGCGGCCCCAAAATACTGCTCTCCCTGAGCTCTGTCCAACATACTGGCGATCGACATCTCCTCCCATATAAAGCCTCGAAAGGTGCCATCTGAATCGTCTCCTGGAAGTTATTATTGTAGGAAAACTCGATCAAAGGCAAATGACGATCCCAGCTACCACCGAAATCTAAAACACAAGCTCTGAGCATGTCCTCAAGAGTCTGAATCGTACGCTCCGACTGACCGTCAGTCTGAGGATGAAAGGCTGTGCTAAAACTCAATCGGGTGCCCAAAGCTTCCTGTAGTTTCTGCCACAATCGGCTGGTAAACTGGGTGCCACGGTCAGACACGATGCAAGTCGGAACACCATGCAGTCGCACTATCTCATCAATATAAACCTGGGCGTACTGAGAAAATCCAAAAGTGGTCTTCACTGGCAGAAAGTGAGCCGCTTTCGTCAGTCGATCCACAATCACCCAAATAGAGTCATACCCTCGACTGGTCCTGGGTAGACCCACAACGAAGTCCATAGAGACCTGCTCCCACTTCCACTCAGGGATGGGCAAAGGCTGTAACTCGCCGGCTGGCCTCTGGTGCTCGGCCTTGACTTGCTGACAAGTCAGGCATCTCGACACAAAATCTGTAATATCCTTCTTCATCCCGTCCCACCAGTAAATTTCTCTCAAATCACGGTACATCTTGGTGGAACCTGGGTGAACACTGTATACTGATCTATGTGCCTCCTCGAGAATATCACGCCTCAGTCCCTCTGAATCTGGCACACACAGTCGAGTCCCAAATCGAAGTATCCCCTGCTCATCAATCACGAACTCAGAAACTCTGCCCTGCCGAATCTGCTCAATAATCTCCAAGATACGGGCATCGCCGGACTGTGCCTCATGGATACGGTCAAGTAACTGTGGGCGTGCTCTGAAATGGGCCAGCTGTCCCCCTGTAGGAGTAAACTCGAACTGCACTCTGCTATCACATAAAACCTGCCAATCCGCCGTCGACTGCATCTGTACTGCGCTCAAACAAGATAAGCTACCTCCGGGCCTCCTACTCAAAGCATCTGCCACCACATTCGCCTTGCCCGGATGGTATAGAATCTCGCAGTCATAATCCTTCACCAACTCCATCCAACGGCGCTGTCTCAGGTTCAGGTCTCGCTGCTGGAAGATATACTTCAAACTCTTGTGGTCAGTGAATATCTGGCACGACTCACCGTATAGGTAATGTCTCCAGATCTTAAGTGCAAATACCACTGCAGCCATCTCTAAATCATGGGTGGGGTAGTTCTGCTCGTGTTTCCTCAGCTGCCGAGAAGCATACGCGATAACTCTGTCGTGCTGCATCAATACACAGCCCAGCCCCACTCTAGAAGCATCACAATATACCACGAACCCGCCTGATCCTGAAGGCAATGCTAACACTGGAGCAGTAGTCAGACGAGTCTTCAACTGCTGGAAGCTATCCTCACATGCCTGGGTCCAATCAAAAGGAACCCCCCCTTCCGGGTCAACCCGGTCAACGGTGCAGCAATGCGGGAGAAATCCTGGACAAAACGTCGATAATAGCCGGCCAGACCTAGAAAACTGCGAACCTCTGTGACTGATACGGGTCTAGGCCAACGCTGAACTGCCTCGATCTTCTTCGGGTCCACACAAATACCATCTCTCGTCACCACATGACCCAAGAAGTCGACACTGTCTAGCCAGAATGCGCACTTGGAGAATTTGGCGAACAGCTGATGCTCCCTCAAAGTCTGCAATGTGATACGTAAGTGCTGCTCATGCTCCTCCCGGCTCCGAGAATAAACCAAGATGTCGTCAATGAACACAATGATGAACTGATCGAGATACGGCCTGAATACGCGGTTCATCAAATCCATAAAAGCTGCCGGGGCATTGGTGAGCCCGAACGACATCACCAAGAACTCGTAATGACCATAACGAGTACGGAAGGCGGTCTTCGGAATATCCTCCTTCCGAACCCGCAACTGGTGATAACCTGACCGTAAATCAACCTTCGAGAAAAACCCTGCACCCTGGAGCTGATCAAATAAGTCATCAATGCGGGGTAGGGGATACCTGTTCCGTACAGTAACCCGGTTCAGCTGACGATAATCAATGCATAAACGCATACTTCCGTCCTTCTTCTTAACAAACAGGACGGGAGCACCCCAAGGTGACACACTCGGTCGGATAAGCCCTTTGTCCAGCAAGTCCTGTAACTGATCCTTTAGCTCTCTCAGCTCCGCCGGGGCCATCCGATAAGGAGGTATAGAAAGAGGCCCCGTGCCAGGGATCAAGTCAATACAGAACTCAATCTCGCGCTCTGGTGGCAGACCAGGCAGCTCGTCAGGGAATACATCAGGAAACTCTCTCACAACAGGGACCTGGTCCAACGGAACCTCTGTGGAGCTAGTATCGCAAATATAGGCTAAGAATCCCTGACACCCTTTCCTTAAGAGCTGACCAGCGCGAAGAGATGAAATCAAGCTGGGAAGGGTAGCACTACGATCTCCCTGAATAATAAGAACCGGCTCACCAGGAAAACTGAATCTGACTGCCTTTTCACGGCAGTCCACAGATGCATAACAGGTGGCTAGCCAGTCCATACCAAGAAGAACGTCAAAGTCTAGCATATCGAGGAGAATCAAATCTACTGAAGAATCTCTCTCCCCAATACGAACGAAACACGATCGATACACAAAACGGGCAACAAAAGACTCGCCTACCGGGGTAATAACGACAAGCGGCTGATCTAACGGAGAAGACTCTCGGCCTAACCTCGGTGCAAAATACGTGGATACATAGGAATGTGTCGAGCCTGGATCAAATAATACCCGTGCATCAAAAGAACATACTGGCAGAGTACCTGTCACGACGGCATTGGATGCCTGTGCATCCTGAGGAGTCAATGCGAACACTCGGGCCTGTCCACCACTAATAGCTGGCTGTCCTCTGCCTCTACCTCGGCCTCTGCCTCTGCCTCTGTCGCCTCGTCCTCTCTGGACTGGACCGCCACGCCCACGGCCTCTAGAAGCATCTGACTGGCGTGGAGCATCATCAGGAGTAGGAAGTAAAGCTCTCTGAGAAGGTGGTGAGGGTGGTAAAGTCACATGCGGGACTGTCGCCGCGCCCTGGCGTCCCATGGTACAGTCTCTGACACGGTGGTACTGACTCCCACACCGAAAACATCCTGGAGACGACTGCTGGGTCTGTGGATATGAACCAAATAACTGACCTCGTCTCAATCCTCTGCCTCCGCCATCTCCCGGAAATAATCTATCACGATGTCTGCCCATCTGCCGCTGAGCTGGCGTATCAGTACGGATCCTCTTCGGCCCAGAAACGACCGGAGTCTCAGAAATACGCTCCTCCAAAAGTAAGGCTGCGTCCATCGCGGCTGCGTATGTATCAAAGTGCTGGGTGCCGATGGCAAGGAATAGCTGTGTATCAAGCCCTCGTACAAACCTCTTTATCCTCTTCTCTTCTGTGTCGACTAGGTACGGAGCATATCGAGACAACTGGGTAAACTGTATATCATACTCCGACACTGTCATCCCAGGAGTCTTGCGCAAAGACTCAAAACTACGGGCTCGAGCATCTCGGACACTCTCCGGAAGAAAACGGGCAAGAAATGCAGATGTAAACTCATCCCAGGTCATAGAAGGCAGACCTGCAGCTCGGCCTCTCTCTACTGAGTCGTACCATGTCTGGGCAAGACCCTCCAGACGAAAACTCGCAAACTCCACCAATCTATCCTCAGAACACCTCAACGAACGGCCAATCCGTGCCATCCTATCGAGAAATGCCTGTGGGTCCTCTGTCGCATCTGTACCGGTAAAAGCTGGAGGTCTCAATCTCATGAACTCCTGTAGTGAAACAGGGATAGTCTCCGTAGTAGCAGCAGGAGTGACCATCTGTGCAGCAGGTACGATCGTGGTCTGTGCGGTGGAAGGAACGTCCTCGGATCTCTGTGCCCGACTGGACTCAACTAAAGATCCCATCATCTGCCGCAACTCTTGCATGCCTGCCTCTAATCTGGCAATACGGTCTGGATAAGGCGTATCAGTATGACCCTGAGGGGTAGGCGTATCCTCCCGCTCGATCCTCGCCTCAGACGAGCCCGCTCGAATCTCATCCCTAGCGGCAGCCCGCTGAGCTCTCGTAGTCTTTGGCGGCATCGAAGCTGGAATAAGAAACAGGACTGATAAGATCATTGCAATTGAATCAAGGAATGCAAGGAATCAAGAAAGGAAATACAAGCAATTATGTCCTAAGGTCACTTAGGCGGAGTACCGTATCGTAAGTATGCCGCGGATCATACCCACGCTACGCCACTCTGCTTAAGTCACTTACTCCATCTACCAAGGTCGTCCTACACTCAGAAAGGTAAAACCTACGCTCTAATACCAACTTTGTCACGACCCGAAAGTACGGAACGTGACTGGCACTTAGATTACGAGACGTCTAAAGGCGTACCGTAACCTAAGTCAGCCAAAGCCCAGAAATCTAACCCAAAATCAAAAGAGAGTGAAGGAAAACCTTAAATGAAAACGGTTTTGAAATCAATTAAGTTGCATAGAATCCAAAAAAAGAACATCAAAAATTCCCGAAAATTTCGGCAGAGTCTCCCCTGTATTTTCTATCCCCCAAAATGGGTACAACAAGATAATAAACCTGTAATTATAAAAATGGCATCCCCAAGCGGGAGCCAGCTCTTCGCCCAAGGCGGATCACAACCACATGCAATATAATAGTAATATCAAGAAAAAGAGCATAAAAGAGATGCAAATACCAGAAAACACACGTCGGCTCAAGTGAGCTCGACCCAAAAGAAACCACAAATATACAAATCTCTCAGTCTCATCACTAGGTCGCATATACAATACAAGTGGTAGATGGAGAATACTAGATACAATGATAAAGCAAAAAGGAATAAAGTATACTCGCAACCCACCTACGGGCGATGTCGCGAGTCTGAGCAAAATGAACTGATGATAAGATAGCCCGCCGCTACAAAGATGACGGGTCCGACCTGCAAGACACTGTGGCACAACGGGGGTGAGTTGCCAGCTCGTGAGTAGAATATAACATCTAGTAAGGCAATCGTAAGAATGCACGCAATGCGGAACAACATGTATGTCCATATGTGATATAATAACTCTAGTATGCATGCACATGTATACAATATCTTTTCTAACTCTTTAAGTGTTTTAAATGTTAATGTTACTGCATTCTTAACTTTTAGAAAAATGAATGTCTGCATAATAGCTAAATATCATCAAGAAATCCTCTGAAAACCTGTGTCAAGCATCGACACCAAATAGGAATCACATCTGTCTCAATATCGGGCTCCGTCAGTCCGGATCGGCCCATATCATAAATCTCACGACAACGGTCGGTATCCTCCGGATATCCGCCGCGCCAGACATCACCGGTAGGTAGTCTTCCCCTGCCAGGCTCATCGTCTACAACTCGATCTTCTTGCCCCGGGGTACCATACCGGGCCCACCATGTACCCGAGACGGTTCATCCACTCCTCGAATCGGGTCTCGAAATCCAACAGAAAACATGAAAACTCATGGTGGACGACACATACATCACGAGAAAACCGCAACTTTGTTTTGAAAAAGATAAATATAAGGTTTTGTTAAATTCTTGCGGTTTTCCCCCAAAATCCAGAAATCGCAGCAAACTGAAATCCTCAAGAAATCATAATGTCCATATGTTATGTATGATAAGTGTCTATGATATCAATGTATATGATGTGAGAGTTTGGCTAGAAATCTATGTAAATATGATAGTAATGCGAGGTATATGCGTACGATACAATCTCAAATATCATGCATGAATGCAATGGCGTTACTAGCTAAACAGGTTTTTATAGTGCACGTGGCATGGCAAATACCAAAGGCGTGTGTGTCACATGAATAGTGCGCGTGCAATAGATGCCAATGGTAAGGTGTTCGTGTCCTACGAAATGATATCGCATATGTATATATGAATGTCATATGAATGTCCATGCAATCTAGTATAGGGTTAGCTGTAAGGGTATGCAATATACATAAATGGATAAGCTAGCTAACAATATAATTATTGCATAAAGTAGGGTAATCCTAACTAGGGAGGAGGGGCGCCTCGCGCCATCCAAACGATTCCCCCATAGATGAATATATCTACTCACCAGAAATCCCCGCTAATCTGATCCGGCCACCGCTTTGCCTTTTCGCGCCGTATCCGAAGTTTCCCCGACCGATCCTAGAATTGCATAACACAAAATATAAGGTTACAGATTTATGAAATGATGCAACTCACACTATGAAAAGATCGACGCTCTCGAATTAATCACAACGTGCACTCGGTACGCGGAAAATGCACGAAAATCGCTAAAACCTTAACTAAAATCGCCGTTTCGGGGCAATCGTCAAAACTGCAACCTGACCAGACGAAACCCCACGTTCGCGCACTCTAATAATCCTATACAAAGCTAGTAATATTGCTATCCTAGCGAAATTTGAACGCATACTATTTTCCGAAAAAATCTAGTAAGCGATTTTCAAACCAAATCGATATAAACGTTGAAATTTGTCGTTTTAGCGAGCATACCAATACACAATTAACCACTCCAATCACCTAGATAACCATCCCTAACATAATCCAAGCATTATGCTACAAACCCTAATTTCTAAAATTAAAACCTTCTCTTGATTTTTTTTCCAAATCAACATTTACTACTAAACTAGTATTTAGAATTGAGATTCTAGCACAATTAAACCACTCTAATTAATTGGATAACCAAACCCCAACTTTAATACATCAACCATGCATCAAACCCTAATCCACAATCAAATCCCTTTCTTGAATTTCATGAACAAGCAATTTCTATTAAATTGATACTTCAAAATTCTATTTTAGCACCTTTAAACTACAATTTGACAAAGAGATTAGAATTTTCACCTCACAAGCTTGAACCCTAACTTGATCAAGTCTCCAAGAAGCCTCCTTTCATCATGTTTTGAACTAATATGGGTTGAAGAGAGAATGGATTAGGTTTTTGGTTTGAATGGAGATGGAAATTTGTTGATTTTTATGAATTTTTGCTATGAATTTGAAGCAAGAATGAAGTGAAGAAATGGGGAGAGCTGCTGTTGAGGCTCGGCCAGCAGTAGGAGGAGGGGGTTTGTGGATTTTTGGAGAAGTTTCTAGGCCTAAAACACCCCCATGTTCTCATTTAATGCATTTCAAGTCAACTTTTTACAAAAAAACCCCTTTTTAAGCCATTTTTTTCATAATTTTCCCACTAAAAATCTAAAAGTTTGCAAGACATGTTATAATTTTATTAACACCATATTTTAGCTTATAAAGACTCCTAATTAATAAATTTACCTAATTAAATTTGTATTTATCCCTAATTAAATGTATTTAAAAAGGCTTAAAATAATAAAAAAATAATTAATTACGAAAATTTTTTTATTTAACTAGAAACTTATAAATGACATTTTAGTGACAAAATTATAGTAATATCTTATCTAAATTTTGTATAATTAGGTCTACAAAGAAAAATACCTATTTTGACTTTTTACGGAAAAAGCCGAAAAATTTGCCGATTACCGAAAAACTGCCTAAACGATTTTCGAAGGGTTACACCATCAGTGACCCAGACGTATTCTGAGGCAGCATCACCTGATCATGGAGATAGTTGATCTCCAGGGTGATCAAGGTTAGGAGAGCAGACTCAGAGAATAACACGGCGGATCCACTCATGAAGGCCTATTCCCAGAGTGAGACTTTTATGGGATGGTTGAGTATGAGATACTACAACCACTTCTACAGATGGCCCTAGTGCAAGTCGGAGATTGTTAGTTATATGTATGCCCTAGAGGCCATTACTGTACATAGGATGTATATTGTAGTGGATGCTGGGACATATATAGGGAGGACTTTCTTGCTCAACATGATAATATGCTATCTGGTTGCTCTTTACCTTAACGTGTACACTGATTGTCTCTCTGTTACATGTTGGTAAAGCCCTTAGGATGTGTATTTGACTACCTGGACTATGATGCGGATCATACTAGTGGGGACATGGTATTCCATAAGTACATCCTTCAAAGTCCCTAGTCGTGGGTGTATCGAGATGGGGCATCGATATACCAGAGTAGACTAGCATATACCTTCTCGACCCATACAGATGGGCGATGGATGATCCCATATCCATTGGTGTTTGAAATCAGAGATCATATACGGGTGCTCAGTAGAGACTGGGTACACTGGACGGACTCGCCGAGAACTCCCAGATGGTATTATACGTTACGTCAGATGGCAGTTCTCTGGTGACACTGGTAAAGGTTAGCCTGTAGACCCGAAATCGTCATAGAGTCTTGTATGATTCTCACTATGCTTTGATTTCCACCTTACCACGTCCAAGAGGGCGTGCAAAACGGTGGTTTTTGGGTACAGTCCCAAATAACATGGAGGCAATGAGCGATAGGAGGGGATTCGTCTCTCCCGGTATAGGGAGTTGATGTTGCGCTGTGTTCGATTGGCTATAACCGGAAATCCCTGGCCAGGGTTGCTGAGATTTACTGGTAAGTGTTACCAGTAGTTTCTCGAACTGTTATAGACCTCACATCGACACGACTTATCGAGCTATTGGGGTCTGACGTTTACCACCCCTAGGCAAGATATGCGACATATCAGACGACGAGACCGGACTGTACGGTAAGTATTACTGGTTGGATTCACAGGTGTGTGAGCGGGCTTGCTCATTGGTCTTCTGATCTCTCAATACCCGGGTGGCCGTTACGTTTAGCAGACCGGATCGTTAAATCAAGTGTTGATTTAATGATTTAATGTATAATTATATATTTGATATGTTACTTTGCATTAACTAGTATTTGTTCACTTAAGATTGGTTATCTCACTTGAATGTGCACATTGTATATATGATATATGTTTGTGCACTAGTTTGTATCATGTTTGATGATACATGTAAACTTGGATTTGTGTTAATTAAACCTTGTTTAAGTTAATGGTTAGGTTTTTATTTATTTATTTATTCTTTTGGAAAGATAAATGAACTGGTGGCTTGTTTTGTTCTTTTGTTGATACTTCATGAAGGTTTGAAAGCTTGACCATTTTGTTTCTTTCCTTTAACCTAACCATTCAACTTAACCCTAGTTTATTCTCTACACTCACCCATGGTTACAAAATGATAACCATCACTTGATTTTATTTTTAATTGAATTATTCTTTTTCATTCTTCTTCTTCTACTTCTTCAAGATGAAGAAAAAAAGCTTTCGACAAAAATGTCAAGTGATGATTCCAAGTGAGAAATCCAAATCCAAAGTGAACCCACTTCCTATTTCTTCATCCTCTACCACTTGCCAAGTAGTATAGGGTGTTTTCTTCATAAGTTTAATGACTTGGTGAAGTTGGAGCTTGATCTTGAGTTTCCTCGACGTAGATCATCTTCGGCATCGAAGTCGAAGACCTAGCTCGCCCATTTCTCCGATGAAGCCGACGCTAGAGTCTGGGATCCGATGATCGCAGCGAAGGGACATCGTCACGGAGCTATGGAGGTGGAGGACCGGATCTACAAAGGTTGTATTTCCATTCACTTAGCACTAAAGCAGTTTAGTAGCTTGATTGTTTCGCCTAATATCTAGTTAACGATCGTATTATGGTTTCTCGGCACCGGAAAATTTTGAATTTGGCATGGTTGATGCCTTGTGGAACCTCTTGAGTGTGCCTAGGAACCCTACAGCTCCATGAGAAAGTTGCAACGGGATTTCTTGAAGTCTTCGAGGCCGAAGACGATCTACATCGAGGGAATACGGACTCAAGCTTCTACTTCACTAACGAAAGAATTAGTGAAGCAAACACCCTAAACTAAAGTGCTAGTCTAGTAGAGGATGGTGAGATAGGAAATGGGTACACTTTATAATTTCTTTTCTCACTTTGTATCTCTCTCTTTTACAAACCCTAGAAATAAAAATGAAGGAGGAAGAAGATGAGCTCAAATGAGAGTGAAACTTATCAAGAGAGAGAATGAGCTAACCATGGTGAGTGAGTATCATATACTTAACTCATGTAGAGGCATAACCATGGCTAAATATATTGGTTAGGTTAAACAATATCCGGTGCAAAACAAAAAGGGTTGAATTTGTCAAAGCACTCACAAGCTTCTACAAGCTTCATGCATTTAACAAATATTCACTAATTTTGTATTTACTTTGAATATTAAAAACCATACCAATATATATATAATAGTGTATGTCTCATGCACCCATGACAAGTGTATCAACAACCATGATACAATTAGTAAACAAAAATAAATATATATCACATATATATCAAGTTGAGCACAAGTAAGAAAAGTTGAATGCTTAAGTGAACCAATGTTAGTTAATGTAAATTAGTATATCACATATACAATTATACACTAAATTATTAAATCAACACTTGACTTAATAATCCGGTTATATCACATATAACCGACTAACATCCAAACTATCGACTTATCGAATCAACACTTGATTTGATATCCCGGTTATATCGTATATAACCGATCGATACAAACATCGCGAGAATAGAATACGGTATCACATACATGCATTATTCACGGTCCTACACATATCACATGTGCGCTCCGATTTTGTTTTGCCTGAGCCAGTACAACCTCTATGTAAGACTCTAAAGACTCATCAATACGCCGGTAGTAGGTGATGATCATATCAAGCACCCACAAGCCGTCAGCGGTACTAGCTGGAAGTAACGGCTACCCGGGTATTGAGCGATTAGAAGATCAGCAAGCAAGCCCGCTCCAACTCCTGCAAAAAGCCTAACAGTGACACTACTGTACAGTCCGGTCTCCTCGTCTGATATGTCGCATATCAAGTCTAGGGGTGGTAAACGTCAGACCTTAATAACCGATAAGTCATGCCGATGTGCGGCTCATAACGGGTCGAGAAACTACTGGTAACACTTACCAGTAAATCTCTAAACCAGCCCTGGCCAGGGAAATCTCTGTTATGACCAATTGAGCATAGCGCAACATCATCCCCCAATACCGGGAGAGACGAAACCCCTCCTATCGCTCATTGCCTCCATGTGACTCGGGACTGTACCCAAAAACCACCATTTTGCACCCCCACTTGGACGTGGTATGGTGGAAATCAAAGCACAGTGGGAATCACACAAGACTCTATGACGATCTCGGGTCTACAGACTAACCTGTACCAGTGTCACCAGAGAACTACCATCTGACGTAAGGTATAATACCATCTGGGAGTTCTCGGCGAGTCCATCCAGTGTTCCCAGTCTCTACTGAGCACCCGTATATCATCTTTGATGTCAAACACCAATGGATATGGGATTATCCATCGCCCATCGGTATGGGTCGAGAAGGTATACGCTAGTCTACTCTGGTATATCGATGCCCCGTCTCGATACACGCACGACTAGGGACCTTGAAGAATGTACTTATGGACTACCATGTCCCCATTAGTATGATCCGCATCATAGTCCAGGTAGTCAAGTACACATCCTAAGGGCTTTACCAACATGTAACAGAGAGACAATCAGTGTAGACGTTAAGGTAAAGAGTAACCAGATAGCATACTATCATGTCGAGCAAGAAAGTCCTCCCTATATATGTCCAAGCATCCACTGCAATATACATCTCATGTATAGCAATGGCCTATAGGGCATACAAATAACTAACAATCTCCCACTTGCACTTGGGCCATCTGATAATAGTGGTTGTAGTATCTCATACTCAACCATCCCATAATTAGTCTCTCTTTGGAAAAAGGCCTTCGTGAGTGGATCCGCCGTGTTGTCCTCTGAGTCTACTCTCCTGACCTCGATCCCGTGGAGATCAACCATCTCCATGATCAGGTGACACTGCCTTAGAATATGTCTGGATCACTGGTGGGACGGGCGTTCCTAGGCATAAGACACAACTCCATTGTCTCACAATGGTAGGAACGAAGTTCATCTCATGAACTATTATACACCCAGACTTCCTCTTTGGTAGCATCTTTGGTAGCGATGTATATAGCCTTTATCGTCTTGTATGCCACGGTATCTAGCTTGGAACTCTTCCAACATACCGTCCCTTTACTGAGGGTGAAGACAATGCCTGTGATTGACTTTCAGTCGTCTTTATCACTCTTGAACCTTTCCAGTGATTCTCCCCAGGATCGATTGATACCATCTCACTACAACTAGTGAGAATCCTAACATCCAATTACATTATCTCATAGTTCAAAACTCAGGATTTAGAGGGTATCATTTTGATCCTATGTGGAGAATCATTGTGATAAGCGGAGATTGACCGAGCATAGCATAGGAAACTCCTTCCCCATCAAGAGTATGTCATCCACGTACTCTACGAGGATCACCACCATACTCTCTACTACCTTTTTGTATATACAAGGTTCATCTACCATTTTGATGATGTCAAACTCTTTGACTAACACATCAAAATAGACGTTCCAACTCCACGATGCATGCTTTATCACATAAAACATCATAGACGCTCTCTTCAAAAACATCATTTAGAAAAGCAGTCATGACACCCAACCGCTAGATATCATAGTCATGGTATGAAGCCGTGGCAAGTAGGATCTGGATGGACTTAAGCATAGCTACTTAGAAAAGGTTTCATCATAATCCATACCTGGTCAATGATGCAAACCTTTAACAAGTCAAGCTTTGAAAGTCTCAACTTTTCCATGTACACCAAGTAATCTTCTCAAGATATACTTGCTCCTGACGGGGATTTAACCCTTCAGATAAAGCAACCAAAGTCCATACTTTGTTAGTGTATAAGGATTCCATCTCAGATCGTTAAGCATCCATCCATTCTTACAGAGTCCCACTCCTGATGGCCAGCTCGGGTCATCATCTTATGATGCAATCCTCGCTCCCACTGTCATAGAGAAACAGAAGTATCTCTCTGGTGGGTGAGGAACCCTACTAGATCGGCGGAGAGGCTGAGGTTCGTTGGAAACTATTGAATCCTTTGGTTCTACCAAATCATCAGCTGCAGTTTGTATAGCTGGAACATTTCCAGTTCTACATAACAGACCTTGCCTCGAGCTTATCCGGATTTTGCTTTTAGACATAGGCCGGACAACCCCAAATCTTAACTGACTTTAAGAGATGGGCTATTCCTTTTCCATATATGAAGTGGTAGGCAACTGATTTGATTTGAACCCTATTCAATAGGTATGCAAATTCACAAGTGCATAACTCCCAAAAGGAAATAGGTAACTCAGTAGTACTCATCATAGAGCACACCTTATCATATAGGGTGTGATTGCTCCGCCCCGATACACCGACGTGCTGTGGTGTATGCGGAAGAATAATGCTGAGAGAGAATCTCATTGTCCTTTAGAATAATCCAGGAATTCCGTGCTCAAGTATTCTCCTGCTTGATCGCATCAAAGGACATAATACTTATACCCGTTTTGGTTCTCATCTTCTAACTTATATTCTGTGAATTTCACAAAAGGTTCGAACTTGTGTTTCAACAGGAACATAGTTCTGAATCTTGAGAGATCATCAGAGAATGTAATGAAGTCCAAAGAACCAGTCTTGGCATGTGTAGACAGGGGACCTTCATACATCAACATGTATCATCCCAAGAGTTCACTAACTGTTTCTCTGTTTCCAAAAAAATCAGAGCTATGGCCATCTTATCTCTGTGACATGACTGACAAGTTACACAAGATGTAAATTAAAATTAATTTAAATATGCATATATATGTAACTTCAGCTAGTCGGGTCGCATTGATATGACCTAGTCTACAATACCTCAAGAAGGATTAGTTCATTTCCGAACTCTTCTTCTTTTCTGTGTTCTGTATACTAAGAACTGTAGTTTGATTTAGAACGTCTATGCTTTTAGATAACGTGCCTGAACCGATCAACTCTTAATATAGGAAATGTTCAAAACATTATCCAACAATACAAAATTATATCCTTCTTTACTAATAAAGAGATTGATATGATGTTGTATATCAGGTTCGGTATCTAATAACATTCGTTCAGAATCAATGTATTCTGGTAATACAGGGTGATAGTGATCAATAGACTTGGCTGCAACATTTGCACCGTTTTCTATCTCATGAAACTTATCACCCGTTCTCAGTTCTCTACCTATCTGTAGCCCATGTAACAGATTACATATGCGGGATCCTGATCCGGTATCTCATACCCAGGACGTAAAGGATACTGACAAACAGTTCTCTGTAATGAACACACCCGAAGATGATGCATCAGCATGCACTTTCTTCGTTTGGGCGGCACGGGAATTCTAGTAATCCCTAATTTCCTGCTCTGTCTTATAACAATTATAAGTTGGAGCGGGACCAACATTCCCCAGCACAGTATAACAAGCGGGTTCAGTCAGTACATCCATATTATTATCTTGATTAAGGCGTGATATGGTCGCTACCTGGAGAGAAAGAGAAGAAAACACTCTGCGTGCGCTCTTTCAAGATTAGATTGGTTATTATTTTATCTAATCAGGATGGCTCCCACTGTTTTTATCAAATCTTCATTGAAACCCTAAAAGGAAAGACTAGCCGTGATTAATTACACCCTACAACTTCGCCAATCTTTCAGCCAGGCCAGTGTCGGTACTTTGAGGGAGGTCCCCCGTGCTTTCGCAAGGACCTAATTAGAGCAAATCTCATTTTCCCAGAGGCGTAACCCCGTTGACACCTTTCTAGACAACTACTTGATCGGCTAATTGTAATGTGTAAAACTCTCCCAGGAGTAATAATTACTCGCAGTGTGTATCGGGATCCAACTATCTCATAGAAGGTATGCAATCTCATTGCAAATTTCAACACTTAAAATTCCCGATAATTTTGCCCCTAGTGTCCCATGATCTTGACGCAGGCCAACAAACCATAGTGCGCTAGTCAAGTTCAACCTATTATTTCTTGATTGAATTAATCCCACCCACATGACCCTTGACGCAGGCCAACAAAGTCGCACGACTACCCTAATCCAATTTGCATCATATGCATAAGCAGATAAATACTAGTTAGCTACCGCATACTACGCCTTGACGCAGGCCAACAAACGTAGCATGAATACTAAGCAGGAATTATCTGAAATGACGGAGGGCTACGACAGGTTTTTCTGAAAACCTATTGCGTAATGAACTTGATATCGTTGTAGAATCAAATGATTTTAAAATGGAGTGTTTTTTAGGTTTTTGCTAGTTTCGCTAAAGAGGTCACTCCCGGTCAAGGGATCTCGGCTCTTTCCTCGTCGAATGAGGTGCAAGATATATCATATATATCACTGTGCAAAGCAAGAACTAGAAAAGCAATCAAAAGAAAAAACCGAGGGGTGTAGCATCTGCCAGTCATTGCTAAAAGGGTCACTCCCGGTGAAGGGATCTCGGCCCTTTCCTTATCAAATAAGGTGCAGGATGTTCTACAAGGAACACCGCGATGCAAAGCAAGAACTGTAGCTACCTGTTTTTGAAAATTCGATTCCACACATCTTTTAGATTTCTTTTCTTTCATTAATCACATTAATGAAGTCCCATCATTTAAATCACCTAAACATCACAGATAAATACGACGTACACTTATGCCATCTGCATTCGCCTCGATGTCCCCTCGTGCACCGTTAGGTTAGGTAACTAACGGCAGAGTGGGGCAGGGCTAACGCGGGTGTAAAACAGAAGTAACGTCTATATAATATATCATATATACTATATACAGTATTTATCACATCACATCACATGATCACATCACAGATATCGCAGCAGAAGAAACATATGAAACATTGGATATACTAGGACGACCGTATTTTATTTTGAGCCTCTATAAAACACGGATTCCACGGTCGCGATGAATAGCCAAACCCACACCCCTAGACCCCTATGAGAGCGGCAAGCAACCATTCCAATTCTAGAGTTAGGAGACCCGAACTCAACTCCTCGAGTTGGTCTCCCACTGGACTCCAGAACCCCGTTACTTGTGCTCTCCTCCTTGGGTCTATCCTAGTGCGGAAAAGTAAATAATATACAAATGGTGACATCAACCTCATCCCGGAAGTGCCCCAATAAAAGAATATTACATACATTCAATTTTACATGAATGAAAATAAAAACCCTCATCTCACATAAAACCCCCGGCTATTCGAAACACGATGATCCAGTATAACATATACAGCAACACATAACATCACATGTCATCAACATAAGTAAATATGCGAATCCCAATTGTCGTTGACATATAGCAACGAAACCGGCGATAACACATATTACACTTACGGTCGCAGAAAAGAAAGTGTAAAACTACAACAGTTGGAATCCGCAACCTCTTTAGATATCGCATGCCAAACAATTATAAACCCTTCATTTTAGTTTCCATATCGAAAACACTTTTCAATATCTAGTCGGGCAATTCAACAAGATTCCCGATATTTTGATCGAATGCTCGTCGCAAACTTTAGTAGATGGCCGCACCCCCTGCTGCCGTCGACGAAGTGCACTAAGGCGGAACACCGCTGCCGCGAGCACCAGAACGGATGCTTTTGGCTACGGGGAACTCCTACAGTCACTTAGTGTAACATTCTGAAGTTATTGATATATTTAAAAGTAATTAATTAAATAAATAAAATAAATTAAATTAAAAATATGATAAATCACAAAACTATTAAAATCAAATAAGTCAATCTTCATAAGTTATATGTAATACAATTTAAATTAAAATGTTTGTATGCAAATGAAATAAGTTATAAGAGTTTTTATGACAAATTTAGCTTCATTTTAACAAAAAGAGTGTTTTATAATAAACTTAGTTGTGAAGGACTTTTAGGTAAAGTGTAGGATTAGTGTCCAAATAGAAAATTGTTAAGGGTGTAAATGGAAAAGGGTTGGAAAATCTTTTAGTTCAGAATTTAAATTCAAATTAAAGCAAAATTAATGGATAATGCATGAACACCTCATGCTTGCATGCACACTCTCTTATCACACCTCCTCCTTGCATAAAACAAACACCCTTCAACCCTTGACACCTCCTCCTTCCCCTTATCCCTTCCTCCTCACATATATATAGCTCCTATTCCGTTCAATCTCAGATTAAAAACTCAAAAAGAATTAAAGGAAATGAAAAACATTTAAAAGAGAAAGGAGAGAACAAGAGGAAGAAGATGGAGAATAAAGCTATGTTCTAGGAATTGTTCATCATCAAGCTAGGAGGGACTTTAGCATCTTGGAGGGTTATTCCTACAGCTCATTGGAGGGTAAAATCCTTAATCACGGTAGGTAAATTAGGTTCTGTAGATTAGTTAGTGTAAATTGAACATATCATATAATATCGTATTTTTAGTTAAAGTTAAGCTCTGTTAAAATCTGCTTTAATCTGGAAGATAATTAACTTTAATAAACAGAGTTAAAATGATATAGGAAACAAATAGAATAAACCATAAGACCAAGATACCAAGGGGCCGGTTTTGGGCCGGCGGCCATATAGGAAAATCCGGCGTCGCCGGCCAGATAGGAAGCTAGGTGGGTTTTCTCTGTTGGGTAGTTTCCAGTGCACACTTATGGCTATTTTGGTATTGTTTAAATAGATTAGTTTCACTGCTGAAAGAATCTGGAAGTCAATATCGGAAAGTTTTCTAAGAAACCATAATACGACATGGGTAAAACGCATTGCGATTTGTGTTCTGTCGCGATACAGATTGGGATTAAAATTCAGTAAGGTTAAGTGTTCTATAAATTAAAACTGTCGTATGCAATATAACTAATACGTAGGAATGTGTATTTGAATATTCGCCATATCGGAATAATAGTTTCCTTATGCAAGTTATTGCTATATTAGATTCAAATACGGGAGCTTCAGAGGCCGCAAGGAGAGGAAAAAGGATTGGAGATTCTTGAGAAGATACGACGTATTTCTGGTGAATAGATTTATATCTACTGGGGGAAGCCGGGTGGATGGCGTCTAGCACCCCCGCAACCTTATAAATATCATTTTGATTACTGGCTAGTATAATAATTCCTTAAGACATTGATATAGTATCGTATCTTATATGTCCGTCACTTCATAAAGTTCATATCGAGCCTTTAAGGGAAACGTGTGCATGATGATTAGATCCGTATGACACGGATATGATTGATGAGTTGTACGAGGAATCATGCCGTACTTAAGATAATACAAGGAGTTATACAAATTGAAAATGATGAACCTTGTGTGCCGAATATGACTAATTTATCTGTTGACTCGTACAGCAGATTACATTCTGTTTTACGATCTAATAGTTGTGTGAGCTTTATTCTTAAAAAAAAACTATGATTCGTTGCCATTTAATAAAACATCCGGATGTGTGCCAGTTTCAAAAATGAATATCTATTTTAAATATAAGGCAGCTTCCTTACTTTAAACTCAACGCTTCGATCATTTCTAAAGATAATTGTATAACTCATAACAAGTTATTACAGTAGTTAGGTTTAGATTAAATTACATATTTGCATTGTATTACTCATATTATATGTTTCTGTAATTACGCACACTCTGATAGAACACTGCACAAATACCAATGAGTACTATGCTGCACAAGCACGTGAATATATGTTACACTACACCTCATTGGTACTGCCATGTCACTATAGAACCGTACTGATATGTTACATTGTAAAATACTTGCACAAATACTAATGATTACCATGTTGCACAATCACAGATATATATACTACACTACACATCATTAGTAGTACTATGACACAGTAGAATTGAAATCTGTAATTATGTAATCTTCTGTATTCCTGTTGTAAGTTACAAATATTGATACTATATATGTTGGATTTGATTCTTATGGATTTTCTGAATATTTTACTCCTGAGTATATATATATGAGTGGTATGGGACACTGTTATATATATATATATATATAATATATCATCAAGGTATTCTATACCAGCATTATTATTTCTTACTTGATATTTTGGCATGATGAGTTAATGTCGACCATGAGTTTTGTGTTTCCTGATTTATTCCGGACCGAGTGGGGGAGATATACGGTCGCGGATCTTACGTTATCCATACTGAGTGGGGGAGATATACAGTTGGATACATGGTGGACCCGGATCGAGACCGAGGGGCAGGATGCTGCATTGAGGCGGGGGAGCCCAACGAGGATACTCGATTCCGGACATAAAAACGAGCACGGTAGATATCCAGGGGATACTGACCGGGGTTCGACTTGGTGCGACATATATTCCGGGAATACTGATCGTAGCCAAGATATCAGGTGGCGATCATCTATTGAGGTGGTGTCGACGATATCTGTTTTTGCGTGTCGATGATGGACACGAGAGGTTTCGGATTTTGATGTCGATGCTGGACATCTTTATATATATATTGATGTGATCATTATCATGAGGTACGCAGTTACATATTTATTTGTTGGATTTCCACCAGGACTGATCCGAGGGACAGTACCTGCATAAAATTGTACAGTCATGCATAGATAAAAAGGGAATTCCAATACGAGTATTAGATTCATGATATTGAACCATATGACGTTGAGACATTATACATGTGATGGCATGATAGCTAGTGTTGGGCTTTGCAGATCATATAGTATATCGATACAGATCATGATAGTACTATACTTATTACCTAGGTAGCGTCATGCATTTCGATTTCTACCTGTAGATGTACTTTTATTCACTGAGTTGGCAACTCATCCCCGTTGTGCCACAGTTTCTTGCAGGTTTTACCGCTTGGATTTTCCGCGGCTTGGGCACCCATTCTTTTCGGGGACTGATTGGTGAGTGAGTTATTATTGTATGATACTCACTCTTGATATTACATTTATTCTTGTATCTAATGGAAACTCCATCAACTTAGAAATGACATACTATGGACTTAGAAGCGAGACTTAGAGTTTATGTCACACTCTTTAGAGTTCACATCTGTTTGGCTGTTCCGTCTATTAGACGTGAAAGCTAGTTTCCGTTGGGAGGCTATTTGTTTTTGTTTTATCAGGTTTTTCTTCAAAGGAGAAGATGACTATTTTCAAACGTAACAAATGTTTTTCAACATACTTATATAAATGTAGCTGTTAATTAAGTGGATAATTGTAGAATGATTAATTAAACCTTACTTCAACTATTTTCAAAAAGGGTTTTAGATTCCGGGTTTTGGCTTACTTGAACCGCGTCGATATCTTTAGATGTCACGTGATTTAAGTGCCAGTCACATGCCACATTTGGGTCGTGACAAAGTTGGTATCAGAGGGTTTAGTTTAACCTTTATTTGAGTCTAGGTTGACTATATGGAGTCTGGGATACGTTTTGTTACCTGGACTTGATTTTATAGGACTTAGACTTGACTTTGGGGGTCTTATACCCGAATTTTCGTAATATGGGATAACCTTTGTTGATGGAGTAGGTACTAAGTAGAGTGGCATACCGTACATATGTTCCGCGGCATATTTACGATATGATACTCCACCTAAGTTACCTTAGGATTTATATCTTGAGATTTTCTTTCTATTCCTTACGTTGATCTATCTTCATCATTGCATGATTGGTTGTTTCGAACACCATGTTTAAAGGAGCTGAGAGAACCGTTGTTAGATTTACGGTCAGGGCAGACTTGTCTGGGACAAGGACTGACCGGGGTGTTTTTCCGATGATGTAGAGACGTCATTATTCATTTTTGATCAAGTTCTAGTAGCGGAACGAGGTTCTTCAGAAACCGCACCAGGTGATAGAGTCATGGTTAGAGCTTAGGCAGACTTGAAACGTGATGTTTTCCCCTCTCTGAAGAGTTTGGTGTTAGTTACTGTTCATACAGCAGGATCAATGCTTGCTAAGATTATCGAGATGTTAATTCCTGAGTTCATGAAGTTATAGATTAACGAGATTACAAGTGTAGATGGACCAACAAGAATTATAGATATTCAGAAGTGAGATGGTAGAGATTTTAAATCTGTTGTGAAGTTTTGATACGAGATCGGTGTAATTGATGTATTTCTTCCGACGTAGTTTGTTCAGACTAGGTGCAAATAGTTCAAGAGGTGAGATACGCAGGGACCCCAAAGAAGATAGAAACGGTACATCGCTGGTCCAGACCTGTTTTGGTTTTAAGGGTCGAAGTTTCTTGAGTCTGGACGGCGGTTACAGACGTCTGTGCAGGGCTTTATCGAATAGCTGCACCGTTAATTGGACTGACTAGGAAGGAAATTCCATTTCTTGGGACAGATGCAAAGAGTTCCCAGTAGTTAGAAACTCGATTGACGAATGCACCTTTCTTATCGTTATCTTAGGGGATAGATAGTTTTGTTGTGTAGAGTAATACATCTCGAGTGAGTTTAGGCTGTGATTTGATGCAGCACAACTGGGTTGTAGCTTATGCTTCTCTACAGTTGAAGAGATACGAGCAGGACCACCTCATTCATAATTTGAAGATGGTTGATGTAGTTTTAGCACTGAAGATTTGGAGACATTACTTGTGTGGAGAGTCGTTTCAGATTCTCACAGATCACAAGAGCTTAAAGTATAATTTCAGTAGAGGGATATGAATCTAAGGCAGTGTAGATGGAAGAACTCGTGAAGGATTACGATTGTGAGATCTTGTATCGTCCAGGCAAGGCAAACGTTGCGGCGGATACCTTGAGTAGAAAACCTGGAGGTAGCTTATCTCGTTGCGTACTTTACAAAGGCGGTCTTCTACAGACTAGCAGATTTCAGGAGATAGACATAAGTACAAATTGAGTTTACCTCGGTATGAGGATAGTTAGCACATGTTTGCACCGTCCTTAATATTGGATCGAAATTTAGAGACACAGCCGCAGAGACTCGTATGCCAGAAACTATGGCTTAGGTTAGGCAAGGCAAAGAGTCGGAGTTGGTGATTAATGAAAGTAGGGTATTACGTTATGGAAACCGTCTCTGTGTACCAAATTCTGACGGATTGAGGCGTGAAATTTCAGCGGAGGCCCATAGATCAGCATACAGTATTCATCCTGGTTCCACCAAGATGTATCATGGTTTGAGGGACGTTACTGGTGGATAGGTATGAAGAGGAACACGGTGGAATTTATTTTAGATGCTTGACGGGTCAGCAAGTCAAGACAGAGCACCAGAGGCTGGCTGGAGAATTGCAGCCTTTACACATTCCAGAGTGGGAATGAGAATAGGTTTTTCATGGATTTCTTGTGGGACTACCCAAGACTAACAGAGGGTATGATTTCAACTGAATGACTGAGGATAAACTGACAAGGGTAGCTCACTGTTTCCCAGTGAATATGACGTATGGGTTACACAGTGCACTCAGATTTATATTAATGATGTTGTTCAATTGCTTGGAAATTCTAAAGAGCATAGTGTCAGATAAGGGCAACCGGTTTACTAACAGGCCATGGCAGAAAATTCAAGAAGTTCTTAGTATGCAATTGAGTTTAGTACAATTTGTCAACCACAGGCGGATGGTCAGTCAGAACGGACCTTTCAGACATTAGAGGATATGCCTCGAGCTTGCAACTTTGATTTTGGTGATAGTTAGGATCGTCGCATACCTTTGATAGAACTTTAATACAAAAATAGTTTCAGAAGGCGATCCAGATAACTCCCTTTGAAGCTTTGTATGAGAGAAAATGCTAATCGCCCGTTTACTGGACGGAACTTAGTAAGAGTTGCATTTTGGAACCGCAGATAATACAGGAGACTACAGAGAAGATTCGTTGATACGAAATAGAATGAAGGCGGGCCAATGCAGACAGAAATCATATGCAGATCGACGACATCGTAGACTCAAGTTTGGAGTAGGAGATCATGTGTTCCTTCGGGTATCTCAAATGAATGGTGTGATACATTTCGGAAAAAAAAGGGGAACCTTAGTCCCAAATATATCGAACCTTACAAGATGTTGGAGAGAGTGGGTGTTGTAGCTTATCGCTTAACACTTCCACTAAGTTTACCGATGTGCATCCAGTGTTTCATGTTTCGATGTTTCGCAAGTATCTTTAAGATCCATCTCACGCAATCCAGTATCAGACCTTACAACTTGAGTCGGATTTATCCTATGCAGTGTAGCCAGTCGCTATTCTTGACAGGTAGGTAAAGAAACTACGGTCAAGGGAACTTCGGTCGGTAAAGGTTCTTTGGCAAGAAGAGAATCGCGAGGAAACTACTTAGGGAACCGGGGATGCGATGCGAAATGAGATTTCCACGTATTTAGAGGGTATGTTGAGTTAAGTATTTTAAATTCGGGGACCGAATTTTCTTAAGGGGGGAATATTGTAACATTCTGAAGTTTTTGATATATATAAAAGTAATTAATTAAATAAATAAAATAAATTAAATTAAAAATATGATAAATCACAAAACTATTAAAATCAAATAAGTCAATCTTCATAAGTTATATGTAATACAATTTAAATTAAAATGTTTGTATGCAAATGAAATAAGTTATAAGGGTTTTTGTGACAAATTTAGCTTCATTTTAACAAAAAGAGTGTTTTATAATTAACTTAGTTGTGAAGGGTTTTTAGGTAAAGTGTAAGATTAGTGTGCAAATAGAAAATTGTTAAGGGTGTAAATGGAAAAGGGTTGGAAAATCTTTTAGTTCAGAATTTAAATTCAAATTAAAGCAAAATTAATGGATAATGCATGAACACCTCATGCATGCATGCACACTCTCTTATCACACCTCCTCCTTGCATGAAACAAACACCCTTCAACCCTTAACACCTCCTCCTTCCCCTTATCCCTTCCTCCTCACATATATATAGCTTCTATTCAGTTCAATCTCAGATTAAAAACTCAAAAAGAATTAAAGGAAATGAAAAACATTTAAAAGAGAAAGGAGAGAACAAGAGGAAGAAGATGGAGAATGAAGCTATGTTCTAGGAATTGTTCATCATCAAGCTAGGAGGGACTTTAGCATCTTGGACGGTTATTCCTACAACTAATTGGAGGGTAAAATCCTTAATCACGGTAGGTAAATTAGGTTCTGTAGATTAGTTAGTGTAAATTGAACATATCATATAATATCGTATTTTTAGTTAAAGTTAAGCTCTGTTAAAATCTGCTTTAATCTGGAAGATAATTAACTTTAATAAACAGAGTTAAAATGATATAGGTAACAAATAGAATAAACCATAAGACCAAGATACCAAGGGGCCGGTTTTGGGCCGGCGGCCATATAGGAAAATCTGGCGTCGCCGGCCAGATAGGAAGCTAGGTGGGTTTTCTCTGTTGGGTAGTTTCCAGTGCACAGTTAGTGCTATTTTGGTATTGTTTAAATAGATTAGTTTCACTGCTGAAAGAATCTGGAAGTCAATATCGGAAAGTTTTCTAAGAAACCATAATACGACATGGGTAAAACGCATTGCGATTTGTGTTCTGTCGCGATACAGATTGGGATTAAAATTCAGTAAGGTTAAGTGTTCTATAAATTAAAACAGTTGTATACAATATAACTAATACGTAGGAACGTGTATTTGAATATTCACCATATCGGAATAATAGTTTCCTTATGCAAGTTATTGCTATATTAGATTCAAATACGGGAGCTTCGGAGGCCGCAAGGAGAGGAAAAATGATTGGCGATTTTTGAGAAGATACGACGTATTTCTGGTGAGTAGATTTATATCTACTGGGGGAAGCCGGGTGGATGGCGTATAGCACCCCCGCAACCTTATAAATATCATTTTGATTACTAGCTAGTATAATAATTCCTTAAGATATTGATATAGTATCGTATCTTATATGTTCGTCACTGCATAAAGTTCATATCGAGCCTTTAAGGGAAACGTGTGCAAGATGATTAGATCCGTATGACACGGATAGGATTGATAAGTTGTACGAGGAATCATGCCGTACTTAAGATAATACAAGGAGTTATACAAATTGAAAATGATGAACCTTGTGTGCCGAATATGACTAATTTATCTGTTGACTCGTAGAGTAGATTACATTCTGTTTTAGGATCTAATAGTTGTGTGAGCTTTATTTTTTAAAAAAACTATGATTCGTTGCCATTTAATAAAACATCCGGATGCGTGCCAGTTTCAAAAATGAATATCTATTTTAAATATAAGGCAGCTTCCTTACTTTAAACTCAACACTTCGATCATTTCTAAAGATAATCGTATAGCTCATAACAATTAATTACAGTAGTTAGGTTTAGATTAAATTACATATTTGCATTGTATTACTCATATTATATGTTTCTGCAATTACGCACACTCTGATAGAACACTGCACAAATACCAATGAGTACTATGCTGCACAAGCACGTGAATATATGTTACACTACACCTCATTGGTACTGCCATGTCACTATAGAACCGTACTGATATGTTACATTGTAAAACACTTGCACAAATACTAATGATTACCATGTTGCACAATCACAGATATATATACTACACTATACATCATTAATAGTACCATGACACGGTAGAATTGAAATCTGCAATTATGTAATCTTCTGTATTCCTGTTGTAAGTTACAAATATTGATAGTATATATGTTGGATTTGATTCTTATGGATTTTCTGAATATTTTACTCCTAAGTATATATATATCAGTGGTATGGGACACTGTTATATATATATATATAATATATCATCAAGGTATTCTATGCCAGCATTATTATTTCTTACTTGATATTTTGGCATGATGAGTTAATGTCCACCATGAGTTTTGTGTTTCCTGATTTATTCCGGACCGAGTGGGGGAGATATACGGTCGCGGATCATACGTTATCCATACTGAGTGGGGGAGATATACAGTTAGATACATGGTGGACCCGGATCGAGACCGAGGGGCAGGATGCCGCATTGAGGTGGGGGTGCCTAACGAGGATACTCGATTCCGGACATAAAAACGAGCACGGTAGATATCCAGGGGATACTGACCGGGGTTCGACTTGGTGCGACAGATATTCCCTGAATACTGATCGTAGCCAAGATATCAGGTGGCGATCATCTATTGAGGTGGTGTCGACGATATCTGTTTTTGCGTGTCGATGATGGACACGAGAGGTTTCGGATTTTGATGTCGATGCTGGACATCTTTATATATATATTGATGTGATCATTATCATGAGGTACGCAGTTACATATTTATTTGTTGGATTTCCACCAGGACTGATCCGAGGGACAGTACCTGCATAAAATTGTACAGTCATGCATAGATAAAAAGGGAATTCCAATACGAGTATTAGATTCATGATATTGAACCATATGACGTTGAGACATTATACATGTGATGGCATGATAGCTAGTGTTGGGCTTTTCATATCATATAGTATATCGATACAGATCATGATAGTACTATACTTATGACCTAGGTAGCGTCATACATTTCGATTTCTACCTGTAGATATACTTTTATTCACTGAGTTGGCAACTCATCCCCGTTGTGCCACAATTTCTTGCAGGTTTTACCGCTTGGATTTTCCGTGGCTTGGGCACCCATTCTTTTCGGGGACTGATTGGTGAGTGAGTTATTATTGTATTAACTCACTCTTGATATTACATTTATTCTTGTATCTAGTGGAAACTCCATCAACTTAGAAATGACATACTATGGACTTAGTAGCGAGACTTAGAGTTTATGTCACACTCTTTAGAGTTGACATCTGTTTGGCTGTTCCGTCTATTAGACGTGAAAGCTAGTTTCCGTTGGGGGGCTATTTGTTTTTGTTTTATCAGGTTTTTCTTCAAAGGAGAAGATGACTATTTTCAAACGTCACAAATGTTTTTCAACATACTTATTTAAATGTAGCTGTTAATTAAGTGGATAATTGTAGAATGATTAATTAAAACTTACTTCAACTATTTTCAAAAGGGGTTTTAGATTCTGGGTTTTGGCTTACTTGAACCGCGTCGATATCTTTAGATGTCACGTGATTTAAGTGCCGGTCACGTGCCACATTTGGGTCGTGACACTTAGTCAGGGCTATGGGGCATGGCTATCTATTAAGTTTACCCGGTGAATATCCGCGTACGCTACGTGATTGCGACGGACTTTTGATCGCATCAAAATTCCGTGGCAACCGATCAATCGAGACTATACTGCTATGTTTATAATATCCAAATTAGTTATCTCATAACCACTTGTGGATTCCAAATATTGTATCACATTCCAGATAAATAGACAATGTTAAACTTTCCGATCGAATAAATAAACACCCAAGTTTTCCCAAAAAGTTCTCAACACTTGAGGGGAGTTTAAAAAACATCCATCACATGCCACAGTACCAATGGTCCAGCTGTAGAAGGGTCAAGCCAACGCCTTACATGTGGCACGCCGTACTGCCCCAAACCCTAAGGTTCAAAGGGCAGTTCAAGACGGTCACATAATCGAGTTAAGGTTTATTGTCTTCTAGAGGGTCCATCGCGTAACTTGGACGATCTAGACGTTCTTAAACAACGGAAAAATCCAACACTTGGAAATTTTTCGGGACGGAAAAAAGTGAGTTATTGATATCCGTTCGAACTTTTTAAAACTTTCTAAATATCCGGAAAACACAACGAAATTAAATTTTCCGATCGAATCAACGAATACAAAATAAACCCCAGAACACTCAACACTTGAGTCAGATAAAAATACCCAGAAAATATCAGTAAATTAAATAGGAACTTTACTGCGCAAAACAACAAGGGTGACGTCACCTTATGGCCGCGGAACCGCCGCATGAGTCAAACTCGTGCCGCAGTTCCGCGGCGCCTTAGGCGCCAAACAGTGTCGTTTTGTATAGTTTCTCTTATAATTACCTGCTGTTTTTTTTAAGCTTTTTTAATTCGGAAAAATCACAGATTTGAAAATTTTTCCAGAGAGGGGGTTATTTCGTCGATTCCGGGTTCGATCGGGGTTTTAACTTCGTAAACACATCGCCAAATGCTCTAGCTAGGCTCTGATACCACTGTAGGGTTTCTAGGCACTCTAATGAGGTTCAACAAGGCATCAACCATGCCGGATTAAAAATTTTAGCCGTGCCGAATAACTCCAAACAAGATCGTTAACTAGAGATTAGGCGAAAACTAGCAAGATAAACTCTTTAACACTAAGTGTATATGAAATAAAACCTTTGTAGATCGGTCCTTCACTTCTTATGCTCCTTGTAGTAGTCCCTTCGCTGCGATGATCGAACTCCCGGACTCTCAGATGGCTCCATGAGAAAGTTGCAACAGGATTTCTTGAAGTCTTCGAGGCCGAAGATGATCTATATCGAGGGAATACGAACTCAAGCTTCTACTTCACTAACAAAAGAATTAGTGAAGGAAACACCCTAAACTAAAGTGCTAGTCTAGTAGAGCATGGTGAGATAGGAAATGGGTACACTTTAGAATTTCTTTTCTCACTTTGTATCTCTCTCTTTTACAAACCCTAGAAAGAAAAATGAAAGAGGAAGAAGATGAGCTCAAATGAGAATGAAACTTATCAAGAGAGAGAATGAGCTAACCATGGTGAGTGAGTATCATATACTTAACTCATTTAGAGACATAACCATGGCTAAATATATTGGTTAGGTTAAATAATATCCAAAGCAAAACAAAAAGGGTTGAATTTGTCAAAGCACTCACAAGCTTCTACAAGCTTCATGCATTTAACAAATATTCACTAATTTTGTATTTACTTTGAATATTAAAAACCATACCAATATATATATAATGGTGTATGTCTCATACACCCATGACAAGTGTATCAACAACCGTGATACAATTAGTAAACACAAATAAATATATATCACATATATATCAAGTTGAGCACAAGTGAGAAAAGTTGAATGCTTAAGTGAACCAATGTTAGTTAATGTAAATTAGTATATCACATATACAATTATACACTAAATTATTAAATCAACACTTGACTTAATAATCCGGTTATATCACATATAACCAACTAACATCCAATGTATTGACTTATCGAATTAACACTTGATTCGATATCCCGGTTATATCGCATATAACGGATCGATACAAACATCGCGAGAATAGAATACGGTATCACATACACGCATTATTCTCGGTCCGGCACATATCACATATGCCCTCCTATTTCGTTTTGCCTGAGCCAGAACAACCTCTATGTAGGACTCTAAACACTCGTCAATACGCCGGCAGTAGGTGAAGATCATATCAAGCACCGACAAGCCGTCAGCGGAACTAGCTGGATGTAACGGCTATCCGGGTATTGAGCGATCAGAAGATCAGCAAGCAAGCCCGCTCCAACTAATGCAAAAAGCCTGACAGTGACACTACCGTACAGTCCGGTCTCCTCGTCTGATATGTCGCATATCAAGTCTAGGGGTGGTAAACGACAGACCCCAATAAACGATAAGTCATGCCGATGTGAGGCTCATAACGGGTCAAGAAACTACTGGTAACACTTACCAGTAAATCTGTAAACCAGCCCTGGCCAGGGACTTCCCTGTTATGACCAATCGAGCATAGCGCAACATCAACCCCCAATACCGCGAGAGACGAAACCCCTCCTATCGTTCATTGCCTCCATGTGACTCGGGACTGTACCCAAAAACCACCGTTTTGCACGCCCACTTGGACGTGGTAAGGTGGAAATCAAAGCACAGTGGGAATCACACAAGACTCTATGACGATCTCGGGTCTACAGACTAACCTGTACTAGTGTCACCAGAGAACTGCCATCTGACGTAAGGTATAATACCATCTCGGAGATCTCGGCGAGTCCATCCTGTGTACCCAGTCTCCACTGAGAACCCGTATATCATCTCTGATGTCAAACACCAATGGATATGGGATCATCCATCGCCCATCTGTATAGGTCGAGAAGGTATACGCTAGTCTACTCTGGTATATCGATGCCATGTTTCGATACACCCATGACCAGGGACCTTGAAGGATGTACTTATTGACTACCACGTCCCCACTAGTATGATCCGCGTCATAGTCCAGGTAGTCAATTACACATCCTAAGGGCTTTACCAACATGTAACAGAGAGACAATCAGTGTAGACGTTAAGGTAAAGAGTAACCAGATAGCATACTATCATGTCGAGCAAGAAAGTCCTCCCTATATATGTCCAAGCATCCACTGCAATATACATCTCATGTATAGCAATGGCCTCTAGGGCATACATATAACTAACAATCCGCGCCCGTCCATTTTTCCTTAATCGTTTTCACGAGGTACTGCCCGCCAATGCTCTTTTGTCACAGATTCTTGAGCATACTCGGCTGGATAAAGATTCGGTGTCCTTGAATTGTGACCAGGGTGTTCTACGTTTACGGACGCGTTTGTGTTTACCTGATACTGTTGGGTAGAGACGCGAAATCCTAGAGTGGCACATTAGTCAGCTTTCTGTGTTCATTCAAGTTCCACGAATATGTGACGTGACTTGTGAGATAGTCACGGGTGGGCAGGGATGAAGAGTGAAGTTTAGGATTTCGCTTCAAGTTCTCTGTCTTGTTGTGAGCTAAGGT
The DNA here is from genome assembly GCA_030015575.1 of Agapanthus africanus. Classification (NCBI taxonomy): domain Eukaryota; kingdom Viridiplantae; phylum Streptophyta; class Magnoliopsida; order Asparagales; family Amaryllidaceae; genus Agapanthus; species Agapanthus africanus. Next base: position 666,506,183 of record CM057338.1, read on the forward strand.
TGAGCATTTGATACCGGCTGGAGAGTTGCAACCTTTAACCGTTCTGGAGTAGGAATAGGATCAGATCTCCAAGAATTTCGTTTTGGTGTCTCTCCAGGTCTAGACAGGGTGTGACTCCATTTGGATGTTTGTTGTCCAGTTATACTCAGTTTGCTCAGTTGTTCTTCGTTAAGTTTGTGCATTGCACGGAGTTCCTTCATGTGTTGTATCCAATAGAGGCACCCTGTTCGCTTGACATCTTGGGCCGAAGCTTCAGGAAGCATTGGGTACTGGTTGAGCTTTAGCTCCGCTTTTCTATCCGCTGGACGAGGATTTGTGAGAGCGGGCTATACAGACTCTGGAGGATATGCTTGTGCGTGCGTACTAATTGTTGTCGGCAGTTGGGATCGTCACTTGCCATTGTTAGTGTTCTCCTTCGATAGCAGTTATCAGGAGACATTCCAATCAGCAACCTTTAGGCTTTGTTTGGTAGGTGGTGTCGATTGCCAATGTGTTTTTCTGACTCTGCAAGAATAGGATTTTTGGACCCCAGCAAGTTTACAGACTTCGAAGATGATCCAGCTGGTTTAGGTCAGGATGAGGACAGACCCAGTGCAGACAGAGGTCTTATGCCGACCGTGGTGGTTGCAAACTTGACTTCGTAGTGGGAGATCATGTATTCCTACGGATTTTCCGATGAATGACGTGTTGAGTTTTGGGAAGTATATTCTCACGACCCGAAACTACTGAGTGTGACTGGCACTTAAATTACGAAATTTCTCGAGGCGTACGTAATCTAAGTAAGCCAAAACCCAGAAATCAAAACCAAGTAAAGCAGTAGAGTGAAGGAAAAACCAATTTAAAAGCAAGAAGTTTAACAACATAAACCGAGGTATGCATTTTTAAAATCTCAAGTCTTTTCTGAAAATTTCGGCAGAGCTTCCTTTGTAAAAACTGACCCTAAACGGGTACAAACCTGATAAAGCATATATAATGAATAAAGGCATCCCCAAGCGGGAGCTACCTCTTCGCCAAAAGGCGGGCACAACCACGCAAGCAATATAATATACAACGCCGAAGGGCGAGGATCAAAACTCGAAAGCCCATGCACACCAGAAAACCATAATATTACATGCACGACTCTAAGGTCGAAAGAATAAACACTAGTCATCTAGTTCTATCAAATATACAGGTCTGGTTGATGGAGTTTACTAGATACAACAGAAATAATAAATGTACAATGGTGGTCACGATGCATGTGAACCCACCTACCAAAGAAATCAGCATGAAGGAACAGTATACCAGCAAGCCACAACGAAACCTGTACAGCAAAACCTTCAAGGAACTGTGGCACAACGGAGGTGAGTTGCCAACTCGTGAGTAGAAAACATCATAGAGCAGAAATCGAATGTATGACGCTATCCTCGGTCATATTAAGTAATATCCTTAAATAATATCCTAATCCATCTACATATAATTGCAATACCACGTGCTCGTGTCAGTGCCTCATATAGCAACATATCAGATATATGATGAATAAATGCATTATTAATGGAAACAGAATGCATCATGAATGAGACAACTGTTTTCTTTATTTAATGAGATTTCCGTATATATATATAAATCGAGTATCATTAATGAAATCAATAGAGAAATCAGTGTCAAGCATCGACACAAAACATAAATCTCAATATCTCAATATCTCAGGCTCCGGGTATCCGGACTGGCCTTTATCATCAAATCTCAACATCTCAATGTCTCAAATTTCAATATCTCAATATCTCAATATCTCGGGCTCCGTCAGTCCAGATCAGCCCATATCATCAATCACACGACCATGAACAGTATCCTCCAGATTTCCGCCGCACCGAACAATCACCGGTAGGCAGTCTGCCCCTGCCGGGCCCATTGTCTACAACTCGAGATTCTTGCACCGAGGTCCACCATGTACCCGCAGACGGTTCATCCGACTCCTCGAAGCGGGTCTCGAAAACCATCTCAGAACCGAGAAAACATCATGGTGGACGACTCATACAACACGAGAAAACCACAACTTTGCATTTTAAAATGAGAGAGATAGCGAGAGAAGTTTATATATATTCTTGTGGTTTTCCTCCAAATCCAGAAATCTCATGAAAATTCGAAATCCATGAATCAAGAGTAAGTAAACTGTGAATATCGGCATAAAACCCCAAAGTACTGCATGACCAATGAATATATGAATGCCTCTGATATCATGCAATGAGTGCAATATTTAAACTAGCATATGAAAGTGATAACGTATTGAAACTATCAACTAGCAATCTATGTCGATGAAATAATATTCTCTAAAGTGTACGTAACATGGCAATTACTGATGATGATGTGTGTGAGCCGGCAAGATGGTGTACGTGGAACATACGCATCATCGGTAATGGTGCTGGTGTCCTGACAGCAGGGTTTCATAATAATTATAGATAACATGTGTATAAGCATGCAATGCGATGAAACATCATGAATATACACAAAGTGATATAGTAACAGCAACACTAAAGAATAAACCTACCCAATACGAGTTATACAGTTTGGTATTTTAAAGTACTCACGATTCACATCATTTGAAAACAACTATGACTCGTGCCCAGTCAAAAGGGTAAGGAAATCCGCCTAGGTCTGAGTCGAACTATATATATATCTAGTAGTCGGTGATCTCGCCTCAATAGTATCATGTATGATACAATATATATATATATATGACATCCAAGAGTCCGGATCTAACATCATAATTATATCTTGTACGGTAAATCTATCGTACGGCATCCCAAATCTCGGTACGGGTCAAATATCATATTTATCTCATTACTTATCTGATATCCTTATCATCACAAATTGTGAACGGAGGGGGGTACTGATCTAAGTCTAGTACAATACTAATATCATCAACATATATGTACGCATGTATGTAAATACACATCGCCCATTAATCCGCTAATATCATGTCGTATCTCATAATACGAACCAAATCACATCACCGATCTCATGGCACCATGCCTAATCTCATCGACTCATCTCTAAATACCATATAATATACTCATCATCCATGCATATGAATACTAATATATATATGGCATCCTTGATACGCACAAGGGAGTAAATGTATGCGAGTGTGTGTATGTGCGTGTATGCAAATCTTTACTCTAGGGTTTCGTGACTAAGGAATCAACTATAGTCCTTTCTTCAATTCTCGCTAACACTAAACCCATAATCCCCTAACCTTTTCTTGCTAGGTGTTAAAATCTTTCAATAACATATAAAAGTATATCTATATCACATCACATCATTTCTTACAACTTTGCGGGGGTGCTATACGCCATCCACCCAACTTCCCTCCGTAGATATATATCTACTCACCCTGATCTTTGCTTGCCGAAGTCGGTGATGCCACGCTCATCCTCATCTTCTCAATGTCCACGAGGGGGTACCTATAATTTCCAATGCGTCATATAGTATTAAGAATCAAACATGAAAACGAAAACGGCATGCGAATCGCTTATAGGTTAGAACCTATAGCCTATGCCTGCAAAACACAACCAATAACCCTGGTCGTTGACGTTCAAATGCCACACGATGGAAACACAATATCAAATACCAAAACCAAATTCATTAATAACCCGTAAAACGAATTCAGAAACTTGAAAACTAGCTCCAGATTTTACCCTAGGTGAAATTAGCAAAAGTTGCACATATGGATGGTCTAATTTACTGGAGATAAAACCCTGGACCAAGCACGAACCAATTTGGAAGTACCAAGGCCGCAATTTTCGGCCCAAATTATTAAATTTACGGCCAGAACTTGGAGTGGGGGTCTCAGATTTTGGGTATAGGTTCTAGGTTGCCTGTACATCTCTCTGTCTTCGCTAAATATTTTTCAGGTGCCCCGGGTGTTAGCAGATATCTAAATATCATCACAATTTCCTAAAATCTGCCGATGTCGGGGTTTCTATGATCGGGTGAAGGGGTTAAGTCTCTTGTTTTAATCCAATATACTTTCATTAAAGGGTTTGTTTAGCCTCTACTAACCTCAATTACACAACCACAACTCAAGAATCCCTCAAACCCTAACTAGGAATTTTCTAACCTCACTAAAACAAACTTAAACACTTTTAAACATGCAAGGATACTAAAGTAAAAGTAATACTATGCTAATGGTGATGAAATTACCTCATTTGGCAACTCAAGAATTTTCTTGAGTTGCCCCAAGACTTCAAAACCCGATTTTTCTTGGTCCTAAGTGTTTTTATTGAGCTTGTGTATCTTTTTAATGAAATGGGGATGATGTTTTGAGGTGTTTTGGGTATGTAGTGAAGAGGTAGAGGGGGATGAAGGAGAGGGCTGCCATGGAGAGATGAGGAAGAGAAAGAATGATGAAGATGATGAAGACATGGTCAAATGACCCCTCACTCTCTCTCTCATGCCCATACCTCCCTTTGTTTAATCATTTCTTTTTTCTTTTCTTTTCTTTTCTTCTCTCTTCTAACTCAAAAACAAAACCATGAGATAAATATAAGGAAAAGCCATGATAAAATGTAACACAGGTGTAAAAATGATATGGTGCATGTCATGTGCACCATTCAAGCTTAATGCATGATTAGCGACATTTAATCGCGATTAGCACTAAAAATGGAATATAATCAATCATAAAAATTCATAATTTGCCTAAATCACATAAAGCGCCCTCATTTCAGTAATTCCTATAATTTTCCAAATTTTCCCAATTTATCGGTATTTAATTATAACGCACAATTAAAATATTCATAATATTTATTATTTAATTATAAAAATTCCCCAAAATAATATTTTATTTTTCTGAAATATTAAAATTTCCCCCCTTAAAGAAATTCGGTCCCCAAATTTAAATTTGAACTCCCCCAATTTCTAAAACATTTCCGTAAAAGACTAAGTCATCGGGGTCCCGAAATCATAAATACATAAAGCAAATCGTAGCGCAATGCATGCGCATGAAAAACAAGTATATAATACAAAATCAAAACTCCATCAAGCATCCCGCAATTATCGGAGTTATGGGGAAGACACCAATGTCAAATCTAATACGAAAACCAACATGATATACATCAACTATACATGTGAATATCAATAAAACGTCGGAAAGAAATGCACGCCAAACTCTTTTCAAATCCCCGTGCGATGTCCGTATCACTGCACAGTGGTGGACGTTTGTTATAAGAAAATAACTATATATATACATACCCTCTGTTTAACATATACGTCCCGCCGTTTTGAAAATAATTTAGAAGGGTTTTCTTTATAAAATGTTTCGTGTCATCTCGGACACGTAGGTAAATACTGAGATTATAACTCTTTCTTTGGAAATCCCTCTGATAACTATCAATGCATGCAAAAATTGTAAGTGCACGGCGGCGCCCCGGCCGTCGATTCGACGCCGGAGATGCAGAAACGAAAAACTTTGCGAAACTTGCAAACCGGCACCACCACGCACTATCAACCCGGATCGGGCCATTAAACTAGTACTAGCAAACTAAAGAGAACGGGTAGAGAGATATACCGAGCGATCCGTGTCCTTCGGTCTTCTCGTCGTCGTCCTGATCTCCCGTGGAATGTCCGGTCTCCACCTCCTCGCCGGAAGGGCACCATGTCGCCGGCTTCTTTTACGGGCTCCCACTTCTTGACCGAGGCAACTCGGGCATGAAGCTGGCGAGTCGACGTGCCTAAGATTTGCTGTAGAATAGTGTATTGCTATGTCTCATTTGGGGTTGTAGGAAGTTGCCTTTTTGAGATGGTGGAGGAATGAAGTTTTGGAGATGGAGCTAAATGGATTTTATGCAATACAAAAGAACAAAAATCCACCTCCAAAATTTTGGGATAGCCCCCATACTTGGCCGGCCTTGGCTTGTGGATGGAATGAGAATGAAATCAAAAGGGGGGGAGTTAAAAACTATCAAGGAGAGAGAGAAAAAGGGTGATGATGATCAAGAATCATCACAAACAAAAAACACACTTAACCATCATAATCCATCATCATCACCATGTCAAAAGATAAGCAATCATGAACCATCATGATCGTAGAAGTCAATGGAGAGTAAGTCATCATGATCCAACAATATGCAAAGACATCCCTCATGAATGATAATTTGCACAATTGCAAATAAGCCCTCCTCCACCATTTTTCGGCCAAAGAAAGATACAAAGGAAAATGGCCGAAACCGGAAAGCAAACTGGCAACTTCGGAAAACTGATCCCGTAATAAATTACAGGAAAACCCCGCTACTGTATATACATACCCGCATTTGTATTCCGACCGAATACAAATGCAATGAGACAAAATCTACACGGTACAATACTAGGATCCGGCTAAACCAAAGCCCGCTAGTATTTTCCGTCCGATCATGATCCGTGCAATACCACACGTATCTAATCGAACCCTGCCATATCTCCATACGGCCTCTACAGCGTTTCGCCCGAAACTTGAGCAACTTTCTGTGGGGGACTCTAAAGACTCGTCAATACTATGGCTGTGGATTTAACCACTAGCACGTCAGAGGTATTAGCCATACGTGACAGGCTACCAGCTATTGACAAAAAGGGACGTCGATGAGCGAACTCATCCTGACACCATACTGAGCCTTTCAGTGACAATATCCGTACAGTCTAGTCCGTTCGTCTATGAGCATCGCATGGCGGGCCTAGGGGTTGGTAAAATTCAAACCCCCAAAAGCGGTATAAGTCGTGTCGGAGTGTAGCCCAGAACACCCTGAGATACAACAGGAATACCTACCAGTAAATCTCCTGCCTCGGCCGAGGGCTTTGTGTAATGGCTCTCCTAGACACAGCGCGACCTCACCCCTAATACCGGGAGAGACGAACCCCTGAAGATCCGCTCACTGCCTCCATGTGGCTCGGGACTGTACCCAACTAAAACCTGTTTGCACGTCTCCTTTGAGCATGGTAGGGTAGTAATCAAAGTACAGTGGGAACTCACACGAGACAAATGACGATCCTCAGGTCGATGAACTAACCTGTACACATGTCACCAGGGAACTGCCATCTGACGTCAGGTATAAGACCAACTAGCATGTTCCGGGCGAGTCCTGTCCGGTGTACTCATAACCCAATGAGCACCTGTATACATCTTAGGTGAACCAACTGACACCAGTGGCTTGTGAGACCAGCCACCGCCCCTCGATGGGGTCTCGACTGTATACACTAGTTTACTCTGGAGTATCGATGCCTTGTCTCGAAACTCCCACGACTAGGGACCTTTTAAGGATGTGCTTATCGACTACCCGCTCTTACGTATATGATCGCCCTCATACTGCTGGCAGTCAAGCAAGAATCCTAGGGGCTCTATCAACGTGTAATAGCGACCTGTCAGGTCACCTAAAGCAGTACACGATGATAAAGATAAACCAGATAGCATACTATCATCTTGAGTAAGACTGTCCTACTGGAATAGGTCCTCCCTCAATCATTGCAATCACGTGCCTGTGATCCAATAATTGACTCTGAGGGCACTATCTCCAACAATCTCCCACTTGCACTCAAGGGTAATTATTGCGATGTCGCATACTCACATCCCGTGTGATACCGAACACCCAACTCCTCTACTAGTCAGTCTCACAAAGCTCGTTTGCGAAACTATTGCGTTCGAGGAATAGCCTCAGTGAGTGGATCCGCTCTAATGTTTCTTTCTATGTCTCTCTTTATCTCAAGTTCACGGAGAAAACTATCTCCCAAAATAAGCAATACCTATCTCAGAATGTGTCTGGATGTCTGATGGGACCTAGCTCATAAATGAACTCCAAATCCAAACTTCTTAGACTGTATCATCAACTGAACTTAATCAGTATCCTGCGCCATGCCTACCTCAGTATCCTCCTGAACCACCTGTCCATAATACTGCCCCTCGTCTGAGGGAAAACTACAACTCTGACAGCCACTCTGCTGTCCAGGTCACCTTGGAAGCCTAGAATGATAACCGTCTCCTGAAGGAGGCTGCCGTTATCAAATCCCTAGAACATCCACTTATGTTCAAAAACTGATTCCGATTGTTTCTCCAGGATTGAATTAATATCAACTTATTACATCTCGTGCAAAAACAACCTCTGGTGTGGTACTTGACATCTCACGATTGACTCAATTCCCTAAGCAAGTGATCTGCCAATCATGCACATCCCTCTCCCCTTTAGTCAGCAAGACACCTTTAGAGAGGGTGACTCCATCACCTACAGGTGCACTACCGTGCCAGGAGTCGTCCATTCTAAATACTCTTAGAATGCTGTCTAAGTACCCAGATTGGGAAACTATCCAAATCTAGATCTAAAACCATAGATCCAGTAACCAGAATGTTTGATATTATATCCAAGTCCCATGTAGAGAAACCACTGTATGACAACCAAAGTATAACCGATTGTAGTATAGTAATTTCACTTCCTACTCTGTGTGTGTCATCCAAATACCAGGACATCACACCCTACTACCTTCTTAACAGATCCATACCCTATTCTGATGAAGTCAAACCTATGACTGTCACACCAGAAATAGATGATCTATCTCCGCTATCTCTGCTTTAGTCTATAAATAGACATAAGCCACCTGTCCACTATGCTTCTGCTGCTCCCACTGACCATGACAACCTTCTGGCAGAGTCATATAGACATACACTTCTAAAGCTAGTTTAGAACGACGCTATACTCATCCTCCTGCCGGGTCTCACAGTCTGGAACAAAAGCAATGGAAAGTCTGGGTAAACAAGAATCTCCCTGCCACCGTCCTTGAGCATACCGAAGTACCTCTCGAGTGCCTGAGGTTACCCACCAAATCTGCGGAGTGGCCAATGGAATGTCAAACCAGATTGAATCTTTAGGTTCCTATCAAATCTTCAGTAATCGTTTGTGGTTCTGGAATCACTTCCAGTTCTACCATACTCCCACTACTGTTTTCTGAAGAAAAAAATCCATTTTTGTTAAAACTGTGGCGAGTCTAGAACAATATCACTATTGATCTTCCTGATGGTAGAAAGTCAACCCTCGTCATAGCCTGGGTCAACCTACAAACAGCCATTACAGAAACGTGCCTTGAGTTGTCCAGAGTCTGGTTTTAAGTATAAGCCGGACAAATCCCCGTACCTTAACATCGTTAAGATATGAACCGTTCTATATCCAATACAGAAACAGAGGCACCGATTTAATTGAACCAGATTCAAATCATGCTGCTGTCTCCAGTGCATGTCAACTAAATGGAAGGAGGCCGATCAACGTTACTCAACTTAGGAATGCTTCCAATTATGAGTAACCTGAAAGAGAAGCAAGTTCTCTTAATCATTACTATCAACTGAATACCATAGACAAGTATCTACATCTTCGATCAACTTGAAGAATCCCGATACTTGCAACACCCGGTTCTCTATTTTATTTATATACATATAACTTCTCAAAACATGGACCCTGCGTTTGTACGAAACACCTGTCTAAAAACTAGAGAAGTCATAAGTAAACCGAATATAGTACAAGAACCAACCCCTCTATCCTCATGGACGCTGGACAGCATACAATACTCTATATAAGTCCCTTGAGTTTAATAACTCATTCCCTGTGTGTCGTAGGTTGAAAACTGTACTATGGTTATGAAGAATTACACCGCTATTTAATGCTCCTTACCTAACCATCCACTGATATAGGTAAATGTCATAGACATAATTTCAAAAAGGTATATCTCACTCTATAAAAATAGACATACAGATATATCAATTTGAAATTGGTGCATAACAACGGATATTCAAAACCAAATATTTGCCGTCCGGCAAACAACCCAGGTGACTTCCTCAAATATCACCGATTACAACGAATCCCGATATAATGAGGATGATCGCCCAATTCCCAATAACTTACTCCCACTCATCATCTGTAAAACCATATAGATGTGAGAATCATACCTGGTAAATACATACCCTGGAGTAAGGACTAATTGGGAAATCAGTTTTCTTTTAACAGTACACAGTGAAACTGAAATATTGAAATGTTTTGTAGGGGTATCCTGGTATTCCTAGTAATGCCTCTTCCATTATCCATATTCACAACTATAACCGTATAATTCTTTGTCATCTTTTCAAATCCCTTCATATGTCTTTAATTATTACCTTCTGCACACCCCTTTAGGCCAAATGGTTTTCTTCCTTCCCTACCGTTCGGCACCAGCCTATGGTTTGGAAGAAGACTATCTAATAAGCATAATGGGTATACTGTCCTAATCCTAGGAGCACTCGCAATGCGAGAGAAGGTGAAGATAAAAGACAACCGAATAAACCTTATTCCTATTTCTCCTTAACCAGAATCCATCCCCGAACTGCAACAAGTTCCTTTCGAGTTCGTTTATAACCATATGATGGAGTATCCAATAAACTGTGGATCTTCGTAGTGATGCGGAGTGTTATGGAGAAATACAAAGTTGATTTAGGATTGGCGAAGAAATACTTGGTTTGGTCGTGAATATCAGTCGCAATTTATCTTGCCCTCTTACTAATCCCTTTCTTTGTCTTTACATAATACCTTCTGTACACCATCGTTAGGCTAATTGGTTTTCTTCATTTCCCACCATTTGGCACCAGCCTAAGGTTTGGAAGAAGACTATCCAATTTGCATAATAGGTGTACTATCTCCTAAACCAAGGAGTACTCGCAACCTGAGAGAAGGTATGAGGAAAAGACAACTGAATAGTCCTATTCGTTTTCTCCAGAACCAGAAACCATCCTCAAATAAATTCCTTCGAGGTCGTATATAACCATACGATGGTTTTATCCAATGGAAGTGGACGTTCGTAGTAATACGGGGTGTCCTGGAAAAAAGGGTAAAAGTAAAAGTGGCAATGAGGTTTGCAACTCTGACAATCCAAAAGCCAGTGTTTAAGAAGGTTCGGTCAACTTGGTCACTCAGTCATAGTCTAGGGTCGGGTCAATGGTCGCTGATAAAGAGAGAGAGAAAAGAAACACTCAGCATGCACTCTAACCTAGATCAGAATGGTTACCAATTTATCTAATCTGGAAACCTCCCACTGTACCGTCAAATTCTCCTCCAAACCTGAAAGAAGAATTAGTCGGGATCACCCGAGGAGTAAACCAACTCATCAGTGGGAATCGGGATCTAACTATCATCGCATGATAACGTGACGGAATCCGCTCACGTTATCACACTCCAGAAGGTATGCGCATATCTGGCAAGTTTCAGTTTCTTTAGAAACTCCTGATGAGATTTTTGCCCCATGCTCTTATGACCTTGACAAAGGCTAACAAATCATAAGTCACATGTCAAGTTCTACCCGTCATTGTCCAGGTTAATTTGAACCCACCCGTACAAGCCCTTGACTAGGGCCAACAAGGCTATACGACTGTCCCAAACCAACGCATCTATCTATGCAACAGAAAGGTAACAAGAAGCTACCATACACTATGCCTTGACTAAGGCCAACAAACATAGCATGAATACTACGTGCTACCCGTCTGAAATGACGGAGGGCTACGAATGGTTTCTGGCGAAAACGTTTAACGTAATGAATTTGATATCATTGAAGGAACTGGATAGCTTTTATAAAAATATAGTGGCGAAAACCTTTGCTAAAGAGGTCACTCCCGGTGAAGGGATCTCGGCTCTTTCCCCGTAGAATGAGGTGCAGGATATTCCAACTGAATACCACGATGCAAAGCAAAGGTAAACGACTATAGTGAAGTTATTGCCCTGACGCAAAATTTTGTCCAAGGGGTCACTCCCGGTGAAGGGATCTCGGCCCTTGCCTCGTCGACTGAGGAGCTGGATATTCATAATCGAATACCACTGTGCAAAACAAAAGTGAACGTCCTTGCAATAACAGCTTTTTGAAAAGTGTTCCAACAACATCAGAATAGGTTTATTTTAACTTGCATTGATCCGAATCAACGCAGTCCCATCAATTGATCACACCACAAAGAACGAAAATAATGACGTACGTATATGCCATCCGCATTCGCCACTGGGTCCCGTCATTACCCGTTAGGTTAGTTAACTAACGACAGAGCGGGGACTGGACTAGCGCAGATGCAAAATATATACAACATCTACTAGTATATATATTAATATATAATATTTTGCTCAAGGCGTGATAAAATGCAACATCACAGAAATGTACAGTAACACAGAACAATACAGATATCTGGGATCCCCGGGTTTCACAGAGCCGCTTGATTGTTTTGAATTCCGATTGTGTTAATAAAATCAAATAGTCCCCGGCAACGGCGCCATTTTGATTGATTCGAATTTCCGGATTGTGTAATGTGAAAAAGTAAAAGTATCGATTCAAATAGTCTCCGATTTCAGCACTATTTGATTGATCATAGAATGCGAGACTGAGTAAGTAAATCAAATTGATAAGAGTCTCTTTGTGTCGGTAATTAGAAAATTGAATAAAGTTCACAATAAAAAAATTATATTTGACCGCAATCAACTACGGTGTCAGTTGTAGATCGTAAGCGAGTGCGGATCGTCCACAGGGATTGTGCGATTCGTTTTTATATTTGATTTGTTTGAATCGAAAAGTTAATCGAAAAGAAAAGAAAACATGATTCAAGAATTTATCGATCGATTCAGGTGTCACGATATTTAGTCAAGAATCAAGAAACTGATAAACAATCAAGAATTGGGTTTCGATAATATTTCCAACCAAAATGTCAAGAATCTAAATGAGGCTCGTAGGAATCAATCGGATCTATAGACGTAATGTAATTTCAAGATTTCGTGTTCTTGTCCTTCGAAGGATTGATACTAGATCGATGATGATCGATGAGAGTTAGGGCTTTCTTGATGAAAATAAGGTTTCATCGTTTAACCCTTGTTCTTTCATCGATATCATTCACATTCTAGCCTCTAACAATTTCGAGAAACGATCGTAACTTCCCAATCTCGAGCGATATCAATCAAGAAAGCATCGCAACGAATTGGGTCGTCGATTCTTGAACTTGCTAGGGTTTACAAAACTCGTAGGATTCAAGAATCGGTTTAAGATATATTACATCATCATTCTATTGATCGTCTCGACTCCTCGACGAGCGGAGCATTACTCAAACATCATCACACAGAAAGTATTCAAGAATTGAAAAGATATCATGATGCAAGAATTTAAAGAAAACAAGATAAAAGAATATCACCTTTTATTTATATCAACAATTTGATTACAGTCGCTCAAGAACTACAAGAGGAAGAACTAAATTGTTGAATTGGCGTCGCTCGGCTCCGTGAGTTGCGGATCGGCTTGGACCACTTGCTCTGTTGAAGATCGGCTCGCCTCATAAAAGGTTGCAAGGCTTCTTGCTTGATGGGTACTCGGGATCTTGGCTTTTGATTGGAATTAGGGTTAGGGTTTCACACAAGTCCTCTCACTAGACTTGTGGAAGAAGATGAAGAGAGTGAATGGCTAAAGATGAACTAATGGACTAGTCAAGGATCAAGTCCTAGATTAGAGATTTTTTCTACAAGTGAGCCTAAGGTCTTATTTATAGATCTCCCAATCCCTAGGTCTTGGTTTGAATTTACAATTCCCTCCAAAAGTTTGTTGAGGCTTCTAGAAGGAGTTTGTTAGGCTTTAGCTTAGGGTTTAAGCTACGGTTTAGGGAGAAGTTTCTAGAATGATAGGCTAGTTTAGTGTTGATCCCAAAGCTTGCTGATCTGGCAGAAGTCTCTGGAGTCTTCTGGAAAATGAAGAATATGAGCTCAATGTGGGCCCTGAGTAAAGCATTGTGCACCAAAATCGAGATGATGAAGGGGCAATACTACCGCGGAACCGCGGCACAAGGAGGCTTAGGCCGCGGTTCCGCGGCCAAGTAGGCTCCTTGGGGCTTGAGCTCTTTCCAGTGGTCTTGGGTTGAGACTTGGGGCTTTATATGATATGTTGAATTCCTGAATCCCTTTTACATTAATATCAGATTCAAATCTTTGAGTTGGCGTCATGTTTGATCGGTACCATGTACATTTTTGGGCCTTTCTTCTGGATTTTCCTGCATAGATCTCAAAACAAGTGTTGCACAATATAGGGATGATGCGATGCCATGAAATGTGGTCAATTTCCTTTATAGTGTCGGTTTTAGTGTCTAATACATGCAATCTGATATTTTGCGACAGTTTTGCTAATATGTAAAATATGAATGCCGAACACTTCTATATGGATGCAAATGATGAGAAAATTGCCGGCTGAAATATGCAATATTTTCGACTAATCAAATTCCGCCAAACTTAATTTCGATCGTCTCGAGCGAACTGTTTTATTTAATAAGAGAAGGAGAAAATAAAGAAAGAGAAAAAACTATCTAGCACACTTTCGTAGGCAACACGATTGCACTGAGCATGTGCAACAAGCCTTTAAACCTCTAGGTGTCCCTAGTAGGAGGAGTATTGTCTCCTGAGGGTTTTTCAGCGGATTGCACCCACAAAATCCAATAATAAAAGAAAGATCATGAATATTACATTTAAAGACAAGAATTATAAAAGAAAAGCCTTGAAAATTAGGGTTTCCAATTAAGCTAGCTTTTCGGTTGTCATGAGCCCTATCTTAATGGTCATGAAAAGATATTAGAAATCACGTCCTCCCTCAGTAAAACATCGTCTTATTGTTCATTCCTATCTTTATTCCAAACATCGATCATATAACCCTACGTGTGTGTAAAGACATCCCTACACCCGGAGAATTCAATTCAAGCTATCATACTCTTGCCTATCAGCCTCAGTACTTTTTAATTAATGAATATTTAGATGAGATTGCTCATACACTTTCATGCGACCGTTAATACTTCTTGAGGTGCTAACCGACCGATTACTCCTGTGCTTGCTTACTTGGTATATTTTCCTCGTCTTGCACCACCTCAGGCATAGCAGTGACTCCTAGACCAGTTGACCTTAGGGCACTAGGTGAAGAAGCACCCTCGCTATACATTTTTATTGCCCTTGGTGATAACAAAACCAGTGTCCATTTTTCTCACCACTTTATATTTTTTTATTCACTTCTTTTTTATTTCCTTAATACATCGGCTTTAAGACAAGAGCATTTCAAGGTATCCTCTACTATCCCAGGCTTCAAGACGTGTGTAAGTGCGAATAGCAGGGTAGCAATGTTCAAAATGTTTGGCTTCTAGAATAGAAACTATTTTTCAGACTTAGTTTTATCCTTAGATTAGTGACGTCCTTCATCTTACTAACCCTTGGGACAACGGCTTATAACTACTCATTACTAGTTCGTATAAGAAAACTTCTAATTTTCTTAGTTTTCTCAAATTTTTCTAATCTCATAGATGTAATTGTTCACTATCTAAACTTTCATTATCTTATTTATATACAAAAAAGTGTAAATATTAAAATTATTTTTATACTTGAATTTTTTAAAAAAATTTTATGGGTTTTGAAAATTTTTCATTTTTTATAGATTTTTAAAAGAAATGTTTTGTGCTTATGCAAATGATATGTACATGATGCAAAAATAAGCACAAACCTCCCCCAAACTTGTTTTCAAGAGTGTCCTCACCATTGGCAAACGCTATACCTACAAAAACTGTAAGCCTGGGGGAATTATTAGTGGGGGAAAAATATATAAGTGAAGAATTTCCCCTAAACTTACTCTTTTCACTCACTTCCATTCAAAAGATGATGCAGTGATATACTGGACATGAAAGTGAGACGGAAGAATTTTAATCCAAATAAACTGGCTCTTGTAAGAACAAGAGCTCCTCTGTGGGGTCAGTGGAAAAATATGGCTTAAGTCTCTGTCCATTTACTTTGAAAAAGGTGCCGTTTTTAACATTTTCTACTTCTACTGCCCCGTGCGGGTATACAGACCGCACAACAAAAGGTCCCTTCCATCGAGATCGGAGCTTACCCGCGTGAAGGTGTAATCGTGAATCATAAAGAAGGACTTGTTGACCAGGTGAAAATTTTTTCCTCAAAATGTTTTTATCGTGAAAAACCTTAGTCCTATTCTTTGTGATTACAGCATTATCATAAGCTTCATCGCGGAGTTCGCTTAGCTCATTTATTTGCAGCTTCCGAAAGTTGCAAGCAAGGTTCAGATCAAAATTTATTTCTTTTATAGCCCACAATGCTTTATGCTCTATCTCGACGGGTAAATGACATGCTTTTCCAAACACTATCCTATATGGAGACATTCCTAGGTCGGTTTTAAATGCAGTTCTGAATGCCCAAAGAGCATCCGTCAATTTGGTCGACCAGTCTTTTCTATTTTTAGCAACAGTTTTCTCCAGGATAAGTTTGATTTGTCTGTTTGAGATTTCAGCCTGCCCGTTTGTTTGGGGATGATAGGGTGTAGAAAGTCGGTGGTCGATTGAGTATTTTCGCATCAGAGTCTCGAAAGACCTGCTGCAGAAATGTGTCCCATTATCGCGAACGATAGCGCGTGGGTGTCCAAATCGCGAGAAGATATTCTCTTTCAAGAACTTAATGACAACTTTCTTGTCATTAGTGCGACATGGAATGGCTTCTACCCACTTTGAGACATAATCAACAGCCAGCAATATGTACAAATTCCCAAAGGAGTTGGGAAAAGGACCCATAAAATCAATGCCCCAAACATCGAATATTTCAACAACCAAGATGGGTTGCTGAGGCATTTCATTCTCTGGGAGATTCTACCCGTATACTGACATTGTGTACAGGTTTTGCAATACTCAATTGCGTCCTTGAATAAGGTAGGCCAATAAAATCCACATTACAAAACCTTTTCCGCTGTTTTTCTAGGACCAAAGTGACCCCCACAGGCCTGATCATGACAAAATGAAAGAACACTCTTGAACTCTTCATTCGGGACACACCGGCGAATGATCTGATCAGGACAATATTTAAACAAATAGGGCTCGTCCCAGTAAAAGTGTTTTACTTGGGATAGAAAACGGTATTTGTCCTGTTTTGACCAATCGCTCGATATTAGTCCCGTGGCACGATAGTTCACAATATCCCTGAACCATGGTTCAGCGGATATGCTCAAGAGTTGTTCGTCAGGGAATGAATCATTTATCGGCAGGGTCACAGGAGAAGAAATGATGCGTGAAAGATGGTCAGCTACTACATTTTCACATCCTTACTTATCTTTGATAACAAGATCGAATTCTTGTAACAGAAGGATCCAACGTATTAGTCGACCTTTTGCATCTTTCTTCGCCAGAAGATGTTTTAAAGCGGAATGGTCGGTATACACAACTATAGGTGAGCCAATTAAGTAAGGCCTGAATTTTTCTAATGCAAATACAACCGCTAAGAGTTCTTTTTCTATGGTTGTATAATTGATTTGCGCATCATTCAGGGTCTTACTTGCATAGTATATCACGTGTGACATTTTTCGATGTGCTGTCCTAAGACCGCACCTACTGCAAAATCAGATACATCACACATTAGCTCAAAGGGGTAGTCCCAGTTTGGTGATGATAAAACGGGGGCTGAAGTGAGTGAGTGTTTAAGTGAGTCAAAAGCTGTCTCGCAGTCCGAGTCAAAATGGAAGGTCGTATCCTTGGCCAGGAGAAGAGTTAAAGGTCTAGCAATTTTGCTAAATTCCTTAATGAATCTCCTATAAAAGCCCGCATGGCCAAGGAAAGATCGAATATCTTTGACGCTTTTGGGATGAGGGAGGTTTTGAATGACATCTATCTTAGCTCTGTCAACCTCAATGCCTTTCTGTGAAATGACATGTCCAAGTACTATTCCTTCTTGGACCATAAAATGGCATTTTTCCCAGTTCAAAGTCAAGTTCTTCTCTTTGCAACGAGTAAGAACAGCGTCAAGATTCGCTAGGCAATCAGAAAAAGAGTCTCCAAAAATCGAGACATCGTCCATAAAGATCTCCAGAAAATTCTCTACCATATCAGAGAATATCCCCATCATACACCGCTGAAAGGTAGCGGGGGCATTGCATAACCCAAAGGGCATGCGACTGTAAGCAAAGGTACCAAAAGGACAAGTAAAAGTGGTTTTATCTTGATCCTTTTTGGCGATGGGGACCTGATTATAGCCTGAGTATCCGTCCATAAAGCAATAATACTCTCGTCCTGCTAAGCGTTCCAGCATCTGATCAATGAATGGTAGAGGAAAATGGTCTTTTCTCGTGGCAGCATTGAGTTTTCTATAATCAATACATACACGCCACCCAGTTTGGGCGCGTGTCTGAATCAACTCATTTGCCTCATTGGTTATAACAGTGATGCCGGATTTCTTAG
Organism: Agapanthus africanus; assembly: GCA_030015575.1. Taxonomy (NCBI): domain Eukaryota; kingdom Viridiplantae; phylum Streptophyta; class Magnoliopsida; order Asparagales; family Amaryllidaceae; genus Agapanthus; species Agapanthus africanus. The sequence goes on from CM057338.1 coordinate 666,524,406, forward strand.
GAACGACATGTATAGGACTCACCCATTGGCTATCGGAGATGGGGTATATAATACCCTTATCTAAGCATTTGACGATCTCTTTCATGACAGCTTCCTTCATGACGGGATTCAACCGTCTTTGTGGTTCTCGGGTCGGTCTGGCATCATCCATCACATGTATATGATGTTCAACTATCAAGGAACTAATCCCTTTGATGTCCGCCATACTCCAACCAAACGCCTCTTTGTTAGATCTCAATACCGATAAAAGGGCATTCTCTTGCTCTGATGCAAGAGAAGCGGATATGATAACCGGTAAAGACTCATTCTCACCTAGATATGCATATTTCAGGTGAGAAGGTAAAATTTTGAGATCTAACTCAGGCGGAGACATGATAGAAGGAGGGATCATTGTGTAATTTTTGGATTTACAAAGAAGCTCGGAGCCAGTGAAAGATACAGACTCGGGTGGAGAAAAGTCAGGAGTGCAGGACTCAAGTGTAGAGAAAGTGTCCTCATTAAGATCATGTGTGAAATCAAACAGAGATGTGGTAATGTCATCTAGATCAGTAAAGCAAAGATCCTCAGCTCCACAGCTATCGGGAGCGATCTGATGGACAGAGCACACATCTAAAATATGAGCAGAGGGTTCTGATGGCTGACTTCCAACTTTGTAGATATTTAGTTCAATGGTCATATTTCCAAATGATAAATTCATTGAACCGTTTCTACAGTTTATAATAGCGTTGGAAGTGGCAAGGAAAGGACGACCCAGAATCACCGGAATTTGGCTCCGGAGGTTTGCTACAGGCTGTGTGTCGAGTACAATGATGTCTACAGGGAAAACAAATTCCCCGACCTTTATCAACACATCCTCTAATTCACCCCTTGGTTTGGTGATAGATCGGTCTGCCATCTGGAGAGTGCAGTGAGCAGGTTTCAGCTCTCCAATCCCTAATTGCTCATAGACAGAATAAGGGAGTAGGTTAACACTTGCACCAAGGTCTAAAAGAGCACGATTTATGTTTTTACCCCCAATAGAAATCGATATTGTAGGACATCCTGGGTCCTTTCGTTTCTTTGGTAGCTGGGGAATAAAAGCAGTGCTGATATTATTAGCCATAAAGACCTTCTTCGGCACTTGAGTCTTCCTCTTCCTAGTGCACAAGCCCTTAAGAATTTTCGCATAAGCGGGGACTTGTTGAATTGCATTTAGGAGAGGGATATTGATGTTAACCTGTTTGAACATTTCCATAGTTTTCTCCATATGAGGACTCGTTCTATTAGCCCTTAACCGGTTCGGATAAGGGCTTTCGCAATAAGCGCATGGTCCATCACAGGAGAAGGAAGAGGGGGTAGACGAGGTCCCAAAAGAGGTGTGGGGACCGTCTGTGGAGAACTATAAGGGTTGGTAGAAGGTGTCGAGCCTAGTGGGAAATGGAGAATAGGCTCTCGAGAAGATGGTATGGTAGAAGAAGAAGGATCAGAAGGAGAAGTGTGTGTGTGTGGAAAGGTCTCAGCCGGGGTGTTGATATGATTTTCAGTATCATCAATACCTTCCCCGACATGATTGTTCAACACTCTTCCCGATCTCAACGTTGTGACGGCATTTACATTGTAATGCCCAGGATTCTGTAGGGGTTGAGAGGGAAGTTTCCCTTTTTCTCTCGCACTCATTTCGGCTTTAAGGCGTGCGATTTCAGCTTCCATCGTTTTGATACTCTCAGCTTGTGACGCTGAGTTTTTCTTTATCTCACTGACGGAAGATCTAACCTCAGTCGAAACCTCTATGAAATTTGACAAAAGTGATTTCATGGTTTGAGTGAATTGAGAGAACTCGTCAGAACAGGTCATAGGATTAGGCTGTGCAGGAGTGTTGAACTGATTTTGGAAATTTTGTGACTGGTAGGGGTGCTGAGTGAGTTGAAGGGGTTGCTGTTGTGGTAGAGGAAGAGCCCTTTGAAAATTATCCGTGTTTGGAACCGTGTTTTGAGATTGGTTTTGGTTCCAAGCGAAATTCGGGTGATTCCTCCAACCCTGATTGTACGTGGAAGAATATGGATCGTTTCGAGGTCTTTGAAATGCGGCATTAGAATGCTCGTGACCTTGAAACGCAGAGTTTAATGGACATTCTTCCGTTAAATGAGACGGATCAGAACAGCACCCACAAACAGTTTTGGGGAGCGACACTGGGTTTAGGGAGGCTGCTGCAAATTTGTGTTCCATAGCGTCGAGCTTCTTTTGCATTGTTGCCATCTCAGCTCGAACACCTATGGACACATCTATTTGGTGTACGCCACTTCTATTCATTGGTTAGGTTCCACTCTCCCACTGTAGTGATTTTTCAGCGAACTCTTCTAAATACTTCCAAGCTTCCCCATCATCTTTGGTCATAAAAGTACCTTGACACATGTTTTCAAGGCTCTGTTTAGTGTTTGGGTTAATGCCCTCATAAATGATTCGGCAAAGCTCCTATCTCGGGATGCCGTGATGAGGACACTGAACCAATAGATCCTTGAAACGTTCAAAGCATTTAGAGAATGGTTCAGCAGAGAGCTGGGCAAATTGATTCAGTTCGCTACGGATTCGAGCTGTCTTTTGTATTGGGTAAAATTTCTTAAGGAATGCAGCGACGAATTCTTCCCAATTCGTAATAGATTGTGCGGTAGTGTTATATAGCCACTTCTCGGCTATATCGCACAATGTAAATGGAAGAAGTCGTAGACGCATAGCATCCACTGAAAGTTGTGACGTACCCATCATTGCGCATACGTTTTCAAATTTGGTAATGAAAACGTAAGCGTCCTCAGTCTCGAGTCCGTGAAATTTGGGTAAAAGATTGATATACTGGGGTTTAATCTCAAAGTTATCCCCATTGGCTGGTGGTGTGGATAAGCAGGTCCAAAGAGGACCTCGAATAGGGTAGCACCTCTCATGGAGAGAGATGCGGGGTGGATTCTGCGCACCAACGGACGGCGGCAGCTTAGGGTTAAAGAAGTTTGATGGATTCGGATCCATCGGTGTGTGTGTTATAGTGGGTAAAGGAAAGGTAAATCGAGAAATATCGACTTCGGAGTCGATAAAGGGTATGCGGACTAAACGGGCACTAGAATCCCGTGTCCAGCCTATCTTGCACTAAAAAGGGTTAGTACAAGTGGCAGCGTTGACTTATAATTAGGGGTAATGAATGAATGCGGTGCTTGCTTTGAAAAATGGACGGATTTTTTTGAAAAAATGATGCGACAAAACAAATGCAACAAACAAACCCTAGAATCTAGTAGTCACCTAGGTCCGGCTCTAGACCGCTCCTAACTGCCAAAAGACAAGTCGCAGGATAGAATCCTCCACTGCCTCTTTGTCCCCTTATGGCCGGATAAGTACCAGGTAAGTGGGAAGGTACTCCACTACGTAAGTAGTGGGCCTAATTAAAAACCACTAGCCTTAGACACACTCGCCTTAGGCACCACAAGAAAACGCGGATAAGCAACGAATTACCCACGGCCTTCTCTTGTCCTAATTGAGCACGACAGTCCTTAGAGTCTTCTCTAGATATTTTTTAGTTAATGTGGGTCAATGCGGATGCAAGTTTTGTGGTTTTCGGGGCCTAGGAAGGGTAATGAAATCCCCACCTAATTTGGATTTGGCCGTGCCCCTTAATATCCGTATTTATAATGCAAACAACCAAGAAATCAAAATCACGCACAAATTTAATTTTGCTTTTGCGGCGCTGCGATTATTTGCAAAGAATCCTGCAGAAAATGTTAGTTGGAGCTAAAAAGAGGAGATAGAAGAAGGCAAGAAAGTACCTTAAGCAAAAATTTTGCAGAGATCCCTCAAGCCTGCCGCAGTTCCGCCGCAATTTGGCACTTAGGCCGCGCTTCCGCGGTTCGATGATGAGATCACCCAACCAAATTTTTTTCAGGGAGCTTCTGTAGACTCCCACTGCTCTCTGGTATTTTCCAAAAAATTTCTTCAATTGTCAAACAGCTCCAGATTTCCTTGCAATGAACCACAACAAATCGTTTAGGGTTTGCACGAATTTTGATCGCAAAATACCAATGGAATAAATCTTTCAATTCAAACTATAACATGAAACGAATTAGCACGCGATCCCCGGCAACGGCGCCATTTTGATTGTTTTGAATTCCGATTGTGTTAATCAAATCATGTAGTCCCCGGCAACGGCGCCATTTTGATTGATTCGAATTTCCGGATTGTGTAATGTGAAAAAGTAAAAGTATCGATTCAAATAGTCTCCGATTTCAGCACTATTTGATTGATCATAGAATGGGAGACTGAGTAGGTAAATCAAATTGATAAGAGTCTCTTTGTGTCGGTAATTAGAAAATTGAATAAAGTTCACAATCAAAAAATTATATTTGACCGCAATCAACTACGGTGTCAGTTGTAGATCGTAAGCGAGTGTGGATCGTCCACAGGGATTGTGCGATTCGTTTTTATATTTGATTTGTTTGAATCGAAAAGTAAATCGAAAAGAAAAGAAAACATGATTCAAGAATTTATCGATTGATTCGGGTGTCACGATGTTTAGTCAAGAATCAAGAAACTGATAAACAATCAAGAATTGGGTTTCGATAATATTTCCAACCAAAATGTCAAGAATCTAAATGAGGCTCGTAGGAATCAATCGGATCTATAGACGTGATGTAATTTCAAGATTTCGTGTTCTTGTCCTTCGAAGGATTGATACTAGATCGATGATGATCGATGAGAGTTAGGGCTTTCTTGATGAAACTAAGGTTTCATCGTTTAACCCTTGTTCTTTCATCGATATCATTCACATTCTAGCCTCTAACAATTTCAAGAAACGATCGTAACTCCCCAATCTCGAGCGATATCAATCAAGAAAGCATCGCAACGAATTGGGTCGTCGATTCTTGAACTTGCTAGGGTTTACAAAACTCGTAGGATTCAAGAATCGATTCAAGATATATTACATCATCATTCTATTGATCGTCTCGACTCCTCGACGAGCGGAGTATTACTCAAACATCATCACACAGAAAGTATTCAAGAATTGAAAAGATATCATGATGCGAGAATTTAAAGAAAACAAGATAAAAGAATATCACCTTTTATTTATATCAACAATTTGATTACAGTCGCTCAAGAACTACAAGAGGAAGAACTAAATTGTTGAATTGGCGTCGCTCGGCTCCGTGAGTCGCGGATCGGCTTGGACCACTTGCTCTGTTGAAGATCGGCTCGGCTAATAAAAGGTTGCAAGGCTTTTTGCTTGATGGGTACTCGGGATCTTGGCTTTTGATTGGAATTAGGGTTAGGGTTTCACACAAGTCCTCTCACTAGACTTGTGGAAGAAGATGAAGAGAGTGAATGGCTAAAGATAAACTAATGGACTAGTCAAGGATCAAGTCCTAGATTAGAGATTTTTTCTACATGTGAGCCTGGGGTCATATTTATAGATCTCCCAAACCCTAGGTCTAGGTTTGAATTTACAATTCCCTCCAAAAGTTTGTTGAGGCTTCTAGAAGGAGTTTGTTAGGCTTTAGCTTAGGGTTTAAGTTAGGGTTTAGGGAGAAGTTTCTAGAATGATAGGCTAGTTTTGTGTTGATCCCAAAGCTTGCTGATCTGGCAGAAGTCTCTGGAGTCTTCTGCAAAATGAAGTATATGAGCTGAATGTGAGCCCTGAGTAAAGCATTGTGCACCAAAATTGAGATGATGAAGGGGCAATACTACCGCGGAACCGCGGCACAAGGCGGCTTAGGCCGCGGTTCCGCGGCCAAGTAGGCTCCTTGGGGCTTGGGCTCTTTGCAGTGGTCTTGGGTTGACACTTGGGGCTTTATATGATATGTTGAATTCCTAAATCCCCTTTACATTAATATCAGATTCAAATCTTTGAGTTGGCGTCATGTTTGATCGGTACCATGTATATTTTTGGGCCTTTCTTCTGGATTTTCCTGCATAGATCTCAAAACAAGTGTTGCAAAATATAGGGATGATGCGATGCCATGAAATATGGTCAATTTCCTTTATAGTGTCGGTTTTAGTGTCTAATACATGCAATCTGATATTTTGCGACAGTTTTGCTAATATGTAAAATATGAATGCCGAACACTTCTATATGGATGCAAATGATGAGAAAATTACCGGCTGAAATATGCAATATTTTCGACTAATCACCGCTACTGAAACCCGACGTTCCCCTGGTTGTGTGGATAGCCTATGCAATGAAATCCTAGACCCCTGCGGGCGTGGCAAGTTACTCGCAAAAACCTGAAGCGAGGCAGCCCCCCTTCAGCAACGTGAATGGAGCACCCAGCACTTCACGGAATCCGATAACTTGGGCACCCCTCCGGGGTCAATCTGTACCCCCTACGAGTGCGGCGAATAGCCCGCCAGTTCTAGAGTGAGGCCCCCTCCGTCTCAATGCCATGAGATGTGGGCTTGTTGCCCTCTAGAACCCGGCTATCCGTGCACCCCTCCGCGGGGTAATCCTAGTACAGAAAGTAAAATATACATACAACGGGTACATCGACCTCAACTTGGTCGTGCCCCAAAAGAATAATATACAACAGGCAGTGACGGCATTCTACATGTCGGACGCTCGCCCCGCAATATCAATTGTACATAATACAACAAAAACTGTACTAGCATTGCATCCAGGCTATCCCCCACGACCAATCCGCAACATCACAGTACAACACAGAACATCAACGTGAATGTCACGTTCGCAAATCCGTCTAACCGGGTTATAGCAATTAGACAGGATTTACCGATCAAGTGACATTCACGGTCGCAGATATAATGTAAATACTGTGAACTAATGTGTTTAAAATTTTCGATCGATCAAATTAATCGAAGTGGGCCCCAAGCACTACTGTAGCACTCACAGAAATTCTGGGCCCAAAAAGAATATCCCAAGAACCCTATTTTCAACCCAGAAGCCCACTGGAAAAAATGGTGAACTGAAGCCTAATTCCTGCGGCGGAACCGTCGCCAATGTCGGGTTATAGCCGCGGTTCCGTGGCCCTTTTGAAGGATCATATCACCACATTTTTTCAGTGATCTTACACAACCCTGCACATCATTCTGCAACAACCTGAAAAATTTTTGGAGCCAAAAATATTTCGACAGAGAACTGATATACATGAAAATGCGGTTATGGGATTTTTGTTCGATCGAAGCTTTAAACATACTAGTGCAAGCTAGACTAGGTTAATGGCCTGGCTCTGATACCATGCAAGTGCACGGCGGCGCCCCGGCCGTCGATCCGACGCCGGAAATGCGGAAACGAAAAACTTTGCGAAACTTGCAAACCGGCACCACCACGACTATCAACCCGGATCGGGCCATTAAACTAGTCCTAGCAAACTAAAGAGAACGGGTAGAGAGATATACCGAGCGATCCGTGTCCTTCGGTCTTCTCGTCGTCGTCCTGATCTCCCGCGGAATGTCCGGTCTCCACCTCCTCGCCGGAAAGGCACCACGTCGCCGGCTTCTTTTACGGGCTCCCACCTCTTGACCGAGGCAACTCGGGCACGAAGTTGGCGAGTCGACGTGCCCAAGGTTTGCTATTGAATAGTGTAGTGCTATGTCTCATTTGGGGTTGTAGGAAGTTGCCTTTTTGAGATGGTGGAGGAATGAAGTTTTGGAGATGGAGCTAAATGGATTTTATGCAATACAAAAGAACAAAAATCCACCTCCAAAATTTTGGGACAGCCCCCATACTTGGCCGGCCTTGGCTTGTGGATGGAATGAGAATGAAAACAAAAGGGGGGGGAGGAGCTAACAATTATCAAGGAGAGAGAGAAAAAGGGAGATGATGATCAAGAATCATCACAACCAAAACACACACTCAACCATCATAATCCATCATCATCACCATGTCAAAAGATAAGCAGTCATGAACCATCATGATCCTAGAAGTCAATGGAGACTAAGTCATCATGATCCAACAATATGCAAAGACCTCCCTCATGAATGCTAATTTGCACAATTGCAAATAAGCCCTCCTCCACCATTTTTCGGCCAAAGAAAGATACAAAGGAAAATGGCCGAAAACGGAAAGCAAACTGGCAACTTCGGAAAACTGATCTCGTAATAAATTACAGGAAAACCCCGCTACTGTATATACATACCCGCATTTGTATTCCGACCGAATACAAATGCAATGAGACAAAATCTACACGGTACAATACTAGGATCCGGCTAAACCAAAGCCCGCTAGTATTTTCCGTCCGATCATGATCCATGCAATACCACACGTATCTGATCGAACCCTGCCATATCACCATACGGCTTCTACAGCGTTTCGCCCGAAACTTGAGCAACTGTCTGTGGGGGACTCTAAAGACTCGTCAATACTATGGCTGTGGATTTAACCACTAGCACGTCAGAGGTATTAACCATACGTGATGGGCTACCAGCTATTGACAAAAAGGGACATCGATGAGCGAACTCATCCTGACATCCTACTGAGTCTGTCAGTGACAATATCCGTACAGTCCGGTCGGTTCGTCTATGAGCATCGCATGGCGGGCCTAAGGGGTTGGTAAATGTCAGACCCCCAAAAGCGGTATAAGTCTTGTCGGAGTGTAGCCCAGTACACCCTGAGATACTACAGGAATACCTACCAGTAAATCTCCTGCCTCGGCCGAGGGCTTTGTGTATTGGCTCTCTTAGACACAGCGCGACCTCACCCCCAATACCGGAAGAGACGAACCCCTGAAGATCAACTCACTGCCTCCATGTGGCTCGGGACTGTACCCAACTAAAACCTGTTTGCACGTCTCCTTTGAGCATGGTAGGGTAGTAATCAAAGTACAGTGGGAACTCACACGAGACAAATGACGATCCTCAGGTCGATGAACTAACCTGTACACATGTCACCAGGGAACTGCCATCTGACGTCAGGTATAAGACCAACTAGCATGTTCCCGGCGAGTCCTGTCCGGTGTACTCACAACCCAATGAGCACCTGTATACATCTTAGGTGAACCAACTGACACCAGTGGCTTGTGAAACCGGCCACCGCCTCTCGACGGGGTCTCAACTGTATATACTAGTCTACTCTGGAGTATCGATGCCCTGTCTCGAAACTCCCACGACTAGGGACCTTTTAAGGATGTGCTTATCGACTACCAGCTCTCACGTATATGATCGCCCTCATACTGCTGGCAGTCAAGTAAGAATCCTAGGGGCTCTATCAACGTGTAATAGCGACCTGTCAGGTCACCTAAAGCAGTACACGATGATAATGATAAACCAGATAGCATACTATCATCTTGAGTAGGACTGTCCTACTGGAAAAGGTCCTCCCTCAATCATTGCAATCACGTGCCTGTGACCCAATAATTGACTCTGAGGGCACTATCTCCAACAAAAATATGTTCAGGTACTGTCCTCAGACTAGTCCTGCTAAGCTACTATACCAAATAGTAAATATCATAAAAAGCATACTGCTCAAAGGAAATCAATCTCAATGTATATATGAATGCCGCGTGCGTCTGGTGCACACGGAAATCGAAATCCATGAATGTGCCAAACATGTGCACAGAAACAAAATCTAAGTGCAACAGGTGTGCAAGAAACACCTGTCATAGGCAATGGGTGTGCGTGACAGCAATATCAGGTGCATCTGATATGCATGAAGAATCTCTATTTAGTGCATCTAGTGTGCATCAAAATCGCATCAAGCGCCTAAGTATGTGCAAGAATCCAAGTCAAATGCACAAGGTGCATGAAAACAAATATCAAATATCACAATCGAAATCGACTGTATACAACATATCTCAATCCAAATCCAAATCAGGTATACCGTGGTATATAATCTCACAACCATGTGCATCAGCATGCACAAAATCGAATCAAAATACTAAAAGTGCATGAAAACTATTCCGAAAGCATAAGTCAAATCACATGCATACCATAGGTATGGAATCAAAATCACTACCTCAAATGACATGAAACCGAAGTCAAGTGAAACTGTAGTGCACAAAATCTCAGTCATGCATATAAATCATCCAAAATATCAGGCATGAAATAAAAATCAACGTCTCAAATGACATCAAATCGAGGTCAAGTGCAACTGTGGTGCACAAAATCTCCGTCATGCAAATAAATCACTGAGAATACCGAAATCAAATATAGCGGAAACGGTCCCACTCAAGCACAACCTCTAAAGATCTCTAGCCAACTGTCATGGTCACTCATTACATATCTCGTCGACAATGCCGAACTCTGGCCTACTGGCTGTGCGTAACATGACCGATCCTGGGTCCAAGTCTTCTCGTATAGTATTCCAGAAAGGTCCTGTCGAAGTCTCCCCAAATTCTCTTTTCTGTTGAACTGCCCGGATGTTATTATCTTCTACTAAACCCATTTCTTGTTCTGGAATGGCTGCATACTGATCATGACTCCTTCTGGAAGATATATCCATATTTGATGCCTCTGCATGTGTATCACGTCTCTGATGTCAGCGGAGTGGAACGTCCTATCATCAAAATCTCGTACGCACCTCTTACTCCACTTTTCTCTAATGTCGATTGATTCGGACTTGTCTCATCGTGGCTGCATGGACTGCGCTCTAATGGCTATGCTCGTATCTGGAGTCTCCCAAGCAATGTATCCCATCACATAATATCCGAATGATGCCGAACTTTTCGATCGATTCATCAAGGTTCCATAATCCCCCAAGAGCTCAAAATCTTGAATACAGTTTAATAGTATTCCAGTACATGCCACAGTACCTATAGACCAACCGTAGAAGGGCAAACCTATGCCTCACTAATGGCACCGCGGAACTGCCGCAAACCCTAAGATTTAAAAGCGTTCTCGTGGTCGTTATGTCGAGTTATGGTTTCATTCTTCTAGATGGTCCGTAGAATTACTTGCATGTTTCTTCGAATACTTTAAACTTGGCAAATGAGTTCCTGACATTCGATCGTCTCTATCGACTCTCAACGTACCTGCGTGAAGTCGTCTCTAGCTGGAATCAATCAATCCGATGACCTCACATCGGGGTAGGCAATGAATCACATGTCCTAGTCTTTCATCTTTGGTGACTAGCAATCTTCTATCATATCCCTAAGTATAACTCGTGCGGCATTAGCTCCAAACATCTGGGACGATATCTTGTCATTCGCAGCAGCAACTGGCTCATTGGTCCACACGCTGAACAGTGCCTCAATCATCAAATACTCGTTGCCTTGATGGTCATTACATTCTGGCTGGACTCTAGCAGTAGCCCAAATCCTGTGGTGCTAATCTGCACGTCAGAGAAATCTCGTAGAAGCGATCCGTCAAATGCTCATGGCATGAAAACACAATAAAACGACGCCTCAATGCAATCATATGCCCCTGGAATCACGCCCTAGTCAGTACTCGTCCGTGACTAGCTCGTGCTGACGCAACTTTAGCCGTAGCTCTCTCTGCCCGTGTAATCGTAGAAGCAAAACCATAAACCGATACTGAAGAGGATAGATCATGAATGAATATAATGCTGTGCAAGGAAATGTACATCCTAGGGCTTCTTAAGTGAAGTAGCGTATTGTAAGTATGCCGCGGAACATACACACGATACGTCACTCTACTTGAGTCACCTACTCTATCAACCAAGGGTCATCCTACACTTAGAAGGTAAAACCTAACGCTCTGATACCAACATTGTCACGACCCGAATGTACCGAGCGTGACTGACACTTAAATTATGAAACATCTCGAGGCGTACGTAATCTAAGTAAGCCAAAACCCAGAAATCAAAACCAAGTAAAGCAGTAGAGTGAAGGAAAAACCAATTTTAAAGCAAGAAGTTTAACAACATAAGCCGAGGTATGCATTTTTAAAATCTCATGTCTTTTCTGAAAATTTCGGCGGAGTTTCCTTTGTAAAAACTGACCCCAAACAGGTACAAACCTGATAAAGCATATGTAATGAATAAAGGCATCCCCAAGCGAAAGCTAGCTCTTCGCCAAAAGGCGGGCACAACCACACAAGCAATATAATATACAACGTCGAAGGACGAGGATCAAAACTCAAAAGAAAGCCCATATCCACCAGAAAACCATAATAATACAAGCGCGATTTTAAGCTCGAAAGAATAAACACTGGTCTTCTAGTTCTATCAAATATAAAAGTCTGGTTGATGGAGTTTACTAGATACAACAGAAATAATAACTGTGGTCACGATGCAAGTGAACCCACCTACCTAAGCAATCACCCGGAAGGAACAGTATGCCAGCAAGCCGCAACGAAACCTGTACAGCAAAACCTGCAAGGAACTGTGGCACAACGTGGGTGAGTTGCTAACTCGTGTGTAGAAAACATCACAGAGCAGAAATCGAATGTATGACGCTATCCTAGGTCATATCAAGTAATATCCTCTTATAATATCCTGATCCATCTACATATAAGTGCAATACCACTTGCTTGTTTCAGTGCCTGAGATAGAAACATATCAGATATCTGATGAATGAATGCATTATTAATAGAAACAGAATGCATCATGAATGAGACAACTGTTTTCTTTATTTAATGAGATTTCCGTATATATATATATATATATATATATATATATCAAGTATCACCAATGAAATCAACAGAGAAATCAGTGTCAAGTATCGACACAAAACATAAATCTCAATATCTCAATATCTCAGGCTCCGGCTATCCGGACTAGCCTGTATCATCAAATCTCAACATCTCAGTTTCTCAAATCTCAATATCTCAATACCTCGAGCTCCGTCAGTCCGGATCGACTTATGTCATCAATCACACGACCACGAATGGTATCGTCCGGATATCCACCGCGCCAAACAAACACCGGTAGGCTGTCTGGCCCTACCGGGTTCATCGTCTACAACTCGAGCTTCATGCCCCGGGGTACCATACTGGGTCCACCATGTACCCACAGACGGTTCATCCGACTGCTCGAATCGGGTCTTGAAAACCATCTCAGAACCGAGAAAATATCATGGTGGACGACTAATACATCACGAGAAAACCGCAACTTTGCATTTTAAAAAGAGAGAGAGAGAGAAGTTTATATATATTCTTGCGGTTTTCCCCCATATCCAGAAATCTCATGAAAATCCGAAATCCATGAATCAAGAGTAAGTAAACAGTGAATATCGGCATAAAACCCCAAAATATTGCATGACCAATGAATATATGAATGCCTCCGATATCATGCAATGAGTGCAATAGTTAAACTAGCATATGAAAGTGATAGCATATTGCAACTATTAGCTAGCAATCTATGTCGATGAAATAATATTCCCTATAGTGTACGTGACATGGCAATTACCAATGATGATGTGTGTGAGCCGGCAAGCATATATACGTGGAATATACGCATCATCGGTAATGGTACTGGTGTCCCGACAGCAGGGTTTCATAATAATTATAGATAACATGTTTATAAGCATGCAATGCGTTGAAACATCATGAATATACAGAAAGTGATATAGTAACAGCAACACTGAAGAATAAATCTACCCAATATACGAGTCATACAGTTTGGTATTTTAAAGTACTCACGATTCACTGCATTTGAAAACAACTATGACTCGACCCCAGTCAAAAGGGTAAGGAAATCCACCTAAGTCTGAGTCGACCTATATATATATCTAGTACTCGGTGATCTCGCCTCAATAGTATCACGTACGATACAATATATATATATATATATATATATGACATCCTCGAGTCATGAGTGCGGATCTAACATCATAATTATATCTCGTACGGTAAATCTATCATACAGCAACCCAAATCTAGGTATGGGTCTAATATCATATTTATCTCATTACTCATCTGATATCCTTATCATCACATATTGTGAACAGGGGGTATTGATCTAAGTCAAGTACAATACTAATATCATCAACATATATGTACGCGTGTATGTAAATACACATCGCCCATAATTCCACTAATATCATGTCGTATCTCATAATACGAACCAAATCACATCACCGATCTCATGACACCATGCCTAATCTCAAAATACCATATAATATCCTCATCATCCTTGCATATTAATACGAATATATATATGACATCCTCGAAACGCACAACGGAGTAAATGTATGCGAGTGTGTTTATGTGCGTGTATGCCAATCTTTACTCTAGGGTTTCATGGCTAAGGAATCAACTAAAGTCCTTTCTTCAATTCTCGCTAACACTAAATCCATAATCCCCTAAACCTTTTCTTGCTAGGTGTTAAAATCTCTCAATAACATATAAAAGTATATCTATATCACATCACATCATTTCTTACAACTTTGCGGGGGTGCAATACGCCATCCACCCAACTTCCCCTAGATATATATCTACTCACCCTGATCTTCGCTTACCGAATTCGATGACGCCACGCTCATTCTCGTCGTCTCAAAGTCCACGTGGGGGTACCTACAATTTCCAATGTGTCATATAGTATCAAGAATCGAACATGAAAACCAAAACGGCATGCGAATCGCTTATAGGTTAGAACCTATAGCCTACGCCTGCAAAACACAACCAATAACCATGGTTATTGACGTTCAAACGCCATACGATGGAAACACAATATCAAATTCAAAAACCATATTCATTAAAAACCCGCAAAACGAATTCAGAAACTTGAAAACTAGCACCAGATTTTACCCTAGGTGAAATTAGCCAAAGCTTGCTAACTTTTTCTAACTGATGATTTATTGTGAGAAAAATAAAACTAAAGTGAGCCCATTTCCTACTTCGTCATCCTCTACTACTTGCCATTTAGTTTAGGGTGTTTGCTTCACTAATCTCACTATTAATGAAGAGATAGCATGAGCTAGTGTCTCCTCGACGTAGATCATCTTCGGCCTCGAAGACTTCGATGCAAGCTTGTTCCGTACATCTTGTGGAGCCTCTCTATAGTCCGAGAGTTCTTGATCGCAGTGAAGGGACTACTGCACTAAGCTTTAGAAGTGAAGGACCGGTCTACAAAGGATGTATTACTTCTTCTTTTTAGTTTGTAAAGTGTTTACAATCTAGAAAACCCTAAGTCTCTAGTTCAATCCACGTTCGGGTTCTTTAGCTCTTTAGAAAATTTTCAAATAGCATGTTTGATGCCCTAGTAAACACTATTTGTGTGCTAAGGAACCCATCAGTGGTATCAGAGCTTAGCTAGAGCATTAGGTGTTCCGTAGGCAAAATTAAAAGTCCGACCGAACTCCGAAACCCCTAATTTTCACACTTTCTGGAAATTTTTCAAAAGGTTGAAATTTTTCTTGTTAAAAACATTGAGAAAAACATGCATGGAATTCTATGGATAAACCAGAAGAAAGAAACCCTAACTCGTCTAAGTGACCGTGGATCCGCGGCTAACATGGTTTTGGCGGCGGATCCACGGTGCCACTTGAAAGGCTTCGGTCGGGCCTTCAGCTGTAGGTCCATAAGTACCGTGGTATGTCTCTGGTTAACTTTAATTGTGCTTATGTGTTGAGCTTTTTGGGAATTTTGGGAATTCGTTGATTCGATCAAAATATTTAACGTCGTCTAGCTTTCTGTGATTGTGATACAATATTTGGAATCCACTACAATAAAGTTATGAGATAACTAGTTTGAATTTTTTAAATCTAGCGGTTTAGTCTCACTTGATCGGTTGCCACAGAATTTTGATGTTGATCAAAAGTCCGTCGCAATTATGTAGTGTACGCGGATACTCGTCGGGTAATCTTACTAGGTAACCATGCCCCATAGCCCCGACCAAGTGACTGTAGGAGAACACCGCCGCCAAAAGCATTCGTTCGGGTGCTCACGGACCGGTGTTCCGCCTTAGTGCACTTCGTCGACGGCATCGTGGATGTGGCCATCTAGTAAAGTTTCCGACGAGCATTCGATCAGGTTATCGAGAATCTTGTTGGATTACCCGATAGGTTATTGGAAAGTGTTTTCAATATCGAGACTAAAATGCGGGGTTTATAATTGTTAGGCATGTGATGTCTCAGGAATTCATTTGTTGGGCAGGAAATCCAAAGTATGTGATACATTGGGTTTATGATATCTAAGGTGGTTGTGGATTCCAATTGTTGTAGTTTTTCACTTTCTTTTCTGCGACCGTAAGTGTAATATGTGATGTATCGCCAGTTTCGTTGCTATATCCCAACGACAATTGGGATACGCATATTTACTTACGTTGATGACATGTGATGTTGTGTGTTGCTGTAATATGTTATATTGGATCGTCATGTTTTGAATAGCAGGGTTTTTTTATGTGAGATGAGAGTTCTTCATTTTCATTCATGTAAAAGCTTGTATTTAATATTCTTTTATTGGGGCACTTCCGGGTTGTGGATGATGTCACCATTGATGTATATTATTTACTTTTCCGCATTAGGATAGACCCAAGGCAGGGGGCACAAGTAACCGGGTTCTAGGGTCCAGTGAGAGACCATCTCAAGGAGTCGAGACCGGGTCTCCTAACTCTAGAATTGGTAGGGTTGCTTGCTGCTCTCGTAGGGGTCTAGGGATGTGAGTTTGGTTATTCATCGCGACAGTGGAATCCTTGATTTATACTGGCTTAAATAAAACACGAAATTCCTAGTATATCCAATATTTCATATGTGATTCTTCTGCTGCTGATTTTCTGTGATACGATCACCTGATATGTTCTGGGACGAATGCCTATATTATATATATGAGATATAATAAATATTGCTTCTTTCATTTCTTATGTGAAGCTTAGGAAGCATAATTGATGGGAATTCATTAATGAGATTAATGAAATAAAAGAAAGCTAAATATGTTGTAGAAACTTATTTAAAAACTGGTAGCTCTAGTTCTTGCTTTGCATAGCGGTATTCATTGTAGAATATCCAACATATTATTCGATAAGGAAAGATCCTAGATCCCTTCACCGGGAGTGACCTCTTTAGCGAAACTAGCAGATGCTACAACCCACTCGGTTTGTCTTTTGATTGCTTCTATTGTTTTTGCTTTGCAAAGTGGTATTTGTGAAATATCCAACACCTTGTAAGATTCGATAAGGAAAGAGCCGAGATTCCTTCACCGGGAGTGACCTCTTTAGCAAAACTAGTAAAAGCCTCAAAAACACTCCTTTACAAAATCACTCGATTCTACGACGATATCAAGTTCATTACGCAAAAGGTTTTCTTAAAAACTTGTCGTAGCCCTCCGGCATTTCAGATAAGTAGTATTTAGTATTCGTGCTACGTTTGTTAGCTTTCGTCAAGGCGTAGTATGTGGTAGCTGATTTGTGCTTATCTGTTTAAGCATGTTATGTGATTGGATTAGGATAGTCGTACGACTTTGTTGGCTTTCGTGAAGGGTCGTGCGGGTAAGTTTAATTCAATGTACAGATTGAACTTGACTAGTGGACTATTGTTTGTTGGCTTTCGTCAAGATCATAGGACGCTAGGGGCAAAACGTTATCGGGAATTTCAAGTGTTGAAATTTGTAATGAGATTATATACCTTCTATGAGATAGTTGGATCCCGATACCCACTGCGAGCAAGAATTACTCCTGGGAGAGTTTTACACATTACAATTAGCCGATCAAGTAGGTGCCTAGAAAGGTGTTAACGGGGTTATGCCCCTGGGAAAACGAGATTTATTTTAATTTGGTCCATGCGAAAGCATGGGGAACCTCCCTCAAAGTACCGACACTGGCCTGGCCGAAAGATTGGGGAACTTGTAAAGTGTAATTAATCCCGGCTAGGCCTACCTTCTAGGGTTTGAAGGAAGATTTGACTAAAATAGTGGGAGCCATCTTGATTAGATAAACTAATAACCAATTTAATCTTACAAGAGCGCACGTCGAGTGTTTTCTTCTCTCTCTCTCTCTCCTGGCAGTGACCATATCATATCTTAATCAAGATAATAATATGGATGCATTCAACGAACCTGCTTATTATACCGAGCAAGGGAATGTTGGTTCCGCTCTATCTTGTAACTGTTATAAGTCCGAGCAGGAAATAGGGGAATATCCGGATTCCCATGCCACCCAATCGAGGAAAGTGCATAAATGATGAATCATCTTCGGGTGTCCTTATTACCGAGAACTGTTTCTCAGTATCTTCTATATCCTAGGTATGAGATACCGGATCAGGATCCCACATATGTAAGAGTTATATGGGCTACAGAACGGTAGACAACCGAGAATGGGTGATATGTCTCTAAGTTTTAGAGAATGGTGCAATTGTTGCAGCCAAGTCAGTTGGCAGATATCACCTTGTATTAAATACGTTGATTCTGAACAAATGTTATTACATACCGAACCTGATATACAACATTACATCATGTTCTTTACTGAGTTAATGAAGGATATAATTCTGTATTGAAGGATAATGTTGTGAACATTTTCCTGAATCAAGAGTTGATTCGATCAGGCACGTTATATAATAGCATATACGTTCTAAATCAACCACAGTTCAAAGTATTTAGAACACACACTCAAGAAGAGTTCCTTCTTGTGGCATTGTAGACTAGGTCATATCAATACGATATGAAAAGCTAAGTTACAAAAGGATGACTATGAGAATCTGTTCGAATTTTCATCTTATGCTACATGCTAGTCTTGTCTCAAAGGTAATATGACCAATACTCCGTTTACTAGAAACAGAGAAAGAGTTAGTGAACTCTTGGGACGCATACATGATGTATACGGTCCTATGTCTACAAATGCCAAAGAGGGTTCTTCGTACTTCGTTATATTCATCGACTATCTCTCAGAATTCGGACATATGTTCCTGTTGAAACATGAGTCTGAAACTTTTATGAAATTCAAGGAATATAAGATTGAGGTTGAAGAACCAGACGGGTAGAAGTATTAAAGTCCTTCGATGTGATCGAGGAAGAGTATACTTGGGCATGGAGTTCCTGAATTATTTAAAGGGGAATGCGATTCTCTCTCAGCCTACTCCTTCGAGTACACCATAGCACAACGGTGTATCAGTGCGGAGGTATCGCAGCCTATGAGATATGGCGCGCTCTATGTTGAGTACTACTGAGTTACCTGTTTCCTTTTGATGTTATGCACTTTAGAAGCTGCATCCTACTGAATGGGGTTCCGTCCACATCAGGGCCTACCACAACATATGAGATATGATGTGGGAATAGACCATATCATAAACGAGTAAAGATATGGGGTTGTCCAGCCTTTGTTGAAAGGAAGAATCCGGACAAGCTCGAGGCAAGGTCAGGACTGTATAAGTTTGTTAGGATATCCCAGACATTTGTGAGGGAATATCTTCTAGCACTCTGAGGAGCAAAAGGTGTTTTGTTTCTCAGTATCCTACCTGTTTAGAAAAGGAATTTATTGTGATGAAATTTGTGGTCCTGAGGTAGAACTGGAAGTATTTCCAGCTAGACAAACGAAGAGCTGATGATTTGGTAGAACCAAAGGATTCAATAGTCTCCAACGAACCTCAGCCTCTCCACGAATCTAGTAGGGTTCCTCATCCACTTGAGAGATACTACGGTCTTCTCGGTAACAGTGGGAGCGAGGATTGCATCATGGTTGATGATGGCCCAACTAGGTTTAGGAAGGCCATCACGAGTAGGGACTTTGTGAAATGGCTGGATGCTATGCGATCAAAGATGGAATCCATGTACACCAACAAAGCTTGACTTTGAATATGACACCTAAAGGGGTAAAACCCATTAGCATCAAATTGGATCTTGAGAAGATTCTTTGTGTAAATGGAAAAGTTGAGACTTTTAAAGCTATGCTTAAGTCCATCAGGATCAATGCAAGTATCGCGGAGTTGGAACATCTGTTTTGATGTGGCAGTCAAAGAGTTTGACTTCATCAAAAATTTAGATGAACCTGATATATACAAGTTGGTTGTAGAGAGTATGTTTGTCTTCCACGTATTGTAC
Source organism: Agapanthus africanus (assembly GCA_030015575.1). Classification (NCBI taxonomy): domain Eukaryota; kingdom Viridiplantae; phylum Streptophyta; class Magnoliopsida; order Asparagales; family Amaryllidaceae; genus Agapanthus; species Agapanthus africanus. The sequence continues at coordinate 666,544,230 of CM057338.1, forward strand.
GTAGATGACATACTCTTGATAGGAAATGGTTTCCTATGCTACACTCAGTCAAGCTCCTCTTATCACGAGGATTCTCAATAGAAGATATGGATGATACCTACTACATCTTGTGGATTATGATCTATGGTGTTAGATCTAAGTGGATGTTGGGAGTGTCCTAAATCCAAGTACATTAACACCATACTAAAGGGGTTTTGTATGGAAGATTCTAAGCGTGGTGGTTCGCCCACTTACTCATGGATCACTCTCTCCAAAAAGATGTCTCCCAAGACCGATTTGGTTAGAGCTCGCGTGCAAGGGATACCCTATGCTTCGGCAGTAGGCACTATCAGAGTATGCGATGTTATGTACAAGACCAGATGTAGAAGACTCACAAGGTGTAGTGATCAGAAATCAATCGAGTCTTGGGAGAATCACTGGACAGCTGTGTCAGACCTTCTTAAGTACTTGAGAAGCACAAAAAAGTTCTTAGTTCCAACTTCTAAAGTGATAAGTTCGACTGAGAGTCAGTCACATGCATTGTCTTACCCTCGGTGGAGGGATGGTTTGTTAGAAGAGTTCCAAGATAGATACCGTGACATACTAGACGATAAATCCTGAATACATGGCTACCAATGATGCTGCCAAAGTGGCTGTCTGGGCATTTCTTGTTAGTTATATGTATGCCCTAGAGGCCATTACTGTACATAGGATGTATATTGTAGTGGATGCTGGGACGTATATAGGGAGGACTTTCTTGCTCGACATGATAGTATGCTATCTGGTTGAACTTTACCTTAACGTGTATACTGATTGTCTCTCTGTTACATGTTGGTAAAGCCCTTAGGATGTGTGCTTGACTACCTGGACTATGATGCGGATCATACTAGTGGGGACATGGTAGTCCATAAATACATCCTTCAAAGTCCCTAGTCGTGGGTGTATCGAGACGGGGCATCGATATACCAGAGTAGACTAGCGTATACCTTCTCGACCCATACAGATGGGCGATGGATGATCCCATATCCATTGGTGTTTGACATCAGAGATGATATACGGGTGCTCAGTAGAGACTGGGTACACTGGACGGACTCACCGAGAACTCCCAGATGGTATTATACCTTACGTCAGATGGCAGTTCTCTGATGACACTGGTACAGAGTAGTCTGTTGACCCGAGATCGTCATAGAGTCTTGTGTGGTTCCCACTGTGCTTTGATTTCCATCTTACCACGTCCAAGAGGGCGTGCAAAACGGTGGTTTTTGGGTACAGTCCCGAGTCACATGGAGGCAATGAGCGATAGGAGGGGATTCGTCTCTCTCGGTATAGGGAGTTGATGTTGCGCTGTGTTCGATTGGCTATAACAGGAAATCCCTGGCCAGGGTTGCTGAGATTTACCGGTAAGTGTTACCAGTAGTTTCTCGAAGTGTTATAGACCTCATATCGACACGACTTATCGAGCTATTGGGGTCTGACGTTTACCACCCCTAGGCAAGATATGCGACATATCAGACGATCAGACCGGACTGTACGGTAGTGTTACTGGTCGGATTCACTGGAGTGTGAGCGGGCTTGCTCGTTGATCTTCAGATCGCTCAATACCCGGGTGGCCGTTACGTTTAGCAGACCGCTTGCGGCTTGTGGATGCTTGATATGATCATCATCTGCTGCCGGCGTATTGACGGGTCTTTAGAGTCCTACACAGAGGTTTCCTGGCTCAAGCGAAACGAAATAGGAGCGCATATGAGATATGTGCGGGACCGAGAATAATACGAGTATGTGATACTGTATTCGATTCTCGCGATGTGACATTGATCGGTTATATGCGATATTGCCGGGTTATCGGATCAAGTGTTGATTCGATAAGATGTTACTAATGGTACCAGTCGGTTATGTGCGTCATGACCGGATCGTTAAATCAAGCGTTGATTTAATGATTTAATGCATAATTATATATTTGATATATTACTTTGCATTAACTTGTATTGGTTCACTTTAAATGGATTTTCTCACTCGGTTTGTGCACATTGTATATGTGATATACTTTTGTACACATGATTGTATCATGTTTGATGATGCATGTTTACTTGGTTAAGTATAAAGAATTAAACCATGGTTAAACATATAATTAGGGTTTTATTTTCCATTACTTATTTATTCATTTATTTATTTGTTTATATATATTTTGGAAAATAAATGGAAAAGAGAAAAGAATGGTGGCTTAATTTGTTGTTTAGTTGAAGCTTCATGAAGCTTTGACCTTGACCACCATTCTTATCTCATCCTTAACCCTAACCAATGATTTAACCATGGTCAATTCTCTACATATAACCATAGTTAGGATTATGATAAGTTTATATATTCTTTTCATTTTTAATTAACTTATCATAATTCTTTCTTCTTCTTCTTCATCTTCTTCAAAGAAGAAAAGCTTTCTTCATCAATGGTGGATTGATGAAACAAGTGAGAAATCCAATTCTAAAGTCTACCCTCTTCCTATTTCTTCATCCTCTACCTCTTGCCAAGTAGTAGAGTGTGTTTCCTTCACAAGTTTTCAAGGCTTGGTGAAGGTGGAGCTTGATCTAACGATGCCTCGACGTAGATCATCTTCGGCATGGACATCGACGACCTAGCTCGCTTATTCTCCGATGAAGTCGACGCTAGAGCCCGGATTTGATTTGGACAGCGGAGACGACTTCGTTGCGGAGCTATGGAGGTGTAGCACCGGATCTACAAAGGTTGTATTTCCGTATCTCTTAGTTAATTGTTAACTAGTTAGCTTTTTCGCCTAGTTTTCTAGCAAACGATCCGTAGTCGGGTCTCTCGGCACCCGTAAAATTTTATATTGGCATGTTCGATGCCTTGTGAGACCTTCATAGGGTGCCTAGGAACCCTACAGTGGTATCAGAGCCTAGCTAGAGCCTTAGGCGAAGTCTAGACGGAATTTGAAGTCCGAACGACCCGAAAACCCAAACCGGAATATGCTCTCTGGACTTTTTCCGAAAATACGGATTTTTGTGTATTAAAAATGCCTAAAAAATTCAATAAATAATTATAAGAATTACTGTGCAAACTCAGGCGAAAGATTCATCTAACAGAGCGCGGAACCGCGGCAGAAGCACTGTTTCTGCGGCGGTTCCGCGGCTAGGTGTTGACATCACCTTCCACTTGCTGCACAGTAATTCCTATTTAATTATTCTGGATTTTATGGGAATATTTAAAATTTATTCCAGAGTTGAATGTTCTGGGTTGTTTTGGGGATTCGGTGTTTCGATCGGAGTATCAAATTTTGTCTGTGTGGCTTTCCGGATAATTTTTAGAATATGTTAAAAAGTTCGACCGGATATAAATACCCAATTTTTCCCCTGTCGGGAAATTTCCAAGTGTTGGATTTTTCCGTAGTTTAACGACGTTCTAAGTAGTGCAAGTAACGCGATGGTCCCTCTAGAAGACAACAAACCTTAACTCGATTATGTGACCGTCTTGAACTGCCCTTTGAACCTTCGGGTTTGGGGCAGTACGGCGTGCCACATGTGAGGCGTTGGCTTGACCCTTCTACGGCTGGACCGTTGGTACTGAGGCATGAACGGAATGTTGTTAGACTTGTTTCATGTGTTGATCTGTATCGGGAAAACTTGGGTGTTCGATTATTCGATCGGAAAGTTTAACATTTTCTATTTATCTGGAATGTGATACAATAATTGGAATTCACAATGAGTTATGAGATAACTAAATGAATGTTATAAACATAGCAGTTTAGTCTCACTTGATCGGTTGCCATGGAATTTTGATGTGATCAAAAGTCCGTCGCAATCACGTAGCGTACGCGGATACTCGCCGGGTAAACTTAATAGACAGCTACACCCCATAGCCCCGACCAAGTGACTGTAGGAGAACCCCGTCGCCGAAAGCATCCGTTCGGGTGCTCGCGGTAGCGGTGTTCCGCCTTGGTGCACTTCGTCGACGGTATCGGGAGTGCGGCCGCCTACTAAAGTTTGCGACGAGTATTCGATCAGACTGTCGGGAATCTTGTTGAATTGCCCGACTCGATATTGAAAAGTGTTTTCGATAATGAGACTAAAATGCGGGGTTTATAATTGTTAGGCATGCGATGTCTAAGGAATTCATTTGGTCAGGCATGCGATGTCTGAGATGGTTGCGGATTCCAACTGTTGTAGTTTTACACTTTCTTTTCTGTGACCGTAAGTGTAATATGTGATATCGCCGGTTTCGTTGCTATATGTCAACGACAATTGGGATGCGCATATTTACTTACGTTGATGACATGTGATGTTATGTGTTGCTGGATATGTTATATTGGATCGTCGTGTTTGAATAGCCGGGGTTTTTTATGTGAGATGAGTGTTTTTCATTTTCATTCATGTAAAAACTTGTATGTAATATTCTTTTATTGGGGCGCTTCCAGGTTGCGGAAGTAGTCACCTTTTGTATATTATTTACTTTTCCGCACTAGGATAGACCCAAGGAGGGGAGCACAAGTAACCGGGTTCTGGGGTCCAGTGGGAGGCCAACTCGAGGAGTCGAGTCCGGGTCTCCTAACTCTAGAATTGGTAGGGTTGCTTGCCGCTCTCGTAGGGGTCTAGGGGTGTGGGTTTGGCTATTCATCGTGACCGTGGAATCCGTGTTTTATACTGGCTCGTATTGAAAACACGGACGTCCTAGTATATCCAATATTTCATATGTTTCTTCTGCTGCGATATCTGTGATGTGATCATGTGATGTTCTGTGATAGATACAGTATATAGTATATATGATATATTATACAGACGTTACTTATGTTTTACACCCGCGCTAGCCTAGCCCTGCTCTGTCGTTAGTTACCTAACCTAACGGTGCACGAGGGGACATCGAGGCGAATGCGGATGGCATAAGTGTACGTCGTATTTATCTGTGATGTTTAGGTACTTATATGATGGGACTTCATTAATGAGATTAATGAAATAAAAGAAACCTAAGATGTTGTAGAATCGAATTTCAAAATAAAACAGGTAGCTACAGTTCTTGCTTTGCACAGCGGTATATGTGATATATCCTGCACCTTATTCGATGAGGAAAGGACCGAGATCCCTTCACCGGGAGTGACTCCTTTAGCAATAACTGGCAGATGCTACACACTCGGTTTGTCTTTTGATTGCTTTTAAGTGTTTTTGCTTTGCACAGCGATATATATGATATATCCCGCACCTCATTCGACGAGGAAAGGACCGACGATCCCTTCACCGATAGTGACTCCTTTAGCAAAACTAGAAAAGCCTCAAAAGCACTCCATTTCAAAATTCATTTGATCCTACAATGATATAAAGTTCATTACGCAAAAGGTTTTCTTAAAAACCTGACGTAGCCCTCCGTCATTTCAGATAAGTCCTAGTTAGTATTCATGCTGCGTTTGTTGACTCAGTCAAGGCGTAGTGTGCGGTAGCTGATTAGTGCTTATCTGCAAAGCATATGATGCGATTAGGTTAGGGTAGTCGTGCGGCCTTGTTGACTCAGTCAAGGGTCGTGCCGGTGGGTTTAATTCAATCAGGAAATGACGGGTTGAACTTTACTTGCGGTCTATGGTTTGTTGACTCAGTCAAGGTCATAGATCGCTTGGGGCAAAATATTATCGGGAATTTCAAGTGTTGAAATTTGCAATGAGATTGCATACCTTCTATGAGATAGTTGGATCCTGATACCCGCTGCGAGTAAGTGTTACTCCTGGGAGAGTTTTATACATTACAATTAGCCGATCAAGTAGGTGTCTAGAAAGGTGTCAACTGGGTTACGCCTATGGGAAAACGAGGTTTACATTAATTAGGTTCGTGCGAAAGCACGGGGGACCTCCCTCAAAGTACCGACACTGGCCTGGCTGAAAGATTGGCGAACTTGTAGTGTGTAGTTAATCCCGGCTAGTCTTTCCTATTAGGGTTTGAAGGAAGATTTGATAAAAAGCAGTGGGAGCCATCCTGATTAGATAAAATAATAACCAATCTATTCTTGCCAGAGCGCACGCTGAGTGTTTTCTTCTCTCTCTCTCCTGGTAGCGACCATATCACGCCTTAATCAAGATAATAATACGGAATATTGACCGAACCCGCTTGTTATACTGAGCTGGGGAACGTTGGTCCCGCTCCAAATTATAATTGTTATAAGACAGAGCAGGAAATTGGGGATTACCAGAATTCCCGTGCCGCCCAAACGAAGAGAGTGCATGCTGATGCATCATCTTCGGGTGTGTTCATTACAAGAACTGTTTCTCAGTATCCTCCGCATCCTGGTATATAATACCGGATCCGGATCCCAGATATGTAATCTGTTACATAGGGCTGCAAAAGGGTAGAAAAACTGAGAACGGGTGATAAGTTTCATGAGGCAGAAATTAGGGCAAGAGTTGCAGCCAAGTCTGTCGGTCACTGTCACCCTGTATTACCAATACATTGATTCTGAACGAATGTTATTAGATACCGAACCTGATATACAAAATCGTATCAGTCTCTTTATTAGTAAAGAAATGATAAAATTTTGTATTGTTGGATAATGTTTTGAACATTTCCTATATCAAAAGTTGATCGGTTCAGGCACGTTATCTAAAAGCATTAATGTTCTAAATCAAACTACAGTTCTTAGTATACGGAACACACAAAAGAGGAAGAGTTCAGAAATGAACGAATTCTTCTTGAGGTATTGTAGACTAGGTCATATCAATGCGACCCGACTGGCTGAGTTACATTTAGATGCATATTTAAATCAGTTTGAATTTACATCTTGTGAAACTCGCCAGTCATGTCACAAAGATAAGATGACCACAGCTCTGTTTATTGGAAACAGAGAAAGAGTTAGAAAACTCTTGGGATGATACATGTTGATGTATGTAGGTCCCCTGTCTACACATGCCAAGACTGGTTCTTTGTACTTCATTACATTCTCTGATAATCTCTCATGATTCAGACATATGTTCCTGTTGAAACACAAGTCCGAACCTTTTGAGATATTCACAGAATATGAGCTAGAAGTAGAGAACCAATACGGGTTTAAGTATTATATCCTTTGATGAGATCAAGGAGGAGAATACTTGAGCACGGAATTCCTGGACCATTCTAAAGGAGAATGAGATTCTTTCTCAGCATTACTCCTCCGTATACACCATAGCACGATGGTATATCGGGGCGGAGCAATCACACACTATATGATATGGTGTGCTCTATGATGAGTATTACTGAGTTACCTATTTCCTTTCGGGAGTTATGCACTTGAGAAGCTGCATACCTTTTGAACAGGGTTCGAATCAAATCAATGCCTACCACTTCATATGTGATATGGAAAGGGAAGAGCCCATGTCTTAAGTTAGTTAAGATTTGGGGTTGTCCGGCCTATGTCTAAAAGCAAAATCCGGACAAGCTCGAGGCAAGATCTGTTATGTAGAACTGGAAATGTTCCAGCTATACAAAACAACAGCAAATGATTTGACAGAACCAAAGGATTCAATAGTTACCAACGAACCTCAGCCTCTCCGCCGATCTAGTAGGGTTCCTCACCCACCTGAGAGATACTTCGGTTTCTCTATGACAGTGGGAGCGAGGATTACATCATGAGATGATGACCCAACTAGTTTCGAGCTGGCCATCAGGAGTGAGACTCTGTAAGAATGGCTGGATGTTTAGCGATCTGAGATGGAATCCTTATACACCAACAAAGTATGGACTTTGGTTGCTATATCTGAAGGGTTAAATCCCCATCAGGAGCAAGTATATCTTGAGAAGATTACTTGGTGTACATGGAAAAGTTGAGACTTTCAAAGCTAGACTTGATAAAGGTTTTCATCATTGACCAGGTGTGGATCATGATGAAACTTTTTCTAACGATCTATGCTTAAGTCCATCCAGATCCTACTTGTCACGGCTACATACCATGACTACGATATCTGGTGGTTGGGTGTCATGACTGCTTTTCAAAATGATGTTTTAGAAGAGTGCGTCTATAAGTACACAGCCAGAGGGCTTCGTAGACAGTGGGAGCAGCGGAAACGTGTGCAAGATGCTTTATAGGATAAAGCAGGCATCGCGGAGTTGGAACATCTGTTTTGATGAATTAGTCAAAGAGTTTGACATCATCAAAATGGTAGATGAACCTTGTATAAACAAAAAGGTAGTAGGGAGTATGGTAACGATCCTCGTAGAGTACGTGGATGACATACTCTTGATAGGGAAGGAGTTTCCTATGCTACGCTCGATCAATCTCCGCTTATCATAATGACTCTCCACATAGGATCAAAATGATACCCACTAAATCCTGGATTTTGGATCTATGAGATAGATCTAAATGGATGTTAGGATTCTCACTAGTTGTAGTGAGACGGTATCAATCGATCCTGGGGAGAATCACTGGAAGGGTTCCAGGGTGATAAAGACGACTGAATGTCAGTCACAGGCATTGTCTTTACCCTCAGTGATGGGACGGTATGTTGGAAGAGTTCCAAGCTAGATACCGTGGCATACTAGACGATAAAGGTGTAAGTGCACGGCGGCGCCCCGGTCGTCAATCCGACGGCCAAATGCGGAAACGGTGATAAACTTTAATTTTGCGAACTTTGCAAACCGGCACCACCGCGCACTAAACTCCGGATCGGGCCATTAAACTAGTTCTAGCTAACTAACAAGATAGGGAAGAGATATACCGAGTGATCCGAGTCCTCCGGTCTTCTCGTCATCGTCCCGATCTCCCGCGGAAACTCCGATCGTCGCCTCCTTGCCGGAAGGGCACCACATCGCCTGTATCTTTTACGGGCTCCCGCCTCTATACCGAGGCAACTCGGGCGTGAAGTTGGCTAGCCGACGCGTCCAAGACTTGCTATAGATATAGTGTAGAAGCTTGTCTCTTTTGGGGTTATGAGATTGCCATGGTTGGAGGAATTTTGCACTAGAATTTCATGGATGCTTGATGGAGAAATTGAGCATGCATGAAAATGAGCTCGGCCACCAAACTAAAAATGAGCTTCCTGGAAGAACAATGAAGCAACCACTCATTTTTGCTCACTGGAAAATGAAGTCTGAAGTGTGCATGGGTGAAGTCAATTGATTAAAACCATGCTTCAATTAAAATCATGCTTTAATTAAAATCATGCTTCAAGCATAAAAAAAAAATTCACAGCACACTCAAAACAAAATGGGGGGAGGGCCCACTAATTAAGCATGAAAGAAATTCTCCACCAAAAAAATCCTCACTCCATACCCAACAGTGGCCGGCCCATCAAAATGTGTGAGTGGAGAGGGAGAGCATGGTCAAGGTATGGAGCAACCATTATGATAAAACAATAATGCAATAACCCCCTTCCACAATTGCTTATTTGCAACAATGCAAATAAGCCCTCCTCCACCAAACTTCGGCCAATGAACGGAACAAAGGAAATCGGCCGAAACGAAAAGCAAACTGGCAACTCCAGAAAACTGGTCCCATAATAAATTACAGGAAAACCCCGATACTGTGCATACACACCAGCATTTGTATTCCGACCGAAATACAAATGCAAAGAGGCAAAATCTACACTGTACTAAACTAGGATCCGGCTTAAACCAAAGCCGGCTAGTAATATCCGTTCGATCCTGATCCGCGCAATACCGCACGTATCCGATCGAACCCTGCCATATATCTATACGGCCTCTAGTACAAACCGTCCGATCCTGATCCGTGCAATACCGCACGTATCTGATCGGACCCTGCCATATCACCATACGGCCTCTACAGCGTTTCGCCCGAAAGCTGAGTAACTGAATGTGTGGTGGACTCTAAAGACTCGTCAATGCTATGGCTGTGGATTTAACCACTAGCACGTCAGAGGTATAAGCCAATACGTAACGGGCCACCAGCTATTGACCAAAAGGGACGTCGATGAGCGAACTCATCCTGACACCCTACTGAGCCTGTCAGTGACAATATCCGTACAGTCCGGTCCGTTCGTCTATGAGCATCGCATGTCGGGCCTATGGGGGTTCGTAAAAGTCAGACCCCCAAAAGCGGTACAAGTCGTGTCGGAGTGTAGCCCAGAACACCCTGAGATACTACTGGAATACCTACCAGTAAATCTCCTGCCTTGGCCAAGGACTTCGTGTAATGGCTCTCCTAGACACAGTGCGATCTCACCCCCAATACCGGGAGAGACGAACCCCTGAAGATCCGCTCACTGCCTCCATGTGGCTCGGGACTGTACCCAACTAAAACCTGTTTGCACGACTCCTTTGAGCCGTGGTAGGGTAGTAATCAAAGCACAGTGGGAACTCACACGAGACAAATGACGATCCCTAGGTTGATGAACTAACCTGTACACATGTCACCTGGGAACTGCTATCTGACGTCAGGTATAAGACCAACTAGCATGTTCCCGGCGAGTCCTGTCCGGTGTACTCATAACCCAATGAGCACCTATATACATCTTAGGTGATCCAACTGACACCAGTAGCTTGTGAGACCGGCCACCGCCCCTCGTCGGGGTCTCGACTGTACACACTAGTCTACTTTGGAGAATCGATGCCCTGTCTCGAAACTCCCACGACTAGGGACCATTTAAGGATGTGCTTAAAGACTACCAGCTCCCACTTATATGATCGCCCTCACACTGCTGGTGGTCAAGCAAGAATCCTAGGGGCTCTATCAACGTGTAATAGCGACCTGTAAGGTCACCTGAAACAGTACACGATGATAAAGGTAAACCAGATAGCAAACTATCATCTCGAGTAAGACTGTCGTACCGGGATATGTCCTCCCTTAATCATTGCAATCACGTGCCTGTGATCCAATAATTGACTCTGAGGGCACTATCTCCAACAATCTCCCACTTGCACTCAAGGCTAATTATTGCGATGTCGCATACTCACAGCCCGTGTGATACCGAACACCCAACTCCTCTACTAGTCAGTCTCACAAAGCTCGTTTGCGAGACTATTGTGTTCGAGGAATAGCCTCAGCGAGTGGATCCGCTCTGATGTTTGTTTCTATGTCTCTCTATATCTCAAGTTCGCGGAGAAAACCATCTCCCGAAATGAGCAATACCTGTCTTAGAGTGTCTGGATGTCTGATGAGACCGAGCTCATAAATGAACTCCAAATCCAAACTTCTTAGACTGTATCGTCAACTGAACTTAATCAGTATCCTGCGCCATGCCACCCTCAGTATTTCCTTGGATCACCTGTCCAAAATACTACCCCTCGTCAGAAGGAAAACTATAACTCTGACAACCTCCTTGTCGTCCATGTCACCTTGGAAGCCTGGAATGATAACTGTCTCCTAAATGAGGCTGTCGTTATCATATCCCTAGAACATCCACTTATGTTCTAAAACTGCTTCCGACTGTTTCTCCAGGATTGGATCAATGTCAACTTATTGCATCTAGTGCAAGAACAACATCTGGCGTGGTACTTGACATCTCATGATTGACTCAATTGCCTAAGCAAGTGATCTGCCAATCATGCACATCCCTATCTACTTTAGTCTATAAGACACCTTTAGAGAGGGTGACTCCATCACCTGCAGGTACACTACCGTGCCAGGAGTCTTCCATTCTAAATACTCTTAGAACGCTGTCAAAGTACCCTAATTGGGAAAACACCCAAATCTAGATCTAAAACCATAGATCTAGTAACCAGTATGTCTGATATAATGTCCAATTCCCTTGTGGAGAAACCACTGTGTGACGACCATAGTATAACCGATCGTAGTATAGGAATTTCTCTTCCTACTCTGTGTATGTCATCCAAATACCAGGATATCACACCCTACTACCTTCTCAACAGATCCATCCCCTATTCTGATGAAGTCAAACCTATGACTGTCACATCAGAAATAGATGATCTATCTCCGATACATCTGCTTTAGTCTACAAATAGACATAAGCCTGATGTCCACCAATGCTTCCGCTGCTCCCACTGACTACGACAACCCTCTGGCAAGGTCATATAGACGTACACTTCTAAAGCTAGTTTAGAACGACGCTATACTCATCCTCCTGCCGGGTCTCGCAGTCTGGAACAACAACAATGGCAAGTGTGGGTAAACAAGAACTTCCCTGTCACCGTCCTTGAGGCTACCGGAGTACCTCTCGGGTGCCTGAAGTTACCCACCGTATCTGCGGAGTGGCCAATGGAATGTCAAAACAGATTGAATCTTTAGGTTCCTTATCAAATCTTCAGTAATCGTTTGCGGTTCTGGAATCACTTCCAGTTCTACCATACTCCCACTACTGTTTTTGAAAAAATCCATTTTTAATAAAATTGTGGCGAGTCTAGAACAATATTTCTATTGATCTGCTAGATGGTAGAAAGTCAACCCTCGTCATAGCCTGGGTCAACCCACAAACAGCCATTACAGAAACGTGCCTTGAGTTATCCAGAGTCTGGTTTTAATCATAAGCCGGACAACCCCCCGTACCTTAACAATGTTAAGATATGAACTGTACTATATCCAATATAGAACCAGAGGCACTGATTTAATTGAACCAGATTCAAATCATGCAGCTATCTCCAGTGCATGTCAACTAAATGGAAGGAGGCCGATCAGCATTACTCAACATAGGAATGCTTCCAATTATGAGTAACCTGAAGGAGAAGCAAGTTCTCATAATCACTACTATCAACTGAATACCATACACAAGTATCCACATCTTCGATCACTTTGAAGAATCTCGATACTTGCAATACCTGGTTCTCTATTTTATTCAAATACCTATAACTCCTCAAAACTTAGACCCTTTGTTTCTATGAAACACATGTCTAAGAACTAGAGAAGTTAAAAGTAAACAGAATATAGTATGAGGACCAACCCCTCTGTCCCAATGGACACTGGACTACATACAATACTCTGTATAAGTCCGCTGAGTCTAACAACTCTTTCACTGTGTGTCGTAGGTTGAAAACTGTACTTATGATTAAGAAGAATTACACCGCTGTTTAATGCTCCTTACCTAACCATCCACTGATATAGGTAAATGTTATCGATATAATATCAAAAGGTATATCTCACTCTATGAAAATAGACGTACAGATATATCAATTTGAAATTGGTGCATAAAAGCGGATATTCAAAACCAAATATTTGCCGACCGGCAAACAGCCGAGATGATCTCCTCAAATATCACCGATTGCAACGAATCCCGATATAATGAGGATGATTACCCTATTCCCAATAACTTACTCCCACTCACCATCTGTAAAACCATACAGATGTGAGAATCATACCTGGTAAATACATACCCTGGAGTAAGTATCCAATCGGGAAATCAGTTTTTTCTTTTAACAGTACACAGTTGAACTGAAACATTGAAATGTTTCGATGGGGTATCCTGGTATTCCTAGTAATGCCTCTACCATTATCCAGATTCACAACTATAACCGTATAATTCTTTGCCACCTCTCCAAATCCCTTTATATGTCTTTGGTCATTACCTTCTGCACATCCCTTTAGGCCAATTGGTTTTCTTCCTTCCCTACCGTTCGGCACCAGCCTATGGTTTGGAAGAAGACTATCCAATAAGCATAATGGGTGTACTGTCCTAGTCCTAGGAGCACTCGCAATGCGAGAGAAGGTGAAGATAAAAGACAACCGAATAAACCTTATTCCTATTTCTCCTGGACCAGAATCCATCCCTGAACTGGAACAAGTTCCTTTCGAGTTCGTATATAACCATACGATGGAGTATCCAATAAACTGTGGATCTTCGTAGTGATACGGAGTGTCCTGGAGAAATACAAAGGTGATTTAGGATTGGCGAAGAAATACTTGGTTTGGTTGTGAATAGTAGTCGCATTTTACTTTGCCCTCTTACTAATCCCTTGCTTTGTCTTAATCTTAATACCTTCTGCACACCGTTTAGGCTAATTGGTTTTCTTCATTCCTTACCGGTCGGCACCAGCCTAAGGTTTGGAAGAAGACTATCCAATTTGCGTAATAGGTGTACTATCTCCTAAACCAAGGAGTACTCACAACTTGAGAGAAGGTAAAAGGGAAAAGACAACTGAATAATCCTATCCGTTTTCTCCAAAACCGGAAACCATCCTCGAATTCCTTCGAGTTCGTATATAACCATACGATGGTTTTGTCCAATGGAAGTGGACGTTCGTAGTAATACGGGGTGTCCTGGAGAAAGGGTAAAAGTAGGAGTGGCAATGAGGTCTGCAACTCTGACAATCCAAAAGCCAGTGTTAAGAAGGTTCGGACAACTTGGTCACTGAGTCATAGTCTTAGGGTCGGGTCAATGGTCGCTGCCAGAGAGTGAGAAAAGAAACACTCAGCGTGCACTCTAACCAAGATCAGAATGGTTACCAATTCATCTAATCTAGAAACCTCCCACTGTACCTCAAATTCTCCTCCAAACTTGAAAGAAGAATTATTCGGGGTCACCCGAGGAGTAAACTAACTCATTAGTGGGAATCGGGATCCAACTATCATCGCATGATAACGTGACGGAATCCGCTCACGCTATAACACTCCAGAAGGTATGCGCATATCTGGCAAGTTTCAGTTCTTTTGAAACTCCCGATGTGATTTTTACCCCATGCTCTTATGACCTTGACTAAGGCCAACAAATCATAAGTCACATGTCAAGTTCTACCCGTCATTGTCCAGGTTGATTTGAACCCACCCGTACAAGCCCTTGACTAGGGCCAACAAGGCTATACGACTGTCCCAAAACAACGCATCTATCTATGCTACATATGAATAACCAACAGCTACCAAACACTGTGCCTTGACTATGGCCAACAAACACAGCTTGAATACTATTGACTATCCATATGAAATGACGGAGGGCTACGAATGGTTTCTGGCGAAAACCGTTAACGTAATGAACTTGATATCGTTGAAGGAACGGATAGCTTTTTAGAAAATATATTGACGAAAACCTTTACTAAAGAGGTCACTCCCGGTGAAGGGATCTCGGCTCTTTCCCCGTAGAATGAGGTGCAGGATATTCCAACTGAATACCACGATGCAAAGAAAAAGTAATCGGCTATAGTGAAGTTAATGCCCTGACGCAAACTACTGTCCAAGGGGTCACTCCCGGTGAAGGGATCTCGGCCCTTGCCTCGTCGACTAAGGAGCAGGATATTCCAAATGAATACCACGATGCAAAACAAAAGTGAGCGTCCTTGCAATAACAGCTTTTTGAAAAAGTGTTCCAACAACATCAGAATAGGTTTGTTTAACTTGCATTGATCCGAATCAATGCAGTCCCATCAATTGATCACACCACAAAGAACGAAAATATACTGACGTACGTATATGCCATCTGCATTCGCCACTGGGTCCCGTCATCACCCGTTAGGTTAGCTAACTAACGGCAGAGCGGGGACTGGACTAGCGCGGATGAAAAACATATACAACATCTACTATTATATATACCAATATATATTATTTTGCTCAAGGCGTGAATAAAATGCAACATCACAGAAATGTACAGCATCACAGAACAATACAGATATCTGGGATCCCCGGGTTTCACAGAGCCACTAATGAAAACCCGACGTTCCCCTGGTCGTGTGGATAGCCTGTGCAATGAAATCCTATACCCCCTACGAGTGCGGCGAATAGCCAGCCAATCCTGGAGTGAAGCCCCTTCCGTCCCAATGCCCTGAGATGCGGGCCCGTTGCCCTCTAGAACCCGGCTATCCGTGCACCCCTCCGCGGGGTAATCCTAGTACAGAAAGTAAAATATACATACACCGGGTACATCGACCGCAACCTGGTCGTGCCCCAAAAAAATAATACAAACAGGCAGTGACGGCAGTCCACATGTCGGACGCTCGCCCCGCAATATCAAATGTACATAATACAACAAAACAGTACTAGCATTGCATCCAGGCTATCCCCACGACCGATCCGCAACATCACAGCAAAACACAGAACATCAACGTGAAAGTCACGTTCGCAAATCCGTCTAACCGGGCTATAGCAGTTAGACCAGATTTACCGATCGAGTGACATTCACGGTCGCAGATATAATGTAAATACTGTGAAATAATGTGTTTAAATATATCCGATCGATCAAAAATTAACAAGTGGGCCCCTAAGCAATACTGTAGCACTCACAGAAAATCTGGGCCCAAAATTAATATTCCAAAACTCCTAATTATAGCCCAGAAGCCCACTGGAGAATTTCGAAGCATTGATCCCACCAAACTGCGGCGGAACCGCGGCAACAAAGGGGGTTTTGCCGCGGTTCCGCGCTCTAGCTGAGGGATCATTGTCTCGAATTTTCCCAGAGTTCTTAGAACTCCCTGCACATCATTCTGAGACAACCTGAAAATTTTTTAGAGCCAGAAAAAATTCGACAGAAAACTGATGTGAGTGAAAATGTGGATTTTGGAATTTTGGTCGATCGGAAATGCAAAACACATCAAACGAAGCTAGACGAAGTTAATGGCGAGGCTCTGATACCACTGTAAGTGCACGGCGGCGCCCCGGTCGTCAATCCGACGGCCAAATGCGGAAACGGTAATAAACTTTAATTTTGCGAACTTTGCAAACCGGCACCACCGCGCACTAAACTCCGGATCGGGCCATTAAACTAGTTCTAGCTAACTAACAAGATAGGGAAGAGATATACCGAGTGATCCGAGTCCTCCGGTCTTCTCGTCATCGTCCCGATCTCCCGCGGAAACTCCGATCGTCGCCTCCTCGCCGGAAGGGCACCACATCGCCTGTATCTTTTACGGGCTCCCGCCTCTATACCGAGGCAACTCGGGCGCGAAGTTGGCTAGCCGACACGTCCAAGACTTGCTATAGATATAGTGTAGAAGCTTGTTTTTTTTGGGGTTATGAGGTTGCCATGGTTGGAGGAATTTTGCACTAGAATTTCATGGATGCTTGATGGAGAAATTGAGCATGCATGAAAATGAGCTCGGCCACCAAACTAAAAATGAGCTTCCTGGAAGAATAATGAAGCAACCACTCATTTTTGCTCACTGGAAAATGAAGTCTGAAGTGTGCATGGGTGAAGTCAATTGATTAAAACCATGCTTCAATTAAAATCATGCTTTAATTAAAATCATGCTTCAAGCATAAAAAAAAAACATCACAGCACACTCAAAACAAAATGGGGGGGCCCCCCACTAATTAAGCATGAAAGAAATTCTCCACCAAAAAAATCCTCACTCCATACCCAACAGTGGAATCCTCACTCCATACCCAACAGTGGCCGGCCCATCAAAATGTGTGAGTGGAGAGGGAGAGCATGGTCAAGGTATGGAGCAACCATTATGATAAAACAATAATGCAAAAACCCTCTTCCACAATTGCTTATTTGCAACAATGCAAATAAACCCTCCTCCACCAAATTTCGGCCAATGAACGGAACAAAGGAAATCGGCCGAAACGAAAAGCAAACTGGCAACTCCAGAAAACTGGTCCCATAATAAATTACAGGAAAACCCCGATACTGTGCATACACACCCGCATTTGTATTCCGACCGAAATACAAATGCAAAGAGACAAAATCTACACTGTACTAAACTAGGATCCGGCTTAAACCAAAGCCGGCTAGTAATATCCGTTCGATCCTGATCCGTGCAATACCGCACGTATCCGATCGAACCCTGCCATATATCTATACGGCCTCTAGTACAAACCATCCGATCCTGATCCGTGCAATACCGCATGTATCTGATCGGACCCTGCCATATCTCCATACGGCCTCTACAGCATTTCGCCCGAAAGCTGAGTAACTGAATGTGTGGTGGACTCTAAAGACTCGTCAATGCTATGGCTGTGGATTTAACCACTAGTACGTCAGAGGTATAAGCCAATACGTAACGGGCCACCGGCTATTGACCAAAAGGGACGTCGATGAGCGAACTCATCCTGACACCCTACTGAGCCTGTCAGTGACAATATCTGTACAGTCCGGTCCGTTCGTCTATGAGCATCGCATGTCGGGCCTAGGGGGTTGGTAAAAGTCAGACCCCCAAAAGCGGTACAAGTCGTGTCGGAGTGTAGCCCAGAACACCCTGAGATACTACTGGAATACCTACCAGTAAATCTCCTGCCTTGGCCAAGGACTTCGTGTAATGGCTCTCCTAGACACAGCGCGACCTCACCCCCAATACCGGGAGAGACGAATCCCTGAAGATCCGCTCACTGCCTCCATGTGGCTCGGGACTGTACCCAACTAAAACCTGTTTGCACGACTCCTTTGAGCCATGGTAGGGTAGTAATCAAAGCACAGTGGGAACTCACACGAGACAAATGACGATCCCCAGGTCGATGAACTAACCTGTACACATGTCACCTGGGAACTGCTATCTGACGTCAAGTATAAGACCAACTAGCATGTTCCCGGCGAGTCCTGTCCGGTGTACTCATAACCCAATGAGCACCTGTATACATCTTAGGTGATCCAACTGACACCAGTGGCTTGTGAGACCGGCCACCGCCCCTCGTCGGGGTCTCGACTGTACACACTAGTCTACTCTGGAGAATCGATGCCCTGTCTCGAAACTCCCACGACTAGGGACCATTTAAGGATGTGCTTAAAGACTACCAGCTCCTACTTATATGATCGCCCTCATACTGCTGGTGGTCAAGCAAGAATCCTAGGGGCTCTATCAACGTGTAATAGCGACCTGTAAGGTCACCTGAAACAGTACACGATGATAAAGGTAAACCAGATAGCAAACTATCATCTCGAGTAAGACTGTCGTACCGGGATAGGTCCTCCCTCAATCATTGCAATCACGTGCCTGTGATCCAATAATTGACTCTGAGGGCACTATCTCCAATAAAAGGCTGGATACATCGCTACTTAAGATGCTACCAAATAGGCTGTCTGGGTGTATATTAGTTCATGAGATGAACTTAGTTCCTCCCATTGTGTGACAATGCAGTTGTGGCTTATGCCAAGGAACGCAGGTCCCATCAGTGATCCAGACATATTCTAAGGCAGTATCACTTGATCATAGAGATGGTTGATCTCCAGGGTGATCGAGGTTTGGAGAGTAGACTCAGAGGACAACACAGCGGATCCACTCACAAAGGCCTGTTCCCAGAGAGAGACTTTTATGGGATGGTTGAGTATGAGATACTACAACCACTGCTATCAGATGGCCCTAGTGCAAGTGGGAGATTGTTAGTTATATGTATGCCCTAAAGGCCATTACTGTACATAGGATGTATATTGTAGTGGATGCTGGGACGTATATAGGGAGGACTTTCTTGCTCGACATGATAGTATGCTATCTGGTTGAACTTTACCTTAACGTGTATACTGATTGTCTCTCTGTTACATGTTGGTAAAGCCCTTAGGATGTGTGCTTGACTACCTGGACTATGATACGGATCATACTAGTGGGGACATGGTAGTCCATAAGTACATCCTTCAAAGTCCCTAGTCGTGGGTGTATCGAGACGGGGCATCGATATACCAGAGTAGACTAGCGTATACCTTCTCGACCCATACAGATGGGCGATGGATGATCCCATATCCATTGGTGTTTGACATCAGAGATGATATACGGGTGCTCAGTAGAGACTGGGTACACTGGACGGACTCGCCGAGAACTCCCAGATGGTATTATACCTCACGTCAGATGGCAGTTCTCTGGTGACACTGGTACAGAGTAGTCTGTTGACCCGAGATCGTCATAGAGTCTTGTGTGGTTCCCACTGTGCTTTGATTTCCATCTTACCACGTCCAAGAGGGCGTGCAAAATGGTGGTTTTTGGGTACAGTCCCGAGTCACATGGAGGCAATGAGCGATAGGAGGGGATTCGTCTCTCCCGGTATAGGGAGTTGATGTTGCGCTGTGTTCGATTGGCTATAACAGGAAATCCCTGGCCAGGGTTGCTGAGATTTACTGGTAAGTGTTACCAGTAGTTTCTCGAAGTGTTATAGACCTCATATCGACACGACTTATCGAGCTATTGGGGTCTGACGTTTACCACCCCTAGGCGAGATATGCGACATATCAGACGATCAGACCGGACTGTACGGTAGTGTTACTGGTCGGATTCACTGGAGTGTGAGCGGGCTTGCTCGTCGATCTTCAGATCGCTCAATACCCGGGTGGCCGTTACGTTTAGCAGACCGCCTGCGGCTTGTGGATGCTTGATATGATCATCATCTGCTGCCGGCGTATTGACGAGTCTTTAGAGTCCTACACAGAGGTTTCCTGGCTCAAGCGAAACGAAATAGGAGCGCATATGTGATATGTGCGGGACCGAGAATAATACGAGTATGTGATACTGTATTCGATTCTCGCGATGTGACATTGATCGGTTATATGCGATATAGCCGGGTTATCGGATCAAGTGTTGATTCGATAAGATGTTACTAATGGTACCAGTGGGTTATGTGCGTCATGACCGGATCGTTAAATCAAGCGTTGATTTAATGATTTAATGCATAATTATATATTTGATATATTACTTTGCATTAACTAGTATTGGTTCACTTTAAATGGATTTTCTCACTCGGTTTGTGCACATTGTATATGTGATATACTTTTGTACACATGATTGTATCATGTTTGATGATGCATGTTTACTTGGTTAAGTATAAAGAATTAAACCATGGTTAAACATATAATTAGGGTTTTATTTTCCATTACTTATTTATTCATTTATTTATTTGTTTATATATATTTTGGAAAATAAATGGAAAAGAGAAAAGAATGGCGGCTTAATTTGTTGTTTAGTTGAAGCTTCATGAAGCTTTGACCTTAACCACCATTCTTATCTCATCCTTAACCCTAACCAATGATTTAACCATGGTCAATTCTCTACACATAACCATAGTTAGGATTATGATAAGTTTATATATTCTTTTCATTTTTAATTAACTTATCATAATTCTTTCTTCTTCTTCTTCATCTTCTTCAAAGAAGAAAAGCTTTCTTCATCAATGGTGGATTGATGAAACAAGTGAGAAATCCAATTCTAAAGTCTACCCTCTTCCTATTTCTTCATCCTCTACCTCTTGCCAAGTAGTAGAGTGTGTTTCCTTCACAAGTTTTCAAGGCTTGGTGAAGGTGGAGCTTGATCTAACGATGCCTCGACGTAGATCATCTTCGGCATGGACATCGACGACCTAGCTCGCTTATTCTCCGATGAAGTCGACGCTAGAGCCCGGATTTGATTTGGACAGCGGAGACGACTTCGTTGCGGAGCTATGGAGGTGGAGCACCGGATCTACAAAGGTTGTATTTCCGTATCTCTTAGTTAATTGTTAACTAGTTAGTTTTTCGCCTAGTTTTCTAGCAAACGATCCGTAGTCGGGTCTCTCGGCACCCGTAAAATTTTATATTGGCATGTTCGATGCCTTGTGAGACCTTCATAGAGTGCCTAGGAACCCTACATTTCTTGTTCATGAGATGAACAAGGTTCCTACCATTGAGCATTCAATAACTGTTATTGTGACAAAAATGGAATTATGGTTTTGGCCTAAGATCGAAGCTCCCATCAGCGTTCCAGACATATTCTGAGGCAAGTATCACCTGATCAGGGAGATGGCTGATCTCTAAGGGATCGAGGTCAGGAGAGTAGGCACAAAGGATAACTGCGGATCCACTCATAAAGGACTTACCCCTAGAGAGACTTCTATTGGATGGTTGAGTATGGGATACTACAACTACTGCTATTGTAATGTTTTGAAAATCGTTTCGGTGAAATTTCGGAAAAATCGGTAAAATAAGGGGGGTTTTCCGTAAAAAGTCAAAATACAAATATCATTATTATAAAATTAAATATACATATTCTAGCTATATAATTTCTAGTATTTGGTGTTTATTGAGCCACTGGTAAAATTTCTATTTTTCTGAAATTTTTTCCAAAAATAATTATTTTAATATTATTTTAAGCCGTCACTAAAACATTTAATTAGGGAAAATTACAAATTGGAATGAGTTGAAACAAATTTTTTTCATCATAACACATTAAACAAAATTTTAACATATTATTTTTGAAATTAAATGAAGTTGTAAATCGGTTTTAAAAAATATGGAAGAAAAAGGCTTATTTTGTGAAAATTAAGCTAAATAGAATTGAGGTTCGGGCTTGTTGACGTGGGGTATGGTTGCATGTTACTTGGTATTCCTCACATACACAAACTCACCCTAACCCTCACCCTCTCCCATATTGTGGCTGAATTCAGCAGCTCCCTCCCCAATATTCCCCACTTGAAAAGGTTTAAAAAGAATAGAATAAGGAATGTATTAATTAAAGGGGGTATGGGGTATTTGTTGACCTGTGACACCACACAATCTTTCTCTCTCTCTCCCCCAACAAAAATTGGCCGATCCCCCTTCCCCTTGCTGCAGCAGCAGCTCCCCCACTTGTTCCTCCTCCTTTCTTGTGCTAAAATCAACAAATCTCACTCAAAAATCCACCAAAAATTCCACAAAATCAAAATCTAATCCCTACCCATTTCTCATTGGTCTATCTAGTATGGATCTTAAGGAAAAGTTGGAATTTTGGAGGCTTAGCTTGCATGTTGATCTCATGGTTGTGAGATATAAATCCCAACTCATGTTTAAATCGTTGTTTAAATTGTTTCAATCTAGCATATTTAAGTGTTAAATTGGTTCTAGTTGTTAATTTAGAAAATTAAAGAGAATGGGTTGTGATCAAATTAGGGTTTTGGGTATTTGGATCATGAATTTTATGTTGTGATTGAGATCTTAAGACTTGCTAAATCAAATCTAGTTGCTAGTTCGCATTTTTGTTAATTTAAATTTGTAATAAGTATATATACATTGCAAACTAGTTTTTAGCTTTTAGTTGCAAATGGGTGATTTAAAATCTAATTAAGATTTTGATGACTTTATTAACATTTTAATTTGTTGTTTAGCAATTTAGATCATGCAAAACCATGCTTAATTGATAAATTGTGAATTTTACTTTAAAAAGAGTTAAAATCGGTATTTTTGCAAACTGGGAATTTGGAATTTATACAAATTGATGAGATTAATTTATGAAAGTGACTTGTATGACTTAGTTATGATGTTTAGTGGATATTATGGCCATTAGTTTTGTTAAAACATCAAGTTCCGAATTAAAACGAAAATTTAGTGTTTTCTAGTTTTTCGGAAATAAATCGATTTGATTTATTTTAATGTTTTGATGATTTAAACTCTATTTTATATTATAATTAGTTAGTTTTGGGAACTACGATTTGTACGTTTGAGTTTTTTAGGTCACTCAGCGTTTGTACGCCGATGTCGACTGTTTTGAGTTGATTTGAGAGAGCAAACCATAGGTTTTGACTTATGTGAGATTCGTGTGTCGATTTGGTCGTGAGTCGGCCTTTAATGCGATACGGTGCGTTATGATATGTAGGTACCCTCACGAAGACTTCGAGGCGACAATCAAGCGCGAGGCGACATCTGCATCGGCAAGCGGAGATCGAGTTGAGTGGATTTATATCTACGGGGAGAAGTCAGGTGGATGGCATATAGCACCCCCGCAGTCCGTAGTATAGTTGATGATATATATGTTATATAGGTGTTTCATGATACGAGGATGATTATCAAGGTATGATTTTGTGTTCATGGTTTAGTGTAGGGTAAATTGAAGTAAATTAGCATAACTTCTTAGTCGCGAACCCTAGAATAGCTTCACACCCACACGCACACACCTGCTTTCACTTTTTACCTGTGTGTATATGGGGATATGTATATATATATATATACACGCAAGGGTATGGGACTATGCATATATACATTCATATACATATGCATGAATGTTGAGGATATTGTATGATATTTGGAGATGAGTCGATGAGATTGGGATTGAGGCCGTGAGATCTGTGATGTGATGTAGTCCGTATTTGAGATACGACATGATATTTTAGCGTGTTCTCTATGCGTGGTGTTTTCATACACCCGCATGCATTTCATGGATGGTATCAGTATTGTACTAGACGTAGATCAGTATCCCGATCATGATATTTGATAAAGAGGATACCAGTTGAATAGTATGATGAATGTGATATTGACCCGTACCCAGATTTGGGATGCCGTACGACGGATTTACGTACGAGCTATATATCGATGTTTGATCCGCACTCCTGACTTAAGAATATTTGATTATAGATATGGTATCAGATGTGATATTATCGAGGCAGGATCACAGACTAAGATATATATATATATATATATATATATATATATGTATCGACTCAGATGATAGGCGGTTTCTTTACCTTCAGTTAGCCTGTTAGCTCAGCCCTATAGTTTAGTGTAGTTGTCAGACTAGATTTATATTAATTGTAGAATAGTTATCGTTGTGTTTAGTATTTAGCTCCCTCTCATTATTGTTGTTCTCTCCGCATCGCATGCTTATATTATGATTCATATTCTATGGTTGATATCATGCTGTTAGGACACCAGCACCATTACCGATAACGCGTATGTACTACGTACACTTACTTGCCATCTCACACACATCTTCATCGGTAATTGCCATGTCACGTACACTTAGAGAATATTATTGCTTGACTTAGCATGTTAAATAGTAGTTTTGACAAGATATTAGTGTACTTGCCTTATATGCCCGTTTAGACATTGTAGTTATTACTTGTCACTTCATGCATACTGTTATTCATTGTTATGCCACATTCATGGATTCTAATGCATATATTCACTATTTTACGTGCTATTGAGGTTTTGGATTCGGATTTCCATGAGATTTTCTGGATTTGGGGGAAAACCGCAAAACTTATACAAACTTCTTCTCTCTTTTTAAATGAAAAGCGCGGTTTTCCCATGATGTATAAGTCATCCACCATGAGTTTGCTGATGGATTTCGAGACCCGATTCGAGGAGACGGTTGAACCGTTTCGGGTACATGGTGGATCCGGTAAGGTACCCAGGGGCAAGATGCGCGTGATGAAGACGATGTGAGCCTGGCAGGGGAGCACTACCTACCGGTGATTTTACCCGACGCGTCGGATATCCGGATAATACCGTCGTGGTCTTGAGATGGATATTAGGGGCCGGTCTGGACTGACGGCGCCCTAGATAGTGAGATTGAGACATACAGAGATATTTGAGATATTGAGGTACAGAGATTGTGACACAGAGATATCGAGATATTTGGATACTTGTTTTGTGTTGATGCTAGACACTGTTTATGCTGATTTCATTATGATACCTCATTTTAAATATACAAAAATCTCACTAAGTTATGAAAGCAGTTTCTTTAGTTTCATGTATTCTGTTTTCATGCATTCATACTGCATCCATATGATATATTGCTGCCTGAGGCACTGACACGGGCACACGGGATTACACTTGGGTTAGATATTTACCCTAGCCATTGTTATAGGCTGCAGGTTTTATATTTGAGGATTATATATTATGATCGTATGACCTAGGATTGCGTTGTTCATGCGATTTCTGTTCGTAGAAGTTTTTCTACTCACCAGTTGGCAACCCACTCCCGTTGTGCCATTGTTTCTTGCAGGTTTTGCCGTACAGGTTTCATTACGGCTTTGCTGGCACTACTTCCATTTCCGGGTGATTTGCTAGTAGGTGGGTTATTTGTATCGTACCCATCATTATACCTTGTATATTATTATTATTCTGTTGTATCTAGAAGTTCCATCAACCAAACATGTATTTATTTTAGAGATAGAGACCAGTAATGTTTATTCTTTCGATCTTAGAGTCGCGCGTTGTATTTCTATGGATTTTCTTGCTGTTTTGAGTTTCCTTTTGAGTTTTGATCCTCGCCCTTAGCGTTGTATATTATATTGCTTGTGTGGTTGTGACCGTCGATTGACGAAAAGATAACTCCCTCTTGGTGATGCCTTTTTATTGATTTCGTATACTATTCTTGTTGTATCCCATTTGGGTGGTCAGTATTTACAAAGGAGACTCTGCCGAAATTTTCAGAAAATACTTGATGTTTTTTTCTTAAAAACGCATAATTCGGCTCATGCTATTAAAACTACTTGCTTTTAGTTAGTTTTCCTTCACTCCACTACTTTTCTTGGTTTGGATTTCTGGGTTTTCGGCTTACTTAGATTACATACGCCTCGAGACGTTTCGTAGTTTAAGTGCCGGTCATATTCCGTACTTTCGGGACGTGACAAAGTTGGTATCAGAGCGTTAGGTTTTACCTTCGGAGCATAGGATGACCCTTGGTTGATGGAATAGGTGACTAAAGTAGAGTGACGTACCGTGGATATGTTCCGCGGCATATTTACGATACGCTACTCCACTTAAGAATCCTTAGGATGTACATTTTTTTTCTCAGTATTATATTCATTCATGATCTAGCCTCATCGGTATCAGTTATGGTTTTGCAGCCACGATTACGGGCAGGGAGAGCTACGACTAGAGTTGCGGTCAGCACGAGCTCGTCACGAACGAGGTCTGACCAGGGCGTAAATTCCGGCGACATACGATTGCAGAGATGTGTCTTTTTATTGTGTTTTTGTGCTACGAGCATGGGATGGATCGCTGTATGAGGTTACTCGGATGTGCTGATCGGAACCTGATTGGAAGAATTAAAGTTAACCGCAATCAAGACGGTGTCGCTATGCAGCTAGCCGGTTGAGCACGGATCGATCCACAGGGAGATGGTTGTATGTCCTTTCTTGTTTTAGACGAGTCAATAAAGAATCTGTATGAGTTTGTTCAATCTAACCTATGTGTATTATTTGCAAGTATAAAGTTGTTAAGAAAATATACGAACGTGTAAGCTAAAGAAATCCGTACTCAAAACCTTTGAGCCGAGTCTTGACCAATTGAAGCTAGAGCAATTGGCAACAACGTGGATTAGGGGATTTAAGCGCGGTATTCGTGGAACCCGGCTTATTTACCCTTGTCCTTCCGTTCTTGTCTCTTGCTTTCGCCTCCGGCCAAACCGAACGCAACCGGTCGCGGTTAGGAATCACCGTTACCTTGTTAGGGTGGTGCCTAACGGAGCGCTTGCGTATGGTTTGGACGGAGTTCAATGGAAAAATAACGGGAAAAGGAATTGGGCAAAGAAATGTTAACTTACAATATCATATGGATTCTTAACAACAACAATAAATACAACATTCACAAAATGAACAAAAGAGAACAAAAAGAAAAGAACAAAGAAAAGAAAAGAATACAAGTAATTAAGTGCATGAATATAAATTGCAAGTAATTAAAGACAAGGAAATAATAAGCAAGTAATAAAAAGCGATAAAAAGAACAAGAACCTAGAACTCAAGACAAGCATGTGATCAATAGCCAACCCTTAAACTTGCAAGCTCAATCAAGAGGTTGCAAGATCAAGGGAAGGGTAGAGAACGCATGTGAAATGAAGTGCTAATTCCATGAAAGAATACGACCCTTGAGATCAATAACTAACCCTTAACCATTCAAGCTCAATGAAGAGGTTGAATGATCAAGAGAAAGCAAGAATCTCAAAGGGAAGAAGAAACAAAAGTGAATGATACAAAAAGCCCTCATCTTCATTGATCTCCCACTCAAAAAGCTCTCACTACAATTTTCATGGAAAAAGAAATGAAGAAGAAGAAGAAAAAGACTAAATCCTAACAAAAAGAGGAACAAAAGAATGACCCTTGACTTGGCTCAGTTCTGGAGTATTTATAGGCGGGGAAATGGAAACCTAGGGCAACATTCTGGCATAAGATGAAAGTACCAAACTGCCCACAAAATTTGACCCAGCAAGGAGCCTACATGGCCGCGGATCCGCGGCCAATACCCCCTATTGGCCGCGGATCCGCGGCCGTATAGAGGAATTGGGTGCTCCGTTTTTCTGTGCTTCCCTGGTCTGCTGTCCCCTGTTGTCTGGTTCATATATTTTCTGAAAAATACTTTCACATTTCTTCCAGAATTTCTGTTGAGGAAAGGTGGACTTTTGTGAATGCTTTTGTCATGATTGCCTCGAGCTCCGTGTAGATTTCTTGGAACTTGTTGTTGCCATTGAGCCTTGTGCATGAAGGTGACATTGATTTGACATTTTGTCTTCCTAAACTGGTATCTGGCAACATACGGATGACGAGCGGAGACCGTGTTTTCTCAGTGGTTGGCAGGAACCCGGATTTTGTCGTGTTTTCCATGAATTTCACCGTTTTAGAACCGAGAACCTGTATCCTGCAAATATGTAACAAACACGGATTAAAAGCACCTACCTATAAACAACCGAGCGTAAGAATGGGCGGTATAAAATGCAGTATTCTGTGATGAACAAATACCCCCAAACTTAACTTTTGCTCGTCCCGAGCAAAACCAATTATTCACAAAAATAAAATCCTAACCGCACTTTCGCAGGGAACGCGATTGCACTGAGCGTGTGCAACAAGCCGTTAAACCTCTAGGTGTCCCTAGTAGGAGGAGTGTTGTCTCCTGAGGGTTTTCAGCGGATACTACCCACAAAATCCCGTCAAGCTAGTGTCATAAGTTAACATCGATTCTACTCCTATAGTTTAGTATTTACGTTAGAAATTCTATCATCCTAAGTTAGAAATATCCAACCCTTATTTTTCGCACCTCCTATCTATTTAACCTTAGGTCATATACGTTCCAAAAAAAAGTTTAGAAAGATGTCGGTTCTCCTGAGTTTTCCTTCTAAAGTGCGGCCTTAAATCAAGGATTTTTATCAACTTTACAGAAAACACAAGTCTTATTCTTTATTTCTATCTTTTAGCCAAACATCGATTGTATACCCCTACGTGTGTGTGTATTTGCACCCCTACACTCAAGAATTCAATTCAAGCTATAATACCCTTGCCCTAATACCTAATACTACTTCTTTTCATTAAGGATGGACGGATTTGCTCACACACCTTTCATGCGACTATTAATGCTTCTTGAGGCACTAACGACCGATTACTGAATGTGTGAACTTTAAAGCGTAAATAGCAGTTTCCAGGTCTTGACTTTATTCTATATTTTTTTTTCTTTTTTTCTTTTTCTTTTTCTTTTTCATGACCGGATATATTTTTCAATATGCTCTTTTGGTGTTTAGCTTTAAATACCGTTTTTTCTTTCATACTAGGCTTTCAGGCAAGAGTATTTCTAGGTATCCTCTACTATCCCAAGTTTCAAGGTGCGCGTAAGTGCAGTTTGTAGGGTATATACTTTCTACATTTGAACTCGAGAAAAGAAACTATTTTTCAGACTTATCCTTCCGTAAAACATCAATACTTTCCCTTCATCTTGACTTAACTCAAGAACTGAACTCAAGATTACCTATTTCTCAAAAAAACTGTAAGGACGTATACTTTCCAAGTTTAAACAGAATGAGGGTTATTTTTAGGGTTTTCAATTCCTAAGCCTAGAATTTAGTTATTTCTATCATATCAACTAATCTTTCGGAATAAAGATCTAAGTTACCATATTAGCTAACTTGACGACAAAGTTTTTATATTTTTGGAAAATTTTCAATTTTTGTGGGTTTTTAATATGGTATGCAAATGCAAAATATACAAATGAATGCGAAGGAAGAAAGCTTACCGAGCACACCCCCAAACTTAAACTTGACAGTGCCCTCACTGTCAGGCTACACCTAGAGGGTCAAAATTGTCGGCGCTCCCCCTAAAAACAAATTATATACAAAAAGAAAAACCAAAAATATATACAAAAAAGGTCTTCCCCCCAAACTTAAGTAAAACAGTGTTTCCACTGTTAGGCGTTGAAGTTCAGGTTTAGGGGGGAAAGAATAGTATCAAGCTATACAAGGCCTTACACAGGCCAAAAGTTAGTACCAACCATTCAAAGATCTTATCATGATAAAGCAGTGGTTGGTCAAAGAAGGCGTAGAGGAAAGAAATGGAGAATACGCGAGACCGTATGCGGAGAGAAGCGGGATACGGTCTCGGTATATGAGAGGAAGAAGAATGGCGGAAGGGAAAAAGAAGTGGAATACGAACTTGAGGGAGGAAATGGAGTGAATAGATTAGCACAATTTGTGATGAGCGATGTGTAAACAGCGATTGTGCTAATCTATTAACCCGGCGAGAGATTGGGTCAAATCCCTCAAGATTCGTAAGAACCCATGGGTACGCCGAACTTGGTAAACCAGACACAGGAAGTGAAAATGATACGGGTTCTTGCAAGGTCAGAACGATGGAAAGGATGGAGGGAAGTGGTTGAGGAAGGGTATCGGTTAAGGGTTCTGGAGGGTGTACACAGTCAGTGAAAGGAACAGGATGAATTGGAAAATCCGACTCCTCATCTAGAACTGTTTCATCCTCAAAAATATCCTCAAAATTCTCCTCAAAGTTAAGCTCATCCATGCATATTTCATCAAAGTCCAGACGCATATGTTGTTCGGGAAAAACATTTAATGACTCGGGATGATGAATTGGAGAGAAAAACTCAGTCAAATCTACGGGTTCATCATCAAAAATAGTCCCAGCGTCAATATCCTTAATCAAGTGAAAGTCAATTTTCTCAGACACCTTATCAAAAGCATGGATTTCAATCAATTCAGGTTCTAAGATGGAGGTGTAGAGGTCAAAAGGATTGGGTGTGGTTTCACTTGGCAAGGTCCCTTCACAATTTGGCAAATCAAATACTACAAAGTCGCACAACTCATTAAACATTCTAACTTCAACTGATAATTCATTTGGGACACTTGATAGACTTTCAACACAGGAGTTGTGGGATTCAATTTGGACCGGGTAGGCTTGATTCAGAAGGGGGTACAGCTCACTCTCTCCACTCAAATTCACAGCCTGTCCTACCGCCTCATCATACATTGGAAAATTTGGAGCTAGCTGGAAACTAGCTACCGGGTCAGTAGGTTGTATGAGAGCGGCCATGGACGCATTCAATTCCATCATCTGTTGGCTTGACGCTACCCTAAAGTCTTCCAAGGACTGTTCTAGACTAGACATTGGTTGTGAAGGGGTTTCAGTAAAAGATTCAAAGTTGTTTGGATACTGAAAATTCCCAAAAGGCTGTATAGAAGCAATGTCTAGGGAAGGTGCAAAAGTCGGGTAGGACTGGTAGGAATTGAATGGTTGGACAGGGGTAGGATCAACAGTTGGATAAGAAGGTGAATGAAATTGTTGATCCCAAGAATTTGAAGTGGTGAAAGGAGTGAAAGATCGGCTACGGGATTGTTCAATACGTTCAGCGATGGACAAAGGATGACTTGCAAAAGGGGTATCAACATAAGAGGGTGGGGGAGGTTGAAAAGGTTGATACAAAGTGGATTACGGAGGGCAAGTGTTTTTCCTAGACGCGTCTATCCGATCTCTCAATGAAATTTTGGGCAAGGATGGATCGTTCGATGTTCGGCCAAAGCAACAACCGTAAGAAGTAATGTCCGGTTGTGGGTACCAAAGTTCGGCAAGTGTTTTGCGAGGTGGGGTACCCATGATATGAAGAGAGGGAGAAAGAAAGGCAGAGAAAAGGAGGAGAAAAAGAATGTGATATTTTTTTTTATTTTATATATTAACAGAAGAAGGAAATATACACACAAAAAGAATATGGAAAAAAACAATCACGACACAAAAATACCACACACCTAATCGTTCTAGGGTTCACCTAGGTCAACTAGACCTGCTCCAGAACTTGATTGTCGAAGTAAAACTGTGTCGAGAAACAGGCTCAAGATACACTAATCACGAGGCCAGGTAAGTGCAGAGATAAGGGGTGGTTTTCCAATGCTTTCGCGAAGTTCCTTAATTAAATAACCCTTTCTCTTTTGGCGGTTGCGCCGTTAACACTTTCCTAGACACCCCGTAAACAATATACCGTTAAGCGAGGTTCTAAACACAGTTAACTTCTCCTAGTGAGCGCGAAGTCCTTAAGGCTTAAAGTCTAGTTTCTTTTAAATTTTTGTGCGGGTAAACGTTATGCCAAGTTCGTTATTTGTGGGCCACGGAAAAGGTGATGAAATCCTTTACCGTATGTTGTGGGGTTCGCTTGCCCTTAAGTCCGTATTAATGTATGCAATGCGCAATTCAATAAAAATTCAATAAAGAATCAAAAAATTGTTTTTAGTTTAAGCGCGGCACTGCAACAAATACGGGTTAGTCAATTTTTAGCGTTTGCTAGCGAACTTGCAAAGAATCCTGCAAAGAATAGTATATTGGATGCGTCGGATTTGAGAAGAAAGTGTTAGGAAAGTACGTACCGTTAAGTTTTTGGGTTAGGAAACCCCCGTTGAATCAAATCCGGTAAGCTTGAAAGGTTCGCTCGCGCGGGTCAAACTACCCGGATCTTTGGCACTGTACTTCGTAATCACCTTTGCCTTGAATGCACACTTTGCTCCCCATAATCGCAGTTTGCAAATACGCAAAAATCTGCACTCTTGCCCATAAAAATGATCAAAAAAAAAACAAAAAGATTTTTTTTTTTTATATACAAAAAGAATATTAACCCGAATAACAAGAAAGAAAATATGCTACCGTCTCCCCGGCAACGGCGCCATTTAATTGGAAGAATTAAAGTTAACCGCAATCAAGACGGTGTCGCTATGCAGCTAGCCGGTTGAGCACGGGTCGATCCACAGGGAGATGGTTGTATGTCCTTTCTTGTTTTAGACGAGTCAATAAAGAATCTGTATGAGTTTGTTCAATCTAACCTATGTGTATTATTTGCAAGTATAAAGTTGTTAAGAAAATATACGAACGTGTAAGCTAAAGAAATCCGTACTCAAAACCTTTGAGCCGAGTCTTGACCAATTGAAGCTAGAGCAATCGGCAACAACGTGGATTTGGGGATTTAAGCGCGGTATTCGTGGAACCCGGCTTATTTACCCTTGTCCTTCCGTTCTTGTCTCTTGCTTTCGCCTCCGGCCAAACCGAACGCAACCGGTCGCGGTTAGGAATCACCGTTACCTTGTTAGGGTAGGGTGCCTAACGGAGCGCTTGCGTATGGTTTGGGCGGAGTTCAATGGAAAAATAACGGGAAAAGGAATTGGGCAAAGAAATGTTAACTTACAATATCATATGGATTCTTAACAACAACAATAAATACAACATTCACAAAATGAACAAAAGAGAACAAAAAGAAAAGAACAAAGAAAAGAAAAGAATACAAGTAATTAAGTGCATGAATATAAATTGCAAGTAATTAAAGACAAGGAAATAATAAGCAAGTAATAAAAAGAGATAAAAAGAACAAGAACCTAGAACTCAAGACAAGCATGTGATCAATAGCCAACCCTTAAACTTGTAAGCTCAATCAAGAGGTTGCAAGATCAAGGGAAGGGTAGCGAACGCATGTGAAATGAAGTGCTAATTCCATGAAAGAATACGACCCTTGAGATCAATAACTAAACCTTAACCATTCAAGCTCAATGAAGAGGTTGAATGATCAAGAGAAAGCAAGAATCTCAAGGGGAAGAAGAAACAAAAGAGAATGATACAAAAAGCCCTCATCTTCATTGATCTCCCACTCAAAAAGCTCTCACTACAATTTTCATGGAAAAAGAAATGAAGAAGAAGAAGAAAAAGACTAAATCCTAACAAAAAGAGGAACAAAAGAATGACCCTTGACTTGGCTCAGTTCTGGAGTATTTATAGGCGGGGAAATGGAAACCTAGAGCAACATTCTGGCATAAGATGAAAGTACCAAACTGCCCACAAAATTTGACCCAGCAAGGAGCCTACATGGCCGCGGATCCGCGGCCAATACCCCCTATTGGCCGCGGATCCGCGGCCGTATAGAGGAATTGGGTGCTCTATTTTTCTGTGTTTCCCTGGTCTGCTGTCCCCTGTTGTCTGGTACATATATTTTCTGAAAAATACTTTCACATTTCTTCCAGAATTTCTGTTGAGGAAAGGTGGACTTTTGTGGATGCTTTTGTCATGATTGCCTCGAGCTCCGCGTAGATTTCTTGGAACTTGTTGTTGCCATTGAGCCTTGTGCATGAAGGTGACATTGATTTGACATTTTGTCTTCCTAAACTGGTATCTGGCAACATACGGATGACGAGCGGAGACCGTGTTTTCTCAGTGGTTGGCAGGAACCCGGATTTTGTCGTGTTTTCCATGAATTTCACCGTTTTAGAACCGAGAACCTGTATCCTGCAAATATGTAACAAACACGGATTAAAAGCACCTACCTATAAACAACCGAGCGTAAGAATGGGCGGTATAAAATGCAGTATTCTGTGATGAACAGAACCAGAGGATTGAGCCACTGATAGAGGCCAACCAGATTTTGATGACCGTTGATGTATTGCTTATTCATGATGATTGAGGGACGGTTCAGCGTGCAGGCGAGTGAGCCTGCTGTTGCTGCGAGCGACGAGATATCGCCACAGATGTTGGAGCTATTGCAGTACGAGTTTTACTAAAAGATAAGAGAAGGTCGCTAGTCACCGAGGATGAATGACTAGGACATGTGGTCCGTTCGCTACCCCGATGCGAGGTCATCAGATAAATTGATTCCAGCTAGAGACGACTTCACGCGGAGACGTTGTGAGTCGATAGAGACGATCGAATGTCAAAAACCTATTATTCCAAGTTTAAAGTATTCGGAAAGACATGCAGGCAATTCTATAGACCCTCTAGAAGAATGAAAACCCTAACTCGACTTAATGACCGTGTGAAAGCCTTTGAACCTTAGGGTTTGCGGCAGTTCCACGACGCCATTAGTGAGGCTTGGGTTTGCCTTTCTACGGCTGGACCATCAATGCTGTGGTACGTACTCAATATTATTAAACTGTACCCAAGATGTTGAGCTCTTGGTGGATTATGAGGTTTTGACGAATCGATCGAATGGTTCGACTTCATTCGGATGCTAGGTGGTTAGATGCATTTCTTGGGAGACTCCAGATACGAGGATAGCCATTGGAGCTCAGTCCATCCAGCTATGACGAGACGAGTCCGAAGCAGTCAACATTAGAGAAAAGTGGAATAAGTGGTTCGTACCAGATCTGGATAAGATGACGTTCCACTCCGCCGACATCAGAGATGCAATACGCATGCCGAGGCATTATACTTGGATATACCTTCCAGAACGAGTCGCGATGAGTATGCAGCCGTTCCGGAACAAGAAACAGATGTAGTAGAGGACGATGAGTTCCGGACAGTTAGGCAGAGATGAGACTTAGAAGAGACCTTGAGCAGGATTCCTTTCAGGACACTGCTGCAATGATACTTACACCCAGGATCAGATGTGTCACGTGCATTCAAAGAGCCAGAGGCCGACGCCAGTGACATGCTGCATTACGAGTGGTCGTGAGGATTGACTGAGAAATGACTAGAGGAGTGCCAGAACGGAATCATCCCCATTAGCACACTTAACAGGGCCGATGAGCCGATGGATTGTGAGATTGGTAATCCATAGAAAAGATAAGGACCCAGGGATGGAGGACGCCTGACCGTGAGCAAGAGGCAAGTAGATATCTTGCGCTGTTAGCATTGGATGCACCTACGCCTTCCCGGCTTTGAAGGAGGATATACCGATGACGGTATTTATGATTTGTGATTTTGTGATTCGATTATCACGTATCCGTCACCTTGGATTTCGGTATATTGGGCGTTCAGTTTGCATGATTTAGTCTTGATGACTGAGTTTCATGATATTTGTTTTCTTGCACCTACTAGGTATTTGCATTTTGCTCATAGTTATTACGTTTAAGGTATTGATTATGATTGCATGCCTGTTTATTGCCTGTGATTTGATTTATGCTTCCAGCATAGTTTCCATGTACATTTAGTGTTTTGATTTGATTTGATGCACATGGTTGTGAGCTTATACACGCCGTATACCTGATTAAGATTGAGTCGTATTGTATACCTTCTTTTTCGATTTTGATATTTATATTGATTCTTGAACTCCGTGC
This sequence comes from Agapanthus africanus, assembly GCA_030015575.1. Lineage (NCBI taxonomy): Eukaryota > Viridiplantae > Streptophyta > Magnoliopsida > Asparagales > Amaryllidaceae > Agapanthus > Agapanthus africanus. Next base: position 666,579,935 of record CM057338.1, read on the forward strand.
ATTTGATTTGGATTTTCGCGCATGTTGGGCGCATGTTCTTGAGATACGATTTTGGTGCACGCCAGATGCAGTAAATTAAGATTCTTCGTGCATATCAGATGCACCTGATTTTGCTGTCAGGCATACACGTTGCCAATGACAGATGTTTCGTGCACACCCGATGCACTTAGATATTGTTTCTGTGCACAAGTATGGCACATTCATGGTTTTCAAATTCCGTGCACACCAGACGCACGTGGCATTCATATATATATTTGGGATTGTTTTTTTTGTAGTGGTATACTTTTATAATACTTGCTATTTGGTTTAGTACTTGTTGGAGATAGTGCCCTTAGAGTCAATTATTAGATCACAGGCACGTGATTGCAATGATTGTGGGAGGACCTATTCCGGTAGGTCAGTCTTACTCAAGATGATAGTATGCTATCTGCTTTATCTTTATCATCGTGTACTGCTTTAGGTGACCTTACAGGTCCCTATTACACGTTGACAGAGCCCCTAGGATTCTTGCTTGACTGCCAGCAGTATGAGGGCGATCATATACGTGGGAGCTGGTAGTCTATAAGCACATCCTTAAAAGGTCCCTAGTCGTGGGAGTTTCGAGACAGGGCATCGATACTCCACAGTAGACTAGTGTATACAGTCAAGACCCCGACGAGGGGCGGTGGCCGGTCTCATAAGCCACTGGTGTCAGTTGGTTCACCTAAGATGTATACAGGTGCTCATTGGGTTATGAGTACACCGGACAGGACTCGCCGGGAACATGCTAGTTGGTCTTATACCTGACGTCAGATAGCAGTTCCCTGGTGACATGTGTACAGGTTAGTTCATCGACCCGAGGATCGTCATTTGTCTTGTGTGAGTTCCCACTATACTTTTATTACTACCCTACCTTGCTCAAAGGAGACGTGCAAACTGGTTTTAGTTGGGTATAGTCCCGAGCCACATGGAGGCAGTGAGCGGATCTTCAGGGGTTCATCTCTCCCGGTATTGGGGGTGAGGTCGCGCAGTGTCTAGGAGAGCCATTACACAAAGCCCTCGGCCGAGGCAGGAGATTAACTGGTAGGTATTCCAGTAGTATCTCAGGGTGTTCTGGGCTACACTCCGACACGACTTGTACCGATTTTGGGGTCTGACTTTTACCAACCCCTTAGGCCCGCCATGTGATGCTCATAGACGAACGGACCGGACTGTACGGATATTGTCACTGACAGGCTCAGTAGGGTGTCAGGATGAGTTCTCTCACAGACGTCCCTTTTGGTCAATAGCTGGTAGCCCGTCACGTATGGCTAATACCTCTGACGTGCTAATGGTTAAATCCACAGCCATAGTATTGACGAGTCTTTAGATTCCCCACAGACAGTTGCTCAAGTTTCGGTCGAAACACTGTAGAGGCCGTATGGAGATATAGCTGGGTTCGATCAGATACGTGCAGTATTGCACGGATCATGATCGGACGGAAAATACTAGCGGGCTTTGGTTTAAGCCGGATCCGAGTATTGTACAGTGTAGATATGCCTCATTGTATTTGTATTTCGGTTGGAAAACAAATGCGGGTATGTATATACAGTAGCGAGGTTTTCCTGTAATATATTACGGGATCAGTTTTTGGAGTTGCCAGTTTGTTTTCCGTTTCGGCCATTTTTTTGTATCTTTCATTGGCTGAAGATTGGTGGAGGAGGGCTTATTTGCATTTGTGCAAATAAGCATTTTGGAGGGTGGTCTTTGCATATTGATGTGTCTTGATGGTTACACCATCATTTGACTTGTTCACTTCATCATTGCTTGACTTCTATCTTCATGATTACTTGTCTTTTGGAAGTGATGATTGTTGATGGAGTGTTGGATTAAGCTAGTGATCATTTCTTCTCTTGATAACCCTTTCTCTCTCTTGATTTATTTGACTCACTCTCTTTTGATACATACACACTCCTCTCTTTTTCTCCTCTTGAGGTCATGGTCGGCCAAAGGTAGAGGGGTTGTCCCATTTTGGTTTGGAGAGTTTGTTCATCTTATATCATTTTTGCTTCACCAAAAGGCAACTTCTAATACCCTAAATGAGACATGAGTTCTACAGTCAACCTACAACAATCTTAGGCACGTCGACTTGCCAACTTCGTGCCCGAGTTGCCTCAGTCAAGAGGTGGGAGCCCGTAAAAGAACCCGGCAACGTGGTGCCCTTCCGGCGAGGAGATGAAGACCGGAGATTCCGCGGGGAGATCGGGACGACGACAAGAAGACCGAAGGACACGGATCGCTCGGTTTATCTCTCTACCCCTTCTCTTGTTAGCTAGATTTAGCTTAATGGCACGATCCAGGATTTTTGTGCACGGTGGTGCCGGTTCAAAAGTTAAAGTATTTTATCGCTTCCGCATTTAGGCCTCGGAAAGACGGCCGGGGCGCCGCCGTGCACTTACACTGGTATCAGAGCCACGCCATTAACCTAGTCTAGTCTGCACTAGTATGTTTAAAGTTTCGATCAAACAAATATTCCTAAACCGTATTTTTCAGTGCATCAGTTCTCTGTCGAAATTTTTTTTGGCTCCAAAAATTTTTCAGTGTGTTGCAGAAGTATGTGCAGGGAATTGTGAGCATGCTGTAAAAATTCGATACATTGATTCCTTAGAAGGACAGCGGAACCGCGGCCAAACCCCTGTTTAGGCCGTGGTTCCACGGCAAGAAGATGGAATCATTGTACCAAATTTCCACAGTGGCTTTGTTAGTTGAAAATGGGGTTTCTGGAATGTTATTTTTGGGCGCAGAATTTCTTTAAGTGTTACAGTAATGCTTGGGGCCCACTTGGGTAAATTTGATCGATCGAAAATTTTAAACGCATTAGTTCACAGTATTTTCGTTATATCTGCGACCGTGAATCTCACTTGATCGGTAAATCTTGTCTAACTGTTATAGCCCGGTTAGACGGATTTGCGAACGTGACATTCATGTTGATGTTCTGTGTTGTGCTGTGATGTTGCGGATTAGTCGTGGGTATAGCCTGGATGCAATGGTAGTACTGTTTTGGTTGTATTATGTACATTTGTTATTGTGGGGTGAGAGTCCGACATGTCGACTGCCGTCACTGCCTGTCTGTATATTATTCTTTTGGGGCACGACCGGGGTGAGGTCGATGTACCCGTTGTATGTATATTTTACTTTCTATACTAGGATTACCCCACGGAGGGGTGCACGGATAGCCAGGTTCTAGAGGGCAATGAGCCCGCATCTCATGGGGTTGAGACGGAGGTGGCTTCAATCTAGAATTGGCGGGCTATTCGCCGCACTCGTAGGGGGTACAGGTTGACCCAGGAGGGGTGTCCAAGTTACCGGATTCCGTGATGTGCTGGGTGGTCCATTCATGTTGATTGAAGGGCTGCCCCGCTTCAGGTTTTGGCGGGTAACATGCCACGCCCGTAGGGGTCTAGGATTTCATTGCACAGGCTATCCACACGACCAGGGGAACGTCGGGTTTTCAGTAGCGGCTCTGTGAAACCCGAGGATCCCAGATATCTGTATTGTTCTGTGATGCTTATTACATTTCTGTGATGTTGCATTTTATCACGCGTTGAGCGAAATATTATATATTGATATATATACTAGTAGATGTTGTATATGTTTTGCATCCGCGTTGGTCCAGTCCCCGCTCTGTCGTTAGTTAACTAACCTAACGGGTAATGACGGGACCCGGTGGCGAATGCGGATGGCATATACGTACGTCATTATTTTCGTTATTTGTGGTGTGATCAATTGATGGGACTGCCTTGATTCGGATCAATGCAAGCTAAACAAACCTATTTGATGTTGTTGGAACAATTTTTCAAAAAGCTGTTATTGCAAGGACATTCACTTTTGTTTTGCACAGTGGTATTCAGTTGGAGTATCCTGCTCCTCAGTCGACGAGGCAAGGGCCGAGATCCCTTTACCGGGAGTGATCCCTAGGACAGAAGTTTGCATCAGGGCAATAACTTCACTATAGCCGTTTACTTTTGCTTTGCATCGTGGTATTCAGTTGGAATATCCTGCACTTCATTCTACGGCGAAAGAGCCGAGATCCCTTCACCGGGAGTGACCTCTTTAGCAAAGGTTTTCGTCACTATATTTTTATAAAGCTATCCGGTTCCTTCAACGATATTAGGTTCATTACGTTAAAGGTTTTCGCCAGAAACCATTCGTATCCCTCCATCATTTCAGTTAAATATTCGGTAGTATTCAAGCCATGTATTTTGACCTCACGCCAAGGTATAGTGATTGGTAGCTGCCGGATATTTATCTGTTGCATAGATAAATGCGTTGGTTTGGGACAGTCGTACTACTATTTTGGCCTACGTCAAGGATATGTACGGGTGGGTTCAAATTCACCTGGATAATGATGGGTAGAACTTGACATGTGACTTATGATATTTTGACCTCACGCCAAGGTCATAAGAGCATGGGGCAAAAATCACATCGGGAGTTTCTAAAGAAACTGAAACTTGCCTGATATGCGCATACCTTCTGGAGTGTGATAACGTGAGCGGATTCCGTCACGTTATCATGCGATTATAGTTGGATCCCGATTCCCACTGATGAGTTGGTTTACACCTCGGATGATCCCGACTAATTCTTCTTTCAGGTTTGGAGGAGAATTTGACGGTACAGTGGGAGGTTTCCAGATTAGATAAATTGGTAACCGTTCTGATCTAGGTTAGAGTACATGCTGAGTGTTTCTTTTCTCTCTCTCTTTGGCAGTGACCATTAACCCGACCCTTGACTATGACTCAGTGACCAAGTTGACCGAACCTTCTTAAACACTGGCTTTTGGATTGTCAGAGTTGCAAACCTCATTGCCACTCCTACTTTTACCCTTTTCTCCAGGACACCCCGTATTACTACGAACGTCCACTTCCATTGGACAAAACCATCGTATGGTTATATACGAACTCGAAGGAATTTATTCGAGGATGGTTTTTGGTTCTGGAGAAAACAAATAGGACTATTCAGTTGTCTTTTCCTTTTACCTTCTCTCAGGTTGCGAGTACTCCTTGGTTTAGGAGATAGTACACCTATTACGCAAATTGGATAGTCTTCTTCCAAACCTTAGGGTGGTGCCGAACGGTGGGGAATGAAGAAAACCAATTAGCATAACGATGGTGTACAGAAAGTATTAAGTATAGACATATAAAGGGATTAATAAGAGGGCAAAGTAAATTGCAACTGATATTCACGACCAAACCAAGTATTTTTTCGCGAATCCTAAAATCACCTTTGCATTTCTCCAGAACACTCTGTATCACTACGAAGATCCACAGTTTATTGGATACTCCATCGTATGGTTATATACGAAATCGAAAGGAACTTGTTCCAGTTCGGGGATGGATTCTGGTTCAGGAGAAATAGGAATAAGGTTTATTCGGTTGTCTTTTATCTTCACCTTCTCTCGCATTGCGAGTGCTCCTAGGATTAGGACAGTACACCCATTATGCTTATTGGATAGTCTTCTTCCAAACCATAGGCTGGTGCCGAAAGGTAGGGAAGGAAGAAAACCATTTGGCCTAAAGGGGTGTGCAAAAGGTAATGACTAAAGACATATAAAGGGATTTGGAGAAGTGGCAAAGAATTATACGGTTTCAGTCGTGAATCTGGATAATGGAAGAGGCATTACTAGGAATACCGGGATACCCCATCGAAACATTTCAATGTTTCAGTTTTAGGGTTCCTAGGCACACTAATGAGGTCTCACAACAGATCAAACATGCCCAATTCAAATTTTTTCATGTACCTACAAACCCTAATACGGATCGTTAACTAGATAATAAGGCGATGCAAGCAAGTAAACAAGTTTATTGCTAAAGGAAAGTGACTACAACCTTTGTAGATCCGGTCCTCCACCTCCATAGCTCCGCGTTGACGTCCCTCCGCGGCGATCATCGGATCCCGGACTCTAGCGATGTATCGTCGAAGAAATGATCGGGCTAGGTCGTCGACTTCGATGCCGAAGATGATCTACGTCGAGGCAACTCAAGATGAAACTCCAACTTCAGCAAGTCATGAAACTTGTGAAGAAAACACCCTATACTACTTGGCAAGTGGTAGAGGATGAAGAAATAGAAAGTGGGTTCACTTTAGAATTGGATTTCTCACTCTTTTTCTCATGTTGCCATTGATGGTAACAAGCTCTCTTCTTGTTGAAGAAGAAGAAGATGAAGAAAAAGAATATGATAAGTATATCAAAAATAGGAAATAAAATGATACTTATCATATTTACAACCATGGTTAAGTGTAGAGAATTAACTAGGGTTTAGTTGAATGGTTAGGGTTAGGACATGAAGACAAAATGGTCACTTAGTCAAAGCTTCATGAAGCTTCAACAACAAAACAAACTAAGCCACCATTTCATTCTTGCCCAAAAATGAATTAAGAGAATAAATAAATGAATAAGTAAAATGAAACCCTAACCATTCACTAAACATGGTTTAAGTCTTACACAAACCCAAGTTTGCATGTATCATCAAACATGATACAAATAAGTGCACAAAAATATATCACATATACAACTTGTGCACATCAAGTGAGAAAATCCATCTTAAGTGAACAAATACTAGTTAATATAAAGTAATATATCAAATATATAATTATACATTAAATCATTAAATCAACACTTGATTTAACGATACGGTCATATCACATATGACCAACTAATATCCAGTGTATCAATGTATCGAATCAACACTTGATTCGGTAACCTGGTTATATCATATATAACCGTTCGATGATACAAATCGCGAGAATAGAATACGGTATCACATACACGCATTATTCTCGGTCCCGCACATATCTCATATCCGCTCCTATTTCATTTCGCTTGAGCCAGGAAACCTCTGTGTAGGGCTCTAAAGACTCGTCAATACGCCGGCAGCAGGTGATGATCATATCAAACACCCACAAGCCGCAAGCGGTCAGCTAAACGTAACGGCCACCCGGGTATTGAGTGATCAGAAGATCGACGAGCAAGCCCGCTCACACTCCTGTGAATCCAACCAGTAACACTTACCGTACAGTCCGGTCTTTTCGTCTGATATGTCGCATATCTCGCCTAGGGGTGGTAAACGTCAGGCCCCGATAGCTCGATAAGTCATGCCGATGTGAGGTCCATAACGATCGTGAAACTACTGATAACTCTTACCTGTAGATCACTGTAACCCTGGCCAGGGATTTCCAGTTATGGCCAGTCGTGCATAGCGCAACATCAACCCCCAATACCGGAAGAGACGAATCCCCTCCTATCGCTCATTACCTCCATGTGAATCGGGACTGTACCCAAAAAACCACCTGTTTGCACGACTCAGTAGAGCCGTGGAAGGGTGGAAATCAAAGCACAGTAGGAGACACAAAAGACTCTATGACGATCTCGGGTCTACAGACTAAGCTGCACCAGTGTCACCAGAGAACTGCCATCTGACGTGAGGTATAATACCATCTGGGAGTTCTCGGCGAGTCCGTTCAGTGTACCCAGTCTCTACTAAGCACCCGCATACCATCTCTGATGTCAAACACTAATGGATATGGGATCATCCATCGCCCATCACATGGGTCGAGAAGATATACACTAGTCTACTCTGGAATATCGATGCCCCGTCTCGATATTCCCACGACTAGGAACATTGAAGGATGTACTCATGGACTACCCAGGCCCCACTAGTATGATCTACATCATAGTCCTGGAAGTCGAGTACACATCCTAAGGACTTTATCAACATGTAACAGAGAGACAGAAAGTATACATGTTAAGATAAAGAGCAACCAGATAGCGTATTATCATGTCGAACAAGAAAGTCCTACCTATATATGTCCCAGCATCCACTACAATATACATCCAATGTATAGTAATGGCCTCTAGGGCATACATATAACTAACAATCTCCCACTTGCACTAGGGCCATCTGTAGCAGTAGTTGTAGTATCTAATACTCAACCATCCCCTAAAAGTCTCACTTCGGGAAAAGGCCTTCGTAAGTGGATCCGCTGTATTGTCCTCTAAGTCTACTCTCCTAACCTCGATCACCCTGGAGATCAACTATCTCCATGATCAGGTGATGCTGCCTCAGAATATGTCTGGGTCACTGATGGGACCGGGGTTCCTTGGCCAAATCCACATTACCATTGTCACACAATGGTGGGAACCTAGTTCATCTTATGAACCTATATACACCCAAACTGCCTCTTTGGTAGTATCTTTAATAGCGATGTTACCATCCTTTATCGTCTAGTTTGCCACGGTATCTAGCTTGGAACTCTTCCAACATATTGTCCCTTTACTGAGGGTAAAGACAATGCCTGTGACTGACATTCAGTCGTCTTTATCACCCTGGAACCCTTCAAGTGATTCTCCCCAGGATCGATTGATACCATCTCACTACATCTAGTCAGAATCCTAGCATCTAATTACATCTATCTCATAGATGAAAACTCAGGATTTAGGAGGTATCACTTTGATCCTATTGTAGAATCCTTGTGATAAACGGAGATTGACCGAGCGTAGTATATGAAACTCTTTTCTTATCAAGAGTATGTCGTCCACGTACAATACGAGGATGAGCACCTTACTCTCTACTACCATTTTGTATATATGATTGATAGGATACGAGAGTGTTCAAGTTTAAGTTTAAATACCGCAATCAAGACGGTTTCGCATGTAGCTAGCCGGTTGAGTACGGGTCGTCCGCAGGGAGATGGGAATCTTTTTCTATGTGTTTTTCGACGAGTTAAGTCCTGTGTTCAGATTTTGTTGGATTATCTAAGTGTTAAGTTGATATTTAAAGAGAGCTTGTTAGGGTTAGGATTAGGTTAGTTTGAGTTAGGAGTCTCCACATCTTTCATTGCCCCTCTTAATATCGGTGTTACGGTAATCGGCAACAACGGGGTTTAGCACGACTAGGAAGGACTTTGCGAGTATAAGCTAGGCTTTCCAACGCATAAGTCTTCCTTTTGGTGCTTATCCGTCCGTTCTTGGCTCTTATCCATAACCTCCGGTTAATTCAACCACAACCGGTCTCACTACGGAATCACCGCTATCATGTAGGATAGGGTGCCGTAAGGAGCGGATTGTGGTTCAATTAACGGGAGTCGATTTAAGTTGTTGGGCAAGGAAAGAGTGAGAGAGATTTCCTTCTCTCAAACTTCCCTTATCCTACCCTAACAAGTATAAAACTACTCACACTTCATGATAGGAAAAACAAAACAAAACAAAAGAGGAAGATAGAAAGAAGGAGATTAGAAGAATACGACTAACTATTTGCGACCTCACCTTGGCGAGGATCGAGCGTAAGTATCATTGTCGTATGTAAGGATAAAGAAAAAGGAGAAGAAAGAAACAACAAAGAAATAACAACAACTACTTAACGCATTTAAAGTTACAACAATTATAACAAGTAAAGAAAGAGACAAGCATGATAATAAAAATGGTCTTCTTTATTCATCACTCTTCACTCAAAAGCTCACTACAAGTTTAATGGAGAAGAGGTGAGAAGAGGAAGAAGAACAACACTAAAACTAGGCAAAATGAGAATACAAAAAATTGGACCCTTTCCTTCACAAAGTTCTGGGCTATTTATAGGCCAGAGAATGAAACCCTAGGGCAACCACCAGACCACACACGAAAAGACAATTCTACCCCTGAAATTCCTGCAGCTTTGGCGCCAGAACGGCCGCGGATCCGCGGCCTGGACCCTACTTTGGCCGCGGATCCGCGGCCTTGTTGATGAATTGGCACTTGGTCTTTTTTTTGGCACCCTGTTTTGCTGTGTATATTATTCTGGAATATGTATTTTCTCAATTTGGCTCCCCGATTTTTCCAGAATTTCTGTTGAGGGAAAGGTGGACTTTTTGTCAAGATTTTGTCATGATTTGCCTCGAGCTCCGCGTAGATCTCTTGGATCTTGTGCTACCATTGAGCCTTGTGCATGAAAATGATATTGATTTGACCTTTTGTCTTCCTATTGATATCTGGCAGCATACGGATGAAGAGCGGAGACCGTGTTTTATCTGTGGTTGGCAGGAACCCGGATTTTGTCGTGTTTTCCATTAATTTCACCGTTTTGGAACCGAGAACCTGTATCCTGCAATTGACTAGCAAACACGGCTCAAGAGTATCTACGGATATGCAATGTGATAAAATTTGGGCGGTATGAAAATGCAAAAATCTGATATGAACAAATACCCCCAAACTTATCATTTGCTCGTCCCGAGCAAAGTCCATTTATTCACAAAAAATTTCCTAACCTCACTTTCGTAGGGAACGCGATTGCACTGAGCATGTGCAACAAGCCGTTAAACCTCTAGGTGTCCCTAGTAGGAGGAGTGTGGTCTCCTGAGGGTTTTCAGCGGATACTACCCACAAAATCCGGTCAAGTTGGTTTGTAAAAATGACTAAGTTTCAAACCCTAAAGTTTTGTTTTAGAAAATAACAATTCTATAATCCTAAGTCTAGACTATCGAACCTTTATTTTTCACACCTCGCTTCTTATTTAACTACAGATTTTATATGTCTTTACGTGCAGTGCAAATAGTGTCGTGAAGTTCCAGAAGGATCGATTAAAGTCATCATGTCGCACAATAAAGCCCAGATAACAATTTGAAAAGGATCACATAAGTTTTATAAAGAGTTAAGCATTTTTCAAATTTCGTTTTCCAGTTACGTTTCAACTTCAGAATTTCTATCTTCCTTAACAGGAAACTAAGTCGTATTTTTCACTCCACCTTTTAACTTGTTTTTATTTCATACACACCTCTGTGAACGTGCAATAGTCTTTATCATAGAATAAAACCTTCATTCTCCGTTAAAAATTTTTTTAAAAGCCTATCTTTTATCAAGATTATTCTCACACAAAGAACCGTTAGGAATTTTAACTCGGAGAGAACACTTGCTTGACTTTGTTTTAAACTGGACTTTCTGGGCTTCTTAGCGAGCTTTGGGCCAATGCACCCAAACCTGTTGGTTTTAGGGCATTAGGTGTAGAAACACCCCAGCGGACTTAATTACTCAAGTTACCTAGGTCCAAAAACAAAAGACAGTTTGTCGTGAAAATCAGATGATTTAATACAAACGGAGATCTAACCGGCAGTTCAAACATTTTTTTGGATAAAAGACGTGTTTAGTAGGTTTGGTGTGTAATCATTCCAATCAAGTTTCCGATGGGTTATTTTTCAGACTTAGTTCCAATTACGGCATCAATAACATTCCTTCATATTCGCTTTACTTCATAAACTATTCTTGACATTACTTATTTCAGAACAAACCTATTTGATCCTCAGAAAATCATTTATCTGTTTAAAAGTTTAAACATGAAAGACTTGTCATCTAATTCCCAAAACTCACGACACGTGTAGTGTGATGTAAAGACGTATATCAGCTATAGTTAACTTCAAAGGAGAGTTATCTTTCAAGTTTTCAAAATCCAAACCTAAGATCTAGTTATTCCTATTTTTTCAAACAAAAACCGTCGAATGTTGAATCAGAGTTCTTCTACAAGCTAACTTGACAAAAAAGTTTTTATATTTTTTAGAAAATTTTCAAATTTTTATGGATTTTATGGATTTAAATAAGCAGATGCAAAATATACATATGAATGCGAAGGTAAGAAATGCGTACCGAGTGTACCCCCAAACTTAAACTGGACAGTGTCCTCACTGTCGTAGCATGAAGAGAGCAGTTGGAAGGGTCAAAATTGTCGGTTAGCGAAACACAAATTTTTATTTGTTTTTGTTTTTAAAGAAAAGAAAAAGAATATACACAAATATATACAAAATGGTTTGTACATACCCCAAAACTTATTTGGAACAGTGTCCACTGTTCTTGGCTGGATAACCGAAGTTTGGAGGTAGGCAGAGGAAGATCATTCAGGGTAAACCGGCTCCTGTAAGAACAGGACCTCCTCTGTTGGTTCGGCACTAAGGTACGGTTTGCATCGGTGTCCGTTTACTTTGAAGAGTGAACCGTCCTTTGGATTTTCCAAATCCAGAGCGCCCTGCGGATACACATTCCGCACAAAATACGGCCCTTTCCAGCGAGATCGGAGGTTTCCAGGTTGGAAGTGAAGTCGGGTGTCGTAAAGCAGTACCTGCTGACTAGGTACGAAGGTTTTGCGCAAAGGTGTTTATCGTGAAACACCTTCGTTCGATTTTTAACGACAACCGCGTTATCGTAAGCCTCATCCCTAAGCTCGTTCAGTTCGTTCAACTGCAGCTTCCGATGGCTGCCCGCATCCTCAAGAGACAGATTCAGCTCCTTTATCGCCCAAAATGCGCGATGCTCGATTTCGACAGGAAGGTGGCAGGCTTTTCCGTACACAAGCCGATAGGGAGACATGCCAAGGTCGGTCTTATAAGCGGTTCTAAATGCCCAAAGGGCAACGGTGAGTTTCAGAGACCAATCCTTACGGTTCTTGGAAACCGTCTTCTCCAGTATCTGCTTGATTTGCCGATTTAAAACTTCGGCCTGCCCGCAGGTTTGGGGGTGGTAGGGCGTAGAAAGCTTATGATTAATGGAGTATTTCCGCATCAAGGCCTCGAAGGTTTTGTTGCAGAAATGACTTCCATTGTCACTAATGATCGCTCGGGGGTGCCCAAACCGGGAGAAAATGTTTTCTTTAAGGAACCTAACGACAACTTGTTGTCGTTAGTCCGGCTGGGCACAGCCTCGACCCATTTAGAGACGTAATCAACAGCTAGAAGGATGTACAAGTTCCCAAAAGAGCTGGGAAACGGCCCCATGAAGTCTATCCCCCAAACATCGAAAATCTCCACAACCAAGATCGGTTGGAGCGGCATCTCATTCCTCCGGGATATCCGGCCCATGTGTTGGCACCGGGAGCAAGTCTTGCAATAGTCGTGAGCGTCTTTGAAAAGTTGTGGCCAGTAGAAACCACATTGCAAGATCTTCTCAGCTGTCTTTCTGGGCCCAAAATGCCCGCCACACGCTTGATCGTGGCAAAATGACAGCACACTCTTGAATTCCTCATCAGGGACACACCGACGAATAATCTGGTCGGGACAGTACTTGAACAAGTAGGGTTCGTCCCAGTAAAAGTGTTTTACTTAGGATAAGAAGCGAAGTCTGTCCTGACGTGACCATTCGGTCGGTAGTAATCCCGTGGCCAAATAGTTCACAATATCTGCGAACCAGGGTTCGCACGATACTGTCAAGAGTTGTTCATCCGGAAAAACGTCATTGATCGGAATTGGAAGCGAAGGCGAAGAAGGAAGTCGTGAGAGATGATCGGCAACCACGTTTTCACATCCTCGTTTGTCCTTAATGACAAGGTCAAACTCTTGAAGCAAGAGGATCCAACGGATTAACCGAGATTTTGCATCTTTCTTCGCAAAAAGATGGCGCAAAGCTGAATGGTCCGTGTAGACAATGACTGGAGAGCCGATGAGGTAGGGCCTGAACTTTTCTAGAGCAAATACAACAGCTAAGAATTCCTTCTCAGTCGTTGTATAATTGAGTTGGGCGTCGTTCAGGGTTCGGCTCGCGTAATAGATTACATGCGGCATCTTATTGATGTGCTGTCCAAGGACAGCACCGATGGCAAAGTCGGATGCATCGCACATAATCTCGAATGGGTGCGTCCAGTCAGGTGAGGAGAGAACGGGAGCAGAAGTGAGTGAGCGTTTCAGTGACTCGAATGCAGTCACACAGCTCGAGTTGAAGTCGAATGGTGTATCCTTGGCCAGCAAAAGAGTCAAGGGCCTAGCAATCTTGCTAAAGTCCTTGATAAACCGTCTATAGAAACCGGCATGGCCAAGGAAGGCTCGGATATCTCTGACGCAACGGGGAGGAGGCAGATTGGAAATGACCTCAATCTTTGCTTTGTCAACCTCTATGCCATTTTGCGAGATGATATGTCCTAAGACAATACCTTCGCGCACCATGAAGTGGCATTTCTCCCAGTTTAAAGTGAGATTCTTGTCCTTACATCGGGTAAGGACAGCGTCAAGATGCAGCAAACACTCGTCAAAGGAGTCGCCGAAGATGGAGAAGTCATCCATGAAAATCTCCAGAAATTTTTCCACCATGTCCGAGAAAATACCCATCATACACCGCTGGAAGGTAGCGGGCGCATTGCATAACCCAAAGGGCATGCGACGATATGCAAACGTGCCGAAAGGACAAGTGAAAGTGGTCTTGTCCTTGTCTTTTTCGGCGATGGGAATTTGATTATAGCCAGAGTAGCCATCAAGAAAACAATAGTACTCATGTCCGGCCAATCGTTCGAGCATCTGGTCAATAAAAGGTAGCGGAAAGTGGTCTTTCCGTGTTGCAGCGTTGAGTTTTCTGTAATCAATGCAAACTCGCCACCCGGTTTGGGTGCGAGTAGGGATTAACTCATTCGCCTCGTTGGTTATGACCGTGATGCCCGACTTCTTGGGGACAACGTGAATGGGGCTAACCCACTGGCTATCAGAGATAGGGTAAATGATACCACTATCTAGACATTTGACGATCTCCTTCTTCACAGCCTCCTTCATGACTGGATTAAGACGTCTTTGTGGATCCCGGGCTGGTTTGGCATCATCCATCAGATGAATGTTATGCTCAACGATGAGGGGACTAATCCCCTTGATGTCCGCCATGGACCAGCCAAAAGCTTGCCTGTTGCTGTGCAAGACCGCGAGAAGGGCTTTCTCTTGCTCTGGAGCTAGAGAAGCCGAAATGATGACAGGGAGGGTCTCGTTCTCACCTAAGTAAGCATACTTAAGGTGAGACGGCAACGGCTTGAGTTCGAGCGTTGGAGGTAAAATGATGGAAGGCAAGACTGGTGCAAAGGTCTCGAACTCAAATGACTCCAGCAAAGGTTCAAAGCGAGTGTAGGCAACCGAGTTGGATGGTTCAGGTAACTCATCCGGAAAGTCGAAAGATTCAAACTCGGGTTGTGCACGGCTAAGATCGTTCAAGAACGTGAAACACTCGTATTCGTTGTTGGGCGCAGAAGCAGCAGCAGGTTCGAAGAGAAACGCACTAGTGGCGTCAAGATTATCGTGTTCAAACAGAAACTCCTCGAATTCACACTCTTCTGGTGTGATCTCCTGGATCGAGCAGACATCCAGTATATGAGCATTAGGTTCGGCGGGCTGATTCCCCAACCTAAAAATGTTGAGTTCAATTGTCATATTTCCAAAAGAGAGGTTCATCGAACCATTGCGACAATTGATCACAGCATTTGAGGTTGCGAGAAATGGTCGACCGAGTATCACCGGAATTTGATTCCGGGGGTTAGCTACAGGTTGTGTATCTAATACAATGAAGTCAACGGGGAATATGAAGTCCCCGACTCTTATCAACACATCCTCTAGCTCACCCCTAGGGTGGGTGATCGATCGGTCGGCCATCTGGAGAGTGCAGTGTGTGGGTTTCAGCTCTCCGACGCCTAATTGCTCGTATACTGAATACGGAAGCAAGTTAACACTGGCACCAAGATCTAATAGTGCGCGGTTGATGTTCTTATCCCCAATAGTAATTGAAATCGTAGGACAGCCAGGGTCCTTCCGTTTTTGTGGTAAAGATTGGGTAAGGGCATCACTCACAGCACTAGCCAAGAAAACTTTCTTGGGTACCTGAGACTTCCTCTTTTTCGTGCACAAGTCCTTTAGGATTTTCGCGTAAGACGGGACTTGTTGGACAGCATCTAAAAGAGGAATGTTAATGTTAACTTGCTTGAATAACTCCAAAATCTTCTCCATTTGTGGATTTTGTTTGTTAGACCTCAACCGGTTTGGAAATGGAACATTTTGAAAATTGGTTGAGTCTAATGCTGGAGGAGGAGATTGTGGAGTTGGAACGGATCCCAGAATAGGTGTTTTCGTGGAGTGAGAAGTGGGTCCGTTCAGAGAAGAAGAGGAAGGAGAGCCTTGTGATGAACGGAGAATAGGCTCAGAAGACGAAGAAGAAGAAGGAGGAGAAGCGGCCGGGGTGTCATCGTTGATCCGTTTGCCAATGTTGTTTTGCAGCACCCTCCCTGATCTCAGTGTGGTCACGGCACTCACATTATGATTTTGTTGTTCAAGAGCAACATGTGCATTATGTGGGTGGCCGGGATTTGGAAGTGGCTGGGACGGGAGCTTCCCCTTCTCTCGCTCGCTCAAGGCCGCGTTCAGCTGTGCAATCTGGGCCTCGATGGTCTTGATGCTTTGCCCATGTGCGGCAGTGTGTTGCACTAAAGATTGAATCGAAGACTGGATGTTGGCGGTGGATTGGGTCGACTGTTTAACGAACGCCTCCAGACTTCGCTCGAGCGAGGAAACCTTATCGTTGTTGGACGGAACAAAGTTGTTGTTTGGTGGAAAAGAGTTGTTGGGTGCAAAGTTGTTCGTCTGGTTTTGGTAAGGTTGGGGTTGGAAGGGCTGCTGATACTGATGCTGAGTTTGTTGTGGCGCTTGTTGTTGCGGTGGAGGGGCCCTTTGGAAATTGTTTCCCTGGAATTGATTCTGATTCTGATTCCAGGCGAAATTGGGGTGGTTCCTCCAACCGGGATTGTAGGTGGAAGAGTATGGATCATTCCTTGGTCTTTGCTGGAAGGCAGCATTAACCTGATCCTGTCCTTGCGAGGGTGGATTGTAAGGACACTCTTCGGTCAAGTGGGAAGGATCGGAACAACAAGCGCAGATGGTACGAAGGGGGAGAACAGGTGTGGGGGCAGGAGCAGAAAATTTGCTCTCTATCGCTTCAAGCTTTCGTGTTATTGCAGCCATTTCAGCTTTCATCGCAATAGAGACATCGAGTTGGTGGATTCCTACCCTAGACTGACCGGTAGAAGTGGAGGTAGAAGAAGAAGAAGTCGGTCTAGTGCTCTCCCACTGTAGCGTTTGCTCCGCAAGATCGTCAAAGAACTGCCACGCTTCCTCGTCAGATTTGGATAGGAAGTGGCCTTGACAGATGGTTTCCAGCAACAGATTCGTTGCTAGGTTCAGTCCCTCGTATAAGGTTTGGCAGAGCTGCCATTTCTCTATACCGTGGTGAGGACACTGAACAAGAAGGTCTTTGTATCGGTCAAAGCACTTCCAGAAGGGTTCAGAAGGAAGCTGGGAGAATTGGTTGATCTCATTTCGAATTCTTGCGGTCTTATGATTTGGGTAGAATTTTTTCAGAAACGCTTTAACAAACTCGTCCCAGCTGGTGATTGAGTGGGAAGCGGTGCTATACAGCCATTTTTCTACGAGATCGCATAAAGTGAACGGAATGACCCGTAGACGTATAGCATCGTCCGATAGCTGGGTTGTTTTCATCATGGCACAGACATTTTGAAATTTGTTGATGAAGATATAGGCATCTTCAGATTCAAGCCCATGAAAACGTGGAAGCATGTTGATGAAATGGGGCTTAATTTCAAAGTTGTCCCCATTGGCCGGAGGAAGAGAAAGGCAGGTGGGAAGTGCAGAACGGGTGGGGTAGAAACGATCCTGGAGCGCAATTCGCTGCGGCGCTACAACAGGCGGAGGTGGTGGAAGATTGGTCTCTGTAAGAGGTGGAGCCAATCCAGGGGTGGTCAAAGAGATGTTCGGATTAAATCCCGACATCGCGGAAGAAGAGGTTGGTGAAGGTGAAGGTGAAGGTGAAGATGTATGAACAGAATTCCGGTCAACGTCGGAGTTGGCCGGCAAAGGAAGGGGTGAAAGAGGAGTGGACGGAGTATCGACTTCGGAGTCGATCGCGTAGTCGGTCGTGACTAACGTAACGCGGACTAGACGGGCGCTAGTGTCCCGAGTCCAAGCGGACATACACTAAACGAGTTTAGTATAGTCAAAACGGAGAAGGTGAGGGTAAGAAAACGTCAATAGAGAAAGGCGATGGGTGGTGGGTGAAAATGGATTTGGCGACAAAAGGGCAAGTTTTTATAAAAGTTTTTGATTTTTTTCTTTTTTTTTTTTTCTAGAAAAAGATTTACAGAAGTATGTACGGAAATACGGCTTAAGCAATCACAAACAAGATATGCACAATCACACCTAGATCTAGGGTAACCTAGGTCTACTAGACCTGCTCCTGAACTTGATTGTCGAAGTTAAACAGTGTCGAGAAACAAGCTTAAAAATACACTGATCACGAGGCCAGGTAAGTGCAGAGATAAGGGGAGGTTGTCCAACGCTTTCGCGAAGTTCCTTAATTAAATAACCCTTTCTCTTTCGGCGGTTGCGCCTTTAACACTTTCCTAGACACCCCGTAAACAATATACGGTTAAGCGAGGTTCTAAACAAGGTTTATCTTCTCCTAATGAGCGCGAAGTCCTTAGGGCTGAAGTCTAGTATTTTTTTTTAATTTACAATGGACAATGCATATGCTTTAGTGATTTCCGGGGTCCTGGGAAGGGTGATGAAATCCCCACCCAATCTGGATTGGTTTCAAGCCCCTTAAGTCCGTATTAAAGAATGCAAAACAGTAACAAATCAACTGCAAACAATTTTTATTTGCGGCGCAAAGAATCCTGCACAAGAACAGTTTATTGGAAGGGGGAGAAGAGTTTGCGCAAAGAAGCCTGCAGAAAACACAATTCAGTGGAGTCCAGAGGAGAGGGGAGAAGAACAGGGAACTTACAGAGATTTTTGGGGCCCTGAAGCCACCAACAGGGCGCGGATCCGCGGCCAAACACGTGCTAAGGCCGCGGTTCCGCGGCTATATGTTGGGATTGTGCTACCAAATTTTCTGGCTGTGCTTCTGTGGTTGTCCCCTACTTGTCTGGATGTGCTGATTCTTGATGTGCTCACTGTATCTGCTCCAGATTTTAACAGTAGACCGTCTCCTCCGTTTTGGTCCGTCGCGGTGTAGCCGCGAAATGTGGGTCTATCTTCCCACGTCTTTGGCACTGTACTTGAACTCCGTATTTTCAATCGTCTTGGCCACGGAACTTGAACCTTGTATTTTCCTGCACACTTGCACAAAAGCTAATCAAAAATAACAAGATGATTTTTTTACAAAGTATATATTTTTGGTTTTTTTTTTTTATACTTACAAATTAACCCGAAATTACACAAAGAAATAAACTACCGTCTCCCCGGCAACGGCGCCATTTGATTGATAGGATACGAGAGTGTTCAAGTTTAAGTTTAAATACCGCAATCAAGACGGCTTCGCATGTAGCTAGTCGGTTGAGTACGGGTCGTCCGCAGGGAGATGGGAATCTTTTTCTATGTGTTTTTCGACGAGTTAAGTCCTGTGTTCAGATTTTGTTGGATTATCTAAGTGTTAAGTTGATATTTAAAGAGAGCTTGTTAGGGTTAGGATTAGGTTAGTTTGAGTTAGGAGTCTCCACA
The DNA here is from genome assembly GCA_030015575.1 of Agapanthus africanus. Lineage (NCBI taxonomy): Eukaryota > Viridiplantae > Streptophyta > Magnoliopsida > Asparagales > Amaryllidaceae > Agapanthus > Agapanthus africanus. The sequence continues at coordinate 666,599,210 of CM057338.1, forward strand.
TCTTTCGTTGCCCCTCTTAATATCGGTGTTACGGTAATCGGCAACAACGGGGATTAGCACGACTAGGAAGGACTTTGCGAGTATAAGCTAGGCTTTCCAACGCATAAGTCTTCCTTTTGGTGCTTGTCCGTCCGTTCTTGGCTCTTATCCATAACCTTCGGTTAATTCAACCACAACCGGTCTCACTACGGAATCACCGCTATCATGTAGGATAGGGTGCCGTAAGAAGCGGATTGTGGTTCAATTAACGGGAGTCGATTTAAGTTGTTGGGCAAGAAAAGAGTGAGAGAGATTTCCTTCTCTCAAACTTCCCTTATCCTACCCTAACAAGTATAAAACTACTCACACTTCATGATAGGAAAAACAAAACAAAACAAAAGAGGAAGATAGAAAGAAGGAGATTAGAAGAATACGACTAACTATTTGCGACGTCACCTTGGCGAGGATCGAGCGTAAGTATCATTGTCGTATGTAAGGATAAAGAAAAAGGAGAAGAAAGAAACAACAAAGAAATAAAAACAACTACTTAACGAATTTAAAGTTACAACAATTATAACAAGTAAAGAAAGAGACAAGCATGATAATAAAAATGGTCTTCTTTATTCATCACTCTTCACTCAAAAGCTCACTACAAGTTTAATGGAGAATAGGTGAGAAGAGGAAGAAGAACAACACTAAAACTAGGCAAAATGAGAATACAAAAAATTGGACCCTTTCCTTCACAAAGTTCTGGGCTATTTATAGGCCAGAGAATGAAACCCTAGGGCAACCACCAGACCACACACGAAAAGACAATTCTACCCCTGAAATTCCTGCAGCTTTGGCGCCAGAACGGCCGCGGATCCGCGGCCTGGACCCTACTTTGGCCGCGGATCCGCGGCCTTGTTGATGAATTGGCACTTGGTCTTTTTTGTGGCACCCTGTTTTGCTGTGTATATTATTCTGGAATATGTATTTTCTCAATTTGAATCCCCGATTTTTCCAGAATTTCTGTTGAGTGAAAGGTGGACTTTTTGTCAAGATTTTGTCATGATTTGCCTCGAGCTCCGCGTAGATCTCTTGGATCTTGTGCTACCATTGAGCCTTGTGCATGAAAATGACATTGATTTGACCTTTTGTCTTCCTATTGATATCTGGCAGCATACGGATGAAGAGCGGAGACCGTGTTTTATCTGTGGTTGGCAGGAACCCGGATTTTGTCGTGTTTTCCATTAATTTCACCGTTTTGGAACCGAGAACCTGTATCCTGCAATTGACTAGCAAACACGGCTCAAGAGTATCTACGGATATGCAATGTGATAAAATTTGGGCGGTATGGAAATGCAAAAATCTGATATGAACAATATACAAGGTTCATCTATTATTTTGATGAAGTCAAACACTTCGACTACCACATCAAAACAGACGTTCCAACTCCGCGATGCCTGCTTTATTCTGTAAAGCAACTTGCACATGTTTCCGCTGCTCCCACTATTTACGAAGCCCTCTGGCTGTGTTCTTAAAGACGTTCTCTTCTAAATCAGAATTTAGAAAAGTAGTCATATCACCCAACCACCAGATATCGTAGTCATGATGTATAGCAATGGCAAGTAGGATCTGGATGGACTTAAGCATAGCCACTGAAAAAGGTTTCATCATTATCCACGCCAGGTCGATGACGAAAACCTTTAACTAGTCTAGCTTTGAAAGTCTCAACTTTTCCATCTACACCAAGTAATCTTCTCAAGATATACTTGCTCCTGATGAGGATTTAACTCTTCAGATATAGCAACCAAAGTCCATACTTTGTTGGTGTGCATGGATTCCATCTCAGATCGCTGAGCATCCAGCCATTCTTACAGAGTCCCTACTCTCGGTGGCCTGCTCGAAACTAATTGGGTCATCATCTCATGATGCAATCCACGCTCCCACTGTCATCGAGAAACCGAAGTATCTCTCAGGCAGGTGAGGAACCCTGCTAGATCGGCGGAGAGGCTGAGGTTCGTTGGGGACTATTGAATCCTTTGGTTCTGTCAAATCATTAGCTGCAGTTTTGTATAGCTGGAACCTTTCCAGTTCTACAGAACTGACCTTGCCTCGATCTTGTCCGGATTTTGCTTTTGACATAGGCCGAACAATCCCAAATCTTAATTTACTTAAGAGATAGGCTCTTCCCATACCATATCTTATATGGAGTGGTAGGCACTGATTTGATTCGAACCCAATTCAATAGGTATGCTACTTCTTAAGTGCACAACCCCAAAAGGAAATAGGTAACTCAGTAGTACTCATCATAGAGGGCACCATATCTAATACGGTGCGATTGCTCCGCCTTGATACACCGTTATGCTGTAGAAGTAATACTGAGAGAGAATCTCATTTTCCTTTAGAATAGTCCAAGAATTCCATGCACAAGTATTCTCCTCCCTGATCTTATCATAGGACATAATACTTATACCCGTATTTTGGTTCTCTACTTCTAGCTTATTGTAAGTGCACGGCGGCGCCCCGGCCTCCATCCCGAGGCCAAATACGGAAGCGATGGTTAACTTTAATTTTTCAAACCGGCACCACCGCGCACTAAAACCCGGATCGTACCATTAACTACTCCTAGCTAACTACTAGATGGGGAAGAGAGATATACCGAGTGATCCGTGTCCTCCGGTCTTCTCGTCGTCGTCCCGATCTCCTGCGGAATGTCCGGTCTCCACCTCCTCACCGGAAAGGGCACCACGTCGCCTGCTTCTTTTATGGGCTCCCACCTCTATACCGATGTAACTCGGGCACGAAGCTGGCTAGTCGACGTGCCCAAGATTTGCTGTAGAATGTGTGTAGAACTCATGTCTCATTTTGGGGTTACTAGATGTTGCCATTTAGGTGGAGGAATGATATGTAGTTTGGAGATGGAACTTGTGGGAATTTTGCAAAGCCAAATGAACAAAAATCCCACCTCCATAATTTGGGCAGCCCCGTCCCTCATGCTTGGCCGACCATGGTATTAGCAAGAGAGTGAGAGAGTGTAACAAAGAGGTAGCCACAAAATAATCCAAGAGAGAGAGGGAAAATGTGATGATGAAAAACACAATGATCACCAAGCAAGAATCACACTAAACCATCACTCATCAAACATGATGACTCCAAAAGTCAAGCAATGATGAAGTGAACAAGTCAAGGTCAACAAGAGCTATCATGAAGAAACAAAATGCAAAGAACCCCCTCCACTAATGCTTATTTGCACAAATGCAAATAAGCCCTCCTCCACCAATCTTCGGCCAATGAACGATACAAAGGAAATTGGCCGAAACGGAAAGCAAACTGGCAACTTCAAAAAACTGGTCCTGTAATAAATTACAGGAAAACCCCGATACTTTGTATACACACCCGCATCTGTATTCCGACCGAATATAAATGCAATGAGACAAAATCTACACTGTACTATACTAGGATCCGGCTTAAACAAAAGCCGGCTAGTAATATCCGTTCGATCCAGATCCGTGCAATACCGCACGTATCTGATCGAACCCTGCCATATATCCATACGGCCTCTAGTACAAACCGTCCGATCCTGATCCGTGCAATACCGCACGTATCTGATCGAACGCTGCCATATCTCCATACGGCCTCTACAGCGTTTGGGCCGAAAACTTGAGCAACTGAATGTGGGGGACTCTAAAGACTCGTCAACACCTTGGTTATGGATTTAACCACTAGCACGTCAGAGGTATAAGCCAATACGTAACGGGTTACCGGGTATTGACCAAAAGGGACGTCGATGAGTGAACTCATCCTGACACCCTACTGAGCCTGTCAGTGACAATATCCGTACAGTCCGGTCCGTTCGTCTATGAGCATCGCATGGCGGGCCTAGGGGGTTGGTAAAAGTCAGTCCCCCAAAAGCGGTACAAGTCGTGTCGGAGTGTAGCCCAGAACACCCTGAGATACTACTGGAATACCTACCAGTAAATCTCCTGCCTCGGCCGAGGGCTTCGTATAATGGCTCTCCTAGACACAGCGCGACCTCATCCCCAATACCGGGAAAGACGAACCCCTGAAGATCCGCTCACTGTCTCCATGTGGCTCGGGACTGTACCCAACTAAAACCTGTTTGCACGTCTCCTTTGAGCGTGGTAGGGTAGTAATCAAAGTACAGTTGGAACTCACACGAGACAAATGACGATCCCCAGGTCGATGAACTAACCTGTACACATGTCACCAGGGAACTGCTATCTGAAGTCAGGTATAAGACCAACTAGCATGTTCCCGGCGAGTCATGTCCGGTGTACTCATAACCCAATGAGCACCTGTATACATCTTAGGTGAACCAACTGACACTAGTGGCTTGTGAGACCGGCCACCGCCCCTCGTCGTGGTCTCGACTGTATACACTAGTCTACTCTGGAGTATCGATGCCCTATCTCGAAACTCCCACGACTAGGGACCTTTTAAGGATGTGCTTATAGACTACCAGCTCCCACTTATATGATCGCCCTCATACTGCTAGTCGTCAAGCAAGAATCCTAGGGGCTCTATCAACATGTAATAGTGACATGTCAATTCACCTAAAGCAGTACACGATGATAAAGATAAACCAGATAGCATACTATCATCTTGAGTAAGACTGTCCTACTGGGACAGGTCCTCCCTCAATCATTGCGATCACGTGCCTGTGATCCAATAATTGACTCTGAGGGCAAACAGTACACAGTGAAACTGAAACATTGAAATGTTTCGATGGGGTATCCCGGTATTCCTAGTAATGCCTCTTCCAGATTCACGACTGTAACCGTATAATTCTTTGCCACCTCTCCAAATCCCTTTATATGTCTTTAGTAATTACCTTCTGCACACCCCTTAGGCCAAATGGTTTTCTTCCTTCCCTACCGTTCGGCACCAGCCTATGGTTTAGAAGAAGACTATCCAATAAGCATAATGGGTGTACTGTCCTAATACTAGGAGAACTCGCAATGCGAGAGAAGGTGAAGATAAAAGACAACCGAATAAACCTTATTTCTATTTCTCCTGAACCAGAATCCATCCCCGAACTGGAACAAGTTCCTTTCGAGTTCGTATATAACCATACGATGGAGTATCCAATAAACTGCGGATCTTCGTAGTGATACGGAGTGTCCTGGGGAAATACAAAGGTGAAGTGGGAGTGGTAATGAAATACCTGGTTTGGTCGTGAATATCAGTTGCAATTTACTTTGCCCTCTTACTAATCCCTTGCTTTGTCTTAACTTAATACCTTCTGTACACCATCGTTAGGCTAATTGGTTTTCATCATTCCCCACCGTTCGGCACCAGCCTATGGTTCGGAAGAAGACTATCCAATTTGCGTAATATGTGTACTATCTCTTAAACCAAGGAGTACTCGCAACCTGAGAGAAGGTAAAAGGAAAAGACAACTGAATAGTCCTATCCGTTTTCTCTAGTACCTGAAACCATCCTCGAATAAATTCCTTTGAGTTCGTATCTAACCATACGATGGTTTTGTCCAAAGGAAGTGGACGTTCGTAGTAATACGGGGTGTCCTGGAGAAAAGGGTAAAAGTTGGAGTGGCAATGAGGTTTGCAACTCTGACAATCCAAAAGCCAGTGTTAAAGAAGGTTCGGTCAATTTTGGTCACTGAGTCATAGTCTTAGGGTCGGGTCAATGGCCGCTGCCGAAGAGAGAGAGAGAGAAAAGAAACACTCAGCGTGCACTCTAACCTAGATCAGAATGGTTACCGATTTATCTAATCTGGAAACCTCCCACTGTCATCTCAAATTCTCCTCCAAACCTGAAAGAAGAATTAGTCGGGGTCACCCGAGGAGTAAACCAACTCATAAGTGGGAATCGGGATCCAACTATCATTGCCTGATAACGTGACGGAATCCGCTCACGGTGTCACACTCCTGAAGGTATGCACACATCTGGCAAGTTTCAGTTTCTTTAGAAACTCCCGATGTGATTTCTGCCCCATGCTCTTATGACCTTGACTTTGGCCAAGATATCATAAGTCACATGTCAAGTTCTACCCGTCGTTCTCTAGGTTAATTTAAGCCCACCCGTACATACCCTTGACTTTGGCCAAAATAGTAGTACGACTGCCCCAAACCAACGCATCTATCTATGCTACATATGAATACCCCAATAGCTACCAATCACTGTGCCTTGACTTTGGCCAACATACACAGCTTGAATACTATTGACCACCCATATGAAACGACGGAGGGCTACGAATGGTTTCTGGCGAAAACCTTTAACGTAATGAACTTGATATCGTTGAAGAAACGGATAGCTTTTTAGAAAATATAGTGACGGAAACCATTGCTAAAGAGGTCACTCCCGGTGAAGGGATCTCGGCTCTTTCCCCGTAGAATGAGGTGCAGGATATTCCAACTGAATACCACGGTGCAAAGCAAAAGTAATCGGCTATAGTGAAGTCATTGCCTTGACGCAAACTTTTTGTCCAACGGGTCACTCCCGGTGAAGGGATCTCGGCCCTTGCCTTGTCGACCGAGGAGCAGGATATTCCAACTGAATACCACGATGCAAAACAAAAGTGAGCGTCCTTGCAATAACAGCTTTTTGAAAAGTGTTCCAACAACATCAGATTAGGTTTGTTTTAACTTGCATTGATCCGAATCAACGCAGTCCTATCAATTGATCGCACCAAAAAGAACGAAAATATACTGATGTACGTATATGCCATCCGCATTCGCCATTGGGTCCCGTCATTACCCGTTAGGTTAGCTAACTAACGACAGAGCGGGGACTGGACTAGCGTGGATGCAAAACATATACAACATCTTCTAATATATATACCAATATATTATATTCGCTCAAGGCGTGATAAAATGCAACATCACAGAAATGTACAACATCACAAAACAATACAGATATCTGGGATCCCCGGGTTTCACAGAGCCACTACTGAAACCCGACGTTCCCCTGGTCGTGTGGATAGCCTGTGCAATGAAATCATAGACCCCTACAGGCGCGGCAAGTTACCCGCCAAAACCTGAAGCGAGGCAGCTCCCCTTCAGCAACGTGAATGGACCACCCGACACTTCACAGAATCCGGTAACTTGGGCACTCCTCCTGGGTCAACCTGTACCCCCTACGAGTGCGGCGAATAGCCCGCCAATTCTAGAGTGAAGCCCCCTCCGTCTTAAGGCCATGAGATGCGGGCCCGTTGCCCTCTAGAACCCGGCTATCCGTGCACCCCTCCTTGGGGTAATCCTAGTACAGAAAGTAAAATATACATACAACGGGTACATCGACCGCAACCTGGCCGTGCCCCAAAATAATAATACAATCAGGCAGTGACGGCAGTCCACATGTCCGATGCTCGCCCCGCAATATCAAATGTACATAATACAACCAAAAACTGTACTAGCATTGTATCCAGGCTATCCCCCACGACCAATCCGTAACATCACAGCAATACACAGAACATCAACGTGAAAGTCACGTTCGAAAATCCGTCTAACCGCGCTATAGCAGTTAGACAGGATTTACCGATCAAGTGACATTCACGGTCACAGATATAATGTAAATACTGTGAAATAATGTGTTTATAATCTCCGTTCGATCAAAATTATAACAAGTGGGCCCCAAGTACTACTGTAGCACATCAAGAAATTCTGGGCCCAAAATTAATATTCCAAAAACCCTATTTTCAACTCAGAGGACCTCTGTAAAAAATTGGTGCAACGATCTGTCAAAATAGCGGCGGAACCGCGGCCCAAGCATGGGTTTGGCCGCGGTTCCGCGGTCAAATAATGAGATCTCACGACCAAATTTCTACAGTAGGCTTATACTTCCCTGCACAGTATTCTGAGACTACCTGAAAAAATTTTCGAGACAAAAAAATTTCGACAGAAAACTGTTGTTTTGAAAAAAACGGTTTTGGAACATTTGTTCGATCATAAATCTAAAACAGATTAGACAAAGCTAGACTATGTTAATGGCGAGGCTCTGATACCATTGTAAGTGCACGGCAGCGCCCCGGCCTCCATCCCGAGGCCAAATGCGGCAGCGATGGTTAACTTTAATTTTTCAAACCAGCACCACCGCGAACTAAAACCCGGATCGTACCATTAACTAGTCCTAGCTAACTACTAGATGGGGAATAGAGATATACCGAGTGATCCGTGTCCTCCGTTCTTCTCGCAGTCGTCCCGATCACCCGCGGAATGTCCGGTCTCCACCTCCTCGCCGGAAAGGGCACCACGTCGCCTGCTTCTTTTACGGGCTTCCACCTCTATACCGAGGCAACTCGGGCACGAAGCTGGCGAGTCGACGTGCCCAAGATTTGCTGTAGAATGTGTGTAGAACTCATGTCTCATTTTGGGGTTACTAGATGTTGCCATTTAGGTGGAGGAATGATATGTAGTTTGGAGATGGAACTTGTGGTAATTTTGCAAAGCCAAATGAACAAAAATCCAACCTCCATAATTTGGGCAGCCCCCTCCCTCATGCTTGGCCGGCCATGATATTAGCAAGAGAGTGAGAGAGTGTAACAAAGAGGTAGCCACAAAATAATCCAAGAGAGAGAGGGAAAATGTGATGATGAAAAACACAATGATCACCAAGCAAGAACCACACTCAACCATCACTCATCAAACATGATGTCTCCAAAAGTCAATCAATGATGAAGTGAACAAGTCAAGGTCAACAAGAGCTATCATGAAGCAACAAAATGCAAAGAACCCCCTACACTAATGCTTATTTGCACAAATGCAAATAAGCCCTCCTCCACCAATCTTCGGCCAATGAACGATACAATGGAAATTGGCCGAATAGGAAAGCAAACTGGCAACACCAAAAAACTGGTCCCGTAATAAATTACAGGAAAACCCCGATACTCTGTATACACACGCGCATCTGTATTCCGACCGAATACAAATGCAATGAGACAAAATCTACACTGTACTATACTAGGATCCGGCTTAAACCAAAGCCGGCTACTAATATCCGTTCGATCCTGATCCATGCAATACCGCACGTATCCGATCGAACCCTGCCATATATCCATACGGCCTCTACTACTAACCGTCTGATCCTGATCCGTGCAATACCGCACGTATCTGATCGAACGCTGCCATTTCTCCATACGGCCTCTACAGCGTTTCGCCCGAAAAATTGAGCAACTAAATGTAGGGGACTCTAAAGACTCGTCAACACCTTGGTTGTGGATTTAACCACTAGCACGTCAGAGGTATAAGCCAATACGTAACGGGCTACCAGGTATTGACCAAAAGGGACGTCGATGAGCGAACTCATCCTGACACCCTACTGAGCCTGTCAGTGACAATGTCCGTACAGTCCGGTCCGTTCGTCTATGAGCATCGAATGGCGGGCCTAGGGGGTTGGTAAAAGTCAGACCCCCAAAAGCGGTACAAGTCGTATCGGAGTGTAGCCCAGAACACCCAGAGATACTACTGGAATACCTACCAGTAAATCTCTTGCCTCGGCCGAGGGCTTCGTGTAATGGCTCTCCTAGACACAGCGCGACCTCACCCCCAATACCGGGAGAGACGAACCCCTGAAGATCCGCTCACTGCCACCATGTGGCTCGGGACTGTACCCAACTAAAACCTGTTTGCACATCACCTTTGAGCGCGGTAGGGTAGTAATCAAAGTACAGTGGGAACTCACACGAGACAAATGACGATCCCCAGGTCGATGAACTAACCTGTACACATGTCACCAGGGAACTGCTATCTGACGTCAGGTATAAGACCAACTAGCATGTTCCCGGTGAATCCTGTCCGGTGTACTCATAACCCAATGAGCACCTGTATACATCTTAGGTGAACCAACTGACACCAGTGGCTTGTGAGACCGGCCACCGCCCCTCGTCGGGGTCTCGACTGTATACACTAGTCTACTCTGGAGTATCGATGCCCTATCTCGAAACTCCCATGACTAGGGACCTTTTAAGGATGTGCTTATAGACAACCAGCTCCCACTTATATGATCGCCCTCATACTGCTGGTGGTCAAGCAAGAATCCTAGGGGCTCTATCAACATGTAATAGCGACATGTCAGGTCACCTAAAGCACTACACGATGATAAAGATAAACCAGATAGCATACTATCATCTTGAGTAAGACTGTCCTACTGGGACAGGTCCTCCCTCAATCATTGCAATCACGTGCCTGTGATCCAATAATTGACTCTGAGGGCACTATCTCCAACACTTATATTCTGTGAATATCTCAAAAGGTTCGGACTTGTGTTTCAACAGGAACATATGTCTGAATCTTGAGAGATCATCAGAGAACGTAATGAAGTATAAAGAACCGGTCCTGGCATGTGTAGACGGGGGACCTTACATACATCATCATGTATCAGTCTCAAGAGTTTACTAACTCTTTCTCTGTTTCCAGTAAACGGAGCTATGGTCATCTAATCTTTGTGACATGACTGGCAAGTTTCACAAGATGTAAATTCAAACTGATTTAAATATGCATCTAAAATGTAACTTCAGCCAGTCGGGTCGCATTGATATGACCTAGTCTACAATACCTCAAGAATGATTCGTTCATTTTTGAACTCTTCCTCTTGTGTGTGTTCTGTATACTAGGAACTGTAGTTTGATTTAGAACGTCAATGCTTTTAGATAGCGTGTCTGAACCGATCAACTTTTGATATAGGAAATGTTCAAAACATTATCCATCAATACAAAATTTTATCATTTCTTTAATAAATAAAGAGATTGATATGATTTTGTATATCAGATTCGGTATCTAATAGCATTTGTTCAGAATCAATGTACTGGTAATACAGGGTGACAGTGACCAACAGACTTGACTGCAACACTTGCCCCGTTTTCTGTCTCATGAAACTTATCACCCGTTCTCAGTTTTTCTACCTTTCGGTAGCCCTATTTAACAGATTACTTATCTGGGATCCTTATCTGGTATCAAATACCCAGGATTCAGAGGATACTGAGAAACAGTTCTTTATAATGAACACACCCGAAGGAGATGCATCATATGCACTTTCTTCGTTTGGGCGGCATGGGAATCCTGGTATTTCCCTATTTCCTTCTCTGTCTTATAAAAATTATAAGTTGGAGCGGGACCAACGTTCCTCAGCTCAGTATAACAAGCGGGTTTAGTCAATACATCCATATTATTATCTTGATTATGGCGTGATAGGGTCGCTATCTGGAAGAAGAGAGAAGAAAACACTCTGCGTGCGCTCTTGCAAGATTATATTGGTTATATATTTTATCTAATCAGGATGGCTCCCACTGTTTTTATCAAATCTTCCTTCAAACCCTAAATGGAAAAACTAGCCGGGATTAATTACACTCTACAAGTTCGCCAATCTTTCAGCCAGGCCAGTGTTGGTACTTTGAGGGAGGTTCCCCGTGCTTTCGCACGGATCTAATTGCAGTAAACCTCGTTTTCCCGGAGGCGTAACCCCGTTGACACCTTTCCAGACACCTACTTGATCGGCTAATTGTAAAGTGCAAAACTTTCCCAGGAGTAACAATTACTCGCAGTGGGTATCGGGATCCAACTATCATATAGAAGGTATGCAATCTCATTGCAAATTTCAACACTTGAAACTCCCGATAATGATTTTTACCCCTAGCACCTATGACCTTAACTATGGTCAACAAATCATAAGTACTAGTCAAGTTCTACCCGTCATTTCGTGATTAATTAGACCCACCCACATGACCCTTAACTAAGGTCAACAAAGTCACGCGACTGTCCTAACTAATCGCATCATATGCGGTGTAGGAAGACATCACTTAGCTACCCTACACTGTGCCTTAACTAAGGTCAACAAACACAGCACGAATACTAAGTACTCTACTTTCTAAAATGACGGAGGGTTGCGAATGGTTTTTGTGAAAACCTTTAACGCTTTGAACTTGATCTTGTTGCGGAATCAAATGGTTTTTTAAATGGATTGTTTTTGAGGCTTTTCTAGTTTTGCTAAAGGGGTCACTCCCGGTGAAGGGATCGTCGGCCCTTTCCTCGTCGAATGAGGTGTGGGATATATCATATATATCACTGTGCAAAGCAGAAACTATAGAAGCAATCAAAAGAAAAACCGAGTGTGTAGCATCTGCCAGTTATTGCTAAAGGAGTCACTCCCGGTGAAGGGATCTCGGTTCTTTCCTTATCGAATAAGGTGCAGGATGTTCTACAATGAACACCGCGATGCAAAGCAAGAACTGTAGCTACCTGTTTTATTTTGAAATTCGATTCCACAACATCAATTAGGTTTATTTTCTTTCATTAATCTCATTACTGAATATCCCATCATTTAAGTCCACCTAAACATCACAGATAAATATAATGTACGCTTATGCCGTCCGCATTCGCCTCGATGTCTCGTCTGCACCGTTAGGTTAGGTAACTAACGCCAGAACGAGGCAGGGCTAGCGCGTGTGTAAAATATAAGCAACGTCTATATAATATATCATATATACTATATACTATATCTATCTGAACAAATCACATGATCACATCACAGATAACGCGGCAGAATATATCATATAAAATATTGGATATACTAGGGCGTCCGTGTTTTTAATACGAGCCAGTATAAAACACGGATTCCACGGTCGTGATGAATAGCCAATCCCACACCCCTAGACCCCTATGAGAGCGGCAAGCAACCCTACCAATTCTAGAGTTAGGAGACCCAGACTCGACTCCTCGAGTTGGTCTCCCACTGGACCGTAGAACCCGGTTACTTGTGCTCCCCTCCTTGGGTCTATCCTAATACGGAAAAGTAAATAATATACAAATGGTGACATCATCCGCAACCTGGAAGTGCCCCGATAAATGAATATTACATACAAGTTTTTACGTGAATGAAAATGAAAAACACTCATCTCACATAAAAAAAACCCGGCTATTCAAACACGACGATCCAATATAACATATCCAGCAACACATAACATCACATGTCATCAACGTAAGTAAATATGCGCATCCCAGTTGTCGTTGACATATAGCAACGAAACCGGCGATATCACATATTACACTTACGGTCACAGAAAAGAAAGTGTAAAACTACAACAGTTGGAATCCGCAAACCCTTTGGACATCGCATGCCTAATCAAATGATTCCTTAGACATCGCATGCTTAACAATTATAAACCCCGTATTTTAGTCTCATTATCGAAAACTCTTTTCAATATCAAGTCGGGCAATTGAGCAAGATTCCCGACATCCTGATCGAATGCTCGTCGCAAACTTTAGTAGGCGGCTGCACCCCCGACGCCGTCGACGAAGTGCACCAAGGCGGAACACCACTGCCGCGAGCACCTGAACGGATGCTTTCGGCGACAGGGTTCTCCTACAGTCACTTGGTCGGGGCTATGGGGTGTAGCTGTCTATTAAGTTTACTTGGTGAGTATCCGCGTACGCTACGTGATTACGACGGACTTTTGATCACATCAAAATTCCGTGGCAACCGATCAAGTGATACTAAACTGCTATGTTTATAACATTCATTCAGTTATCTCATAACTACTTATGAATTCCAATTATTGTATCACATTCCGGATAAATAGAAAATGTTAAACTTTCCGATCGAACAATCGAACACCTAAGTTTTCCCGAAACAGCTCAACACATGAAATAAGTTTAAAAACATTCACTTCGTGCCTCAGTACCAACGGTCCAGCCGTAGAAGGGTCAAGCCAACGCCTCACATATGGCACGCCGTACTGCCCCAAACCTTAAGGTTCAAAGGGCAGTTCAAGACGGTCATATAATCGAGTTAAGGTTTGTTGTCTTCTAGAGAGACCATCGCGTTACTTGCACTACTTAGAATGTGATTAAACTACGGAAATATCCAACAATTGGAAATTTCCCGGCAGGGGAAAAAGTGGGTATTTATATCCGGTCGAACTTTTTAACATGCTCTAAAACTACTTGGAAAAAACACAGACAAAATTAGACAGTCCGATCGAATCTCCGAACTCCCAATACAAACCAGAAAACTCAACTCTTGAGTAAACTTTAAAAATTCCCAGAAAACTCAGCAATGACTAAAAGAAGTTACTGTGCAAAAATGACCGACTGAAGAGACTAAGTGGCCGCGGAACCGCCGCATTAGCCATGCTAATGCAGCGGTTCCGCCGCGCTTTGAATGAATCAGGCGCTCGAATTTCACAGTAATTCCTAAAAACTCCTGCTGATTTTTCTGCATATTTTTAATTCTCAAAAAACCCCGATTTTAAAAAATATACAGAGAGCAATTTGAGATTAGGGTTTCGGTTCGATCGGACTTCTAACTCCATCTACGCATCGTCTAAGGCTCTAGCTAGGCTCTGATACCATTGTAGGGTTCCTAGGCACACTAATGAGGTCTCACAACAGATCATACATGCCCAATTCAAATTTTTTCATGTGCCTACAAACCCTAATACGGATCGTTAACTAGATAATAAGGCGATGCAAGCAAGTAAACAAGTTTATTGCTAAAGGAAAGTGACTACAACCTTTGTAGATCCGGTCCTCCAGCACAATAGCTCCGCGTTGATGTCCCTCTGCTGCGATCATCGGATCCCGGACTCTAGCGATGGTATCGTCGAAGAAATGATCGGGCTAGGTCGTCGACTTCGATGCCGAAGATGATCTACGTCGAGGCAACTCAAGATCAAACTCCAACTTCACCAAATCATGAAACTTGTGAAGAAAACACCGTATACTACTTGGCAAGTGGTAGAGGATGAAGAAATAGGAAGTGGGTTCACTTTAGAATTGGATTTCTCACTCTTTTTCTCATGTTGCCATTGATGGTAGCAAGCTCTCTTCTTGTTGAAGATGAAAAAGAAGAAGAAAAAGAATATGATAAGTATATAAAAAATAGGAAATAAAATGTTACTTATCATATTTACAACCATGGTTAAGTGTAAAGAATTAACTAGGGTTTAGTTGAATGGTTAGGGTTAGGACATGAAGAAAAAATGGTCACTTAGTCAAAGCTTCATGAAGCTTCAACAACAAAACAAACTAAGCCACCATTTCATTGTTGCCCAAAAATGAATTAAGAGAATAAATAAATGAATAAGTAAAATGAAACCCTAACCATTCACTAAACATGGTTTAAGTCTTACACAAACCCAAGTTTGCATGTATCATCAAACATGATACAAACAAGTGCACAAAAATATATCACATATACAACTTGTGCACATCAAGTGAGAAAATCCATCTTAAGTGAACAAATACTAGTTAATGTAAAGTAATATATCAAATATATAATTACACATTAAATCATTAAATCAACACTTGATTTAACGATCCGGTCATATCACATATGACCGACTAATATCCAGTGTATCAATGTATCGAATCAACACTTGATTCGGTAACCTGGTTATATCATATATAACCGTTCGATGATACAAATTGTGAGAATAGAATACGGTATCACATACACGCATTATTCTCGATCCCGCACATATCTCATATGCGCTCCTATTTCGTTTTGCTTGAGCCAGGAAACCTCTGTGTAGGACTCTAAAGACTCGTCAATACGCCGGCAGCTGGTGATGATCATATCAAACACCCACAAGCCGCAAGCGGTCAGCTAAACGTAACGGTCACCTGGGTATTGAGCGATCAGAAGATCGATGAGCAAGCCCGCTCACACTCCTGTGAATCCAACCAGTAACACTTACCGTACAGTCCGGTCTGTTCGTCTGATATGTCGCATATCTCGCCTAGGGGTGGTAAACGTCAGACCCCAATAGCTCGATAAGTCATGCCGACGTGAGGTCCATAACAATCGTGAAACTACTGATAACTCTTACCAGTAGATCACTGCAACCCTGGCCAGGGATTTCCAGTTATGGCCAGTCGTGCATAGCGCAACATCAACCCCCAATACCGGGAGAGACGAATCCCCTCCTATCGCTCATTGCCTCCATGTGAATCGGGACTGTACCCAAAAAACCACCTGTTTGCACGACTCAGTAGAGCCATGGTAGGGTGGAAATCAAAGCACAGTGGGAGACACACAAGACTCTATGACCATCTCGGGTCTACAGACTAAGCTGCAACAGTGTCACCAGAGAACTGCCATCTGACGTGAGGTATAATACCATCCGGGAGTTCTCGGCTAGTCCGTTCAGTGTACCCAGTCTCCACTGAGCACCCGCATACCATCTCTGATGTCAAACACCAATGGATATGGGATCATCCATCGCCCATCACATGGGTCGAGAAGATATACGCTATTCTACTCTAGAATATCGATGCCCCGTCTCGATATTCCCACGACTAGGAACATTGAAGGATGTACTCATGGACTACCCAGGCCCCACTAGTATGATCTACATCATAGTCCTAGAAGTCGAGTACACATCCTAAGGGCTTTATCAACATGTAACAGAGAGACAGAAAGTATACATGTTAAGATAAAGACCAACCAGATAGCGTACTATCATGTCGAGCAAGAAAGTCCTACCTATATATGTCCTAGGATCGACTACAATATACATCCAATGTACAGTAATGGCCTCTAGGGCATACATATAACTAACATCAGTTTCACTGTGTACTGTTAAAGAAAACTGATTTCCCGATTAGATACTTACTCCAGGATATGTAGTTACCAGATATGATTCTCTCATCTGTATGGTTTTATAGATGGTGAGTGGGAGTAAGTTATTAGGAATTGGGTGATCATCCTCATTATATCGGGATTCGTTGTAATTGGTGATATTTGAGGAAGTTACCTGGGTTGTTTGCCGGACGGCACATATTTGGTTTTGAATATTCGCTGTTATGCACCAATTTCAAATTGATATATCTTGTAACACTTTGAATTTCCGTAGAATGTCTTTCATGATAATTAGTGATCGTACGTGTTATTATATATGTGTTTATAGGATTATTAGTTATATTTAGTAGTGTTAGCATATTGGGAATTTTCTTATGTTAGTGCACACTTGCACACTTAGCCATTTTTGAGACTTAGGGTTTTTGGTAGCATGTTAACCATTTTCTTGTGTTGCATGGTTGTTATTTTCCCCACCATTTTAATCTAAACAAAACCCCATTTTATAATTCAAATCCAATAAACAAATGAGCAAGGTGTTAGGTATGAAACTTTGACTTTTTGACCCATTTTCTTCTCTCTTCTCTCTCTTTCCCTCATTCTGAAATCCAGCAGCAATTCCAGCAGCAAAAACCCCCATTTTTCTCCATATTCTCTTCTCTTTTCGTTCCCCTTTGATCCATACACAACAATCTATACATATCAACTCATTTCCTTCACGAAACCTTAGGAAAAGTGAGCTTTTTGAGGTGTTTGAAGCAAATCTGCACATTTAAGGGAAAAGCTGAGTCTTTTGGTGTTTTACAAGGTTCTTAGAAGGTATAAACTCTTGTCTTAACCTCTTTTTCCATAACTTGTAGTATTCTTTAGTAAAATCTCATTTTTGTGCATTTTTGGTGATATTAAAGGATATTTTTGATTCACATGTTAGATTAGGGTTTTGTTAGTTGTGTTAGCTCTAGTAGGTGTTATTAGAACTATTTTAGGCCAGGTTTGTTTCAGTTTGCACAAAAATACCCTAAAGTTTGATTTTAGTGCAAAAGTGTGGATTTTAGCTAGAAATAAGGCTCTGTAGGATCTGCTGCTACCCGAGATATTTCAGAGTGAAACTAGATGTTACTGTAGCATGTATAGGGGGTATAGAGTGCACACACCAAACCTGGGAGCCCAATTCCCAAGTGAGGCAGCCGGAATAATCATTCTGGCCGCAAATTGCGGCCAGATGGGGGAGTTTTGGGTTGGGGTTTGGGGTGTTGGTATCTGCTGCTATGTGGGTTATTTTGGTATATATAGTTTTGCAATATTTTTCATGTATCAAAATCTGGAGTAGAATACCTATTTTCCCATATTTTCAACCTTTCGCGACACACGTGATACGTGTGTGTGGGTTTGGGGTTTCTGCGTATCGCGACGCGTCGGAGTGACTTCAGGCGCGTAGTCACACGTTTTAGCCTATCGCGCACACGCGCGCTTGGTTCACGACACGAGTTACTAGTTCGGCTTTAATGTCGTGTTTGTATGACTTCAAGCTTATGTATGATGTATTGTGTAATTCTAGGCTCGCAGGCGAGTACGGTGGACGCCGCGCAAAAAGGGAAACAAGTTGTTGGCTATACCTAGCGAGAGACTACGGTGAGTAGATTTAACATCTACGGGGATATCGCCCGCATGGCGTTCTACATCAGGGCTGATAGGACCTTATAGTTATATTCACATACATTGACTGTTCATGGCTACTATTTAGTGCATGCTGCATTCCTTGCTATATGGTTATAGACTAGAATTGATAGAACACCGCACCATTACTAACGGTCCATGTTGCACGAGCACTATCCTGCATGTTACACACACACCGTTAGTAACTGCCATGATACCCACACTGTAGAATTTACATCGGATCACTATATTGTAGCTCATCTATATGTGACTTGACATGATATTCATATTTGATGCACATATCATATCGGATCAATGACTTGCATATTGATTTAGATTACATGTGATTTCTGGATTTGGGAACCGTGGCTATTTCAAATATGTGATCATTTAAAAACCCGGTTTCCCTTGATATGATATTTCGGTGCGTCCACCATGTGTTTCCTCGGTGCTAGAGTGATATATGTGAACCCGAATCGAGGAGCTGGTTGAGGCCGATTACGGGTACATGGTGGACCCGGTATGGTACCCCGGGGCGAGAACGGTTTCGCTGTGTAGTAGACGGTGAGCCTGGCAAAGGGACGACTACCTACCGGTGATTGGTTGGACCTGACAGTTATCCGGAGGGTACTGATCAGAGTCTATAGATGGATGCGGGGTGATCCGTACTGCCGGGGCCGAGGGCCGATACCGCAGACGTAGCCCGTGGGCTGACCCGGACTGACGGGGCCCGATGGATGAGGATTTGCGTGTCGATGCTGGACACGAGTATTTATGATATTTGGGTGCTGATGTTGGGCACTCGGGATTCTCAGAGATGTACAGGATTTGAGGGCCGATGAGAGTGCCGGCGCCTGAGCAATTTGGGGGATCTGGGTGCATTGATGGACACCGATCATATATTCCATGTTGACATTCCGTGTAGATATTACTATTGCCCATGCTCAGTATTTATGATTGTACCTCATCCTGTAGTTATATTACCTGATAGAGCACTTGCATGATTATTGCACATACTGCTTATCACATATTGATATCATCTGTTGGCATATGATAGAGTAGCACAGTATGTGCATGCTCGCGATTACCTTTATATGCTATCTCTATTCACGAGTTGGAAACTCACCCCCGTTGTGCCACAGTGTTTGCAGGTTGCCCTTCGGAGTAGTCGCGGCAGGCTGCGTTTTGCACCTTTTGGCACAGATACCCCCATAGTTGGTGTACTAGCTCTTTTGCTGATAGGTGGGTTTTGTGCGGTATCTGTTTATCTTTCAGTTATGTACATTGTTGTATCTAGTATTCTCCATCTACCATGTATGTATTTGACTTAGAGACAGTGTGAGGACGATGATGTATATTATTGGTATTCTGGTGTCGAGCTCGTTGTGAGCCGACTGTACTTGCAGTTTATTCTATCTGTGATGTTCCCACTTATGGATCTTGATCTTCGTTACGGCGTCGTATATTGCTATCTTGGTGATTGTTTACTTATATTTCCTTAACATGTTAGTAAGTGCTTTATTTTTAAATTTATAACACTCTATACTTTTACTGGTTTGATTTCTGGGTTTTCGGTTCACTTAGTCGCATTACGCCTGTAGACGTTACGTGGTTAAGTGCCGGTCATGGGCCAAACTTTGGGTCGTGACATATCTGTACGTCTATTTTTATAGAGTGAGATATACCTTTTTGAAATTATGTCTATGACATTTACCTATATCAGTGGATGATTAGGTAAGGAGCATTAAACAGCGGTGTAATTCTTCTTAACCATATGTACAGTTTTCAACCTACGACACACAGGGAATGAGTTATTAAACTCAAGGGACTTATACAGAGTATTGTATGTTGTCCAATGTCCATTAGGGCAGAGGGGTTGGTTCTCGTACTATATTCGGTTTACTTATGACTTCTCTATTTTTTAGACAAGTGTTTCGTAGAAACACAGGGTCTGAATTTTGAGAAGTTATAGGTATATGAATAAAGTAGAGAACCAGGTATTGCGAGTATCGGGATTCTTCACAGTGATCGAAGATGTAGATACTTGTGTATGGTATTCATTTGATAGTAATGATTCAGAGAACTTGCTTCTATTTCGGGTTACTCATAATTGGAAGCATTCCTAAGTTGAGTAATACTGATCGGCCTCCTTCCATTTAGTTGACATGCACTGGAGACAGCTGCATGATTTGAATCTGGTTCAATTAAATTAGTGCCTCTGTTTCTATATTGGATATAGAAAAGTTCATATCTTAACGATGTTAAGGTATGGGGAGTTGTCCGGCTTATGCTTAAAACCAGACTCCGGACTACTCAAGGCACGTTTCTGTAATGGCTGTTTGTGGGTTGACCAAGGCTATGACGAGGGTCGACTTTCTACCATCTGGAAGATCAATAGTGATATTGTTCTAGACTCGCCACAGTTTTTAAGTAAAATGGATTTTTTCAGAAAACAATAGTGGGAGTATGGTAGAACTGAAAGTAATTCCAGAACCGCAAATGATTACTAAAAATTTGATAAGAACCTAAAGATTCAATCTGGTTTGACATTCCATTGGCCACTCCGCAGATACGGTGGGTAACCTCAAGCACCCGACAGGTACTCCGGTAGCCTCAAGGACGGTGGCAGGGAGGTTCTTGTTTACCCAGACTTGCCATTGCTGTTGTTCCAGACAATGAGACCCGGCAGGAGGATGAGTATAGCGTCATTCTGAACTGGCTTTAGAAGTGTACGTCTATATGACACTGCCAGAGGATTGTCGTAGTCAGTGGGAGCAGCGGAAGCATTGGTGGACAAGTGGCTTATGTCTATTTATAGACTAAAGCATATATAGCAGAGATAGATCATCTATTTCTGATGTGACAGTCATAGGTTTGACTTCATCAGAATAGGGGATGGATCTGTTAAGAAGGTAGTAGGGTGTGTTGTCATGGTATTTGGATGACATACACAAAGTAGGAAAGGAAACTCCTATACTACGATTGGTTACACTTTGGTTGTCACATAGTGGTTTCTCCACATGGGACTTGGATATTATATCAAGACATTCTAGTTACTAGATCTATAAATCTAGATTTGGGTGGTTTCCTAATCTAGGGTACTTAGACAGCATTCTAAAAGTATTTGGAATGGACGACTCCTGACACGGTAGTGTACCTGCAGGTGATGGAGTCACCCTTTCTAAAGGTGTCTTACAGACTAATGGGGAAAGGGATGTGCATGATTGGCAGATCACTTGCTTAGGCAATTGAGTCAATCGTGAGATGTCAAGTACCACACCAGATGTTGCTTTTGCAGTAGATTCAAGAAGTTGACATTAATCCAATCATGGAGAAACAATCTGAAGCAGTTCTAGAACATAAGTGGATGTTCTAGGGATATGATAACAACAGACTCATTCGGGAGACAGTTATCATTCCAGGCATCCAAGGTGACCTGGATGACAGAGAAGTTGTCAGAGTTATAGTTTTCCTTCTGACGAGGGGCAGTATTTTGGACAGGTGGTCCAAGGGGATACTGAGGGAGGCATGGCGCAGGATACTGATTAAGTTCAGTTGACGAAACAGTCTAAGAAGTTTGGATTTGGAGTTCATTTATGAGCTAGGTCCCATAAGATATCTAAACACATTCTAAGACAGGTATTGCTCATTTCGGGAGATGGCTTTCTTCGTGAACTTGAGATATAGAGAGACATAGAAAGAAACATTAGAGCGGATCCACTCACTGAGGCTATTCCTCAAACGCAATAGTTTCGTAAACGAGCTTTGTGAGACTGACTAGTAGAGGAGTTGGGTGTTCGGTATCACACGGGCTGTGAGTATGCGACATCGCAATAATTAGCCTTGAGTGCAAGTGGCAGATTGTTGGAGATAGTGCCCTCAGAGTCAATTATTGGATCACAGGCATATGATTGCAATGATTGCGGGAGGACCTATTACGGTAGGACAGTCTTACTCAAGATGATAGTATGCTATCTGGTTTATCATTATCATCGTGTACTGCTTTAGGTGACCTTACAGGTCGCTATTACACGTTGATAGAGCCCCTAGGATTCTTGCTTAACTGCCAGCAGTATGAGGGCGATCATATACGTGGGAGCTGGTAGTCTATAAGCACATCCTTAAAAGGTCCCTAGTCGTGGGAATTTCGAGACAGGGCATCGATACTCCAGAGTAAACTAGTGTATAACGTCGAGACCCCGACGAGGGGCGGTGGCCGGTCTCACAAGCCACTGGTGTCAGTTGGTTCACCTAAGATGTATACAGGTGCTCATTGGGTTATGAGTACACCGGACAGGACTCGCCGGGAACATGCTAGTTGGTCTTATACCTGACGTCAGATAGCAGTTCCCTGGTGACATGTGTATAGGTTAGTTCATCGACCCGAGGATCGTCATTTGTCTCGTGTGAGTTCCCACTGTACTTTGATTACTACCCTACCACGCTCAAAGGAGACGTGCAAACAGGTTTTAGTTGGGTACAGTCCCGAGCCACATGGAGGTAGTGAGCGGATCTTCAGGGGTTCGTGTCTCTCGGTATTGGGGGTGAGGTCGCGCAGTGTCTAGGAGAGCCATTACACAAAGCCCTCGGCCGAGGCAGGAGATTTACGTGTAGGTATTCCAGTAGTATCTCTGGGTGTTCTGGGCTACACTCCGACACGACTTGTACTGCTTTTGGGGGTCTGACTTTTACCAACCCCTAAGGCCCGCCATGCGATGCTCATAGACGAACGGACCGGACTGTACGGATATTGTCACTGACAGGATCAGTAGGGTGTCAGGATGAGTTCGCTCACAGACGTCCCTTTTGGTCAATAGCTGGTAGCCAGTCACGTATGGCTAATACCTCTGACGTGCTAGTGGTTAAAACCACAGCCATAGTATTGACGAGTCTTTAGAGTCCCCCACAGACAGTTGCTCGCGTTTCGGGCGAAACGCTGTAGAGGCCATATGGAGATATGGCAGGGTTCGATCAGATACGTGCGGTATTGCACGGATCATGATCGGACGGAAAATACTAGCGGGCTTTGGTTTAAGCCGGATCCTAGTATTGTACAGTGTAGATTTGTCTCATTGCATTTGTATTTCGGTCGGAATACAAATGCGGGTATGTATATACAGTAGCGGGGTTTCCCTTTAATTTATTACGGGATCAGTTTTTGGAGTTATCAGTTTGTTTTCCGTTTCGGCAATTTTTTTTGTATCTTTCATTGGCTGAAGATTGGTGGAGGAGGGCTTATTTGCATTTGTGCAAATAAGCATTTTGGAGGGTTGTCTTTGCATATTGATGTGTTATGATGGTTGCACCATCATTTGACTTGTTCACTTCATCATTGCTTGACTTCTATCTTCATGATTACTTGACTTTTGGAAGTGATGATTGTTTATGGAGTGTTGGATTAAGCTAGTGATCATTTCTTCTCATGATAACCCTTTCTCTCTCTTGATTTATTTGACTCACTCTCTTTGGATGCATACACACTCCTCTCTTTTTCTCCCATTGAGGTCATGGCCGGCCAAAGGGAGAGGGGCTGTCCCATTTTGGTGTGGAGAGTTTGTTCATCTCATATCATTTTTGCTTCACC
This sequence comes from Agapanthus africanus, assembly GCA_030015575.1. Taxonomy (NCBI): domain Eukaryota; kingdom Viridiplantae; phylum Streptophyta; class Magnoliopsida; order Asparagales; family Amaryllidaceae; genus Agapanthus; species Agapanthus africanus. The sequence continues at coordinate 666,622,965 of CM057338.1, forward strand.
AAAATTCCCAAGTTCAACTCCATAGTTCATCCCTCCACTAAAAGGCAACTTCTAATACCCAAAATGAGACATGAGTTCTACAGTCAACCTACAGCAATCTTGGGCACGTCGACTCGCCAACTTCGTGCCCGAGTTGCTTCGGTCAAGAGGTGGGAGCTCGTAAAAGAACCCGGCAACGTGGTGCCCTTCCGGTGAGGAGATGAAGACCGGAGATTCCGCGGGGAGATCGGGACGACGACCAGAAGACCGAAGGACACGGATCGCTCGGTATATCTCTCTACCCCTTCTCTTATTACCTAGATTTAGCTTAATGGCCCGATCCGGGATTTTTGTGCGCGGTGGTGCCGGTTCAAAAGTTAAAGTATTTTATCGCTTCCGCATTTAGGCCTTGGAAAGACGACCGGGGCGCCGCCGTGCACTTACAGTACTGAGCAGGACTAGTCAGAGGACAGTACCTGAGTATATTTTTGCATGCATTGATAGTTATCGAAGGGATTTCCAAAGAGGAGCTATAGTCTCAGTATTTACCTACGTGTCCGAGATGACACGAAACATTTTATAAAAGGAACCCTTCTAAAATTGCTATCAAAACAGCGGGACGTGCATATTAAACAAAGGATATATATATATATATATATATATATAAATATATATATAGTTATTTTCTTACAATAGACGTCCTCACTGTGTAGTGTTGCGAACATCGCACGGCGATTTGAAAAAGGTTTGGCATGCATTGCTTTCAGATGTTTTAATGATGTATATCATGTTGGTTTTCGTATTGGATCTTGACATTGGTGTCTTCACCATAACTCCGATGATTGCGGGATACTTGACGGAGTTTTGATTTTGAGTTATATGCTCATTTTTCATGCGCATGCGCGGCGCTACGATTTGTTTTATGTATTTATGATTTCGGGGCCCCGACGACTTGATGGTTTTGCTTCGATGTTCTATTATTTGGGGGAGTTTTTAATTAAAATTCGGGGACCGAATTTCTTTAAGGGGGTAAGATTGTAACGTTTTGAAAATCGTTTCGGTGAAATTTCGGAAAAATCGGTAAAATAAGGGGGTTTTCCGTAAATGTCAAAATACAAATATCTTTATTATAAAATTAAATATGCATATTCTAGCTATGTAATTGCTAGTATTTGGTGTTTATTGAGCAACTGGTAAAATTTCTATTTTTCTGAAATTTTTTCCGAAAATAATTATTTTAAGCAGTCACTAATACATTTAATTAAGGAAAATTACAAATTGAAATAAGTTGAAACAAATTTTGTGCATCATAACACATTAAACAAAATTTTAACATATTATTTTTGAAATGAAATGAAGTTGTTAATCGGTTTTAAAAAATATGGAAGAAAAAGGCTTATTTTGTGAAAATTAAGCTAAATAGAATTGAGGTTTGGGCTTTTTGACTTGGGGTATGGTTGCATGTTACTTGGTATTCCTCACATACACACACTCACCCTCTCCCATATTGTGGCTGAATTTAGTAGCTCCCTCCCAAATATTCCCTACTTGAAAAGGTTTAAAAAGAATAGAATAAGGAATGTTTTAATTAAAGAAGGTATGGGGGTATTTGTTGACTTGTGAGTTTTCTAACACCACACAATCTCTCTCTCTCCCCCTACCAAAAATTGGCCGAGCCCCCTTCCCCTTGCTGCAGCAGCAGCTCCCCCACTTGTTCCTCTTCATTTCTTATGCTAAAATCATCAAATCTCACTCAAAAATCCACCAAAAATCCCACAAAATCAAAATCTAATCCCTACCCATTTCTCATTGGCCTATCTAGTATGGATCTTGGGGAATAGTGGGAATTTTGGAGGCTTAGTTTGCATGTTGATCTCATGGTTATGAGGTATAAATCCCAACCCATGTTTAAATCGTTGTTTAAATTGTTTCAATCTAGCATATTTAAATGTTAAATTGGTTCCAGTTGTTAATTTAGAAAATTAAAGAGAATGGGTTGTGATCAAATTAGGGTTTTGGGCATTTGGATCATGGATTGTATATTGTAATTGAGATCTCAAGACTTGCTAAATCAAATCTAGTTGCTAGTTTGCATTTTTGTTAATTTAAATTTGTAAGAAGTATATATACATTGCAAACTAGTTTTTAGCTTTTAGTTGCAAATGGGTGATTTAAAATCTAATTAAGATTTTGATGACTTTATTAACATTTTAATTTGTTGTTTAGCAACTTAGATCATGCAAAACCATGCTTAATTGATAAATTGTGAATTTTACTTTAAAAAGAGTTAAAATCAGTATTTTTGCAAACTAGGAATTTGGAATTTATACAAATTGATGAAAATAATTTATGAAAGTGATTTGTATGACTTAGTTACAATGTTTAGTTGATATTATGGCCATTAGTTTTGTTAAAATATCATGTTTCGAATTAAAACGAAAATTTAGTGCTTTCTAGGTTTTCGGAAATAAATCGATTTGATTTATTTTAATGTTTTGATGATTTAAACCCTATTTTATATTATAATTAGTGAGTTTTGGGAACTACGATTTGTACGTTTGTACGCCGATGTCGAGTGTTTTGGGTTGATTTGAGAGAGCAAACCATAGGTTTTGACTTATGTGAGATTCGTGTGTCGATTTGGTCGTGAGTCGGACTTTAATGCGATACGGTGCGTTATGATATGTAGGTACACTCACGAAGAATTCGAGGTGACAATCAAGCGCGAGGCGACATCTGCATCGGCAAGCGGAGATCGAGGTGAGTAGATTTATATCTACGGGGAGAAATCGGGTGGATGGCGTATAGCACCCCCGCAGTCCGTAGTATAGTTGATGATATATATATGTTATATAGGTGTTTCATGATACGAGGATGATTATCAAGGTATGATTTTGTGTTCATGGTTTAGGATAGAGTAAATTGAAGTAAATTAGCATAACTTCTTAGTCGCGAACCCTAGAATAGCTTCACACCCACACGCACACACCTGCTTCCTTTTTTTACCTGTGCGTATATGGGGATATGTATATATATATACACACATGGGTATGGGACTATGCATATATACATTCATATACACATGCATGAATGTTGAGGATGTTGTATGATATTTAGAGATGAGTCGATGAGATTGGGCTTGAGGCCGTGAGATCGGTGATGTGATGTGGTCCGTATTTGAGATACGACATGATATTTTAGCGGGTTCTCTAGGCGTGGTGTTTTCATACACCCGCATGCATTTCATGGATGGTATCAGTATTGTACTAGACGTAGATCAGTAACCCGATCATGATATTTGATAAAGAGGATACCAGATGAATAGTATGATGAATGTGATATTGACCCGTACCCAGATTTGGGATGACGTATGACGGATTTACGTACGAAGTATATATTGATGTTTGATTCGCACTCCTGACTTGGGAATATTTGATTATAGATATGGTATTGGATGTGATATTATCGAGGCGGGATCACCGACTAAGATATAAATATATATACATATATATATACACACACACATATATATACATATATATGTATCGACTCAGATGATAGGCGGTTTCTTTACCTTCAGTTAGCCTGTTAGCTCAGCCCTATAGTTTAGTGTAGTTGTCAGATTAGATTTATATTAATTGCAGATTAGTTATCGTTGTGTTTAGTATTTAGCTCCTGCTCATTATTGTTGTTCGCTCCGCATCGCATGCTTATATTATGATTCATATTCTATGGTTGATATCATGCTGTTAGGACACCAGCACCATTACCGATGACGCGTATGTACCACGTAAACTTACTTGCCGTCTCACACACATCTTCATCGGTAATTGCCATGTCACGTACACTTAGAGAATATTATTGCGTGACTTAGCTTGTTAGATGGTAGTTTTGACATGATATTAGTGTACTTGCCTTATATGCCAGTTTAGACATTGTAGTTATTACTTGTCACTTCATGCATACTGTTATTCATTGTTATGCCGCATTCATGGATTCTCATGCATATATTCACTATTTTATGTGATATTGAGGTTTTGGATTCGGATTTCCATGAGATTTTCTGGATTTGGGGGGAAACCGCAAAACTTATACATACTTCTTCTCTCTCTTTTTAAATGAAAAGCGCGGTTTTCCCATGATGTATGAGTCATCCACCATGTGTTTGCTGATGGATTTCGAGACCCGATTCGAGGAGATGGATGAACCGTTTCGGGTACATTATGGACCCGGTAAGGTACCCCGTGGCAAGAAGCGCGTGATAATGACGATGTGAGCCTGGCAGGGGAGCACTACCTACCGGTGATTTTACCCGACGCGTTGGATATCCGGAGGATACCGTCGTGGTCTTGAGATGGATATTAGGCGCCGGTCTGGACTGACGGCGCCCTAGATAGTGAGACTAAGACATACAGAGATATTTGACATATTGAGGTACAGAGATTGCGACACAGAGATATTGAGATATTTGGATACTTGTTTTGTGTCGATGCTAGACACTGTTTATGCTGATTTCATTATGATACCTCTTTTTAAATATACAAAAATCTCACTAAGTTATGAAAGCAGTTTCTTCAGTTTCATGTATTCTGTTTTCATGCATTCATACCGCATCCTTATGATATATTGCTACCTGAGGCACTAACACGGGCACATGGGAATACACTTGGGTTAGATATTTGCCCTAGCCATTGTTATAGGCAGCAGGTTTTAAATTTGAGGATTATATATTATAATCGTATGACCTAGGATTGCGTTGTTCATACGATTTCTGTTCGTAGATGTTTTTTACTCATGAGTTAGCAACTCACCCCCATTGTGCCACAGTTTCTTGTAGGTTTTGCCGTACAGGTTTCATTACGGCTTTGCTGGCACTACTTCCATTTCAGGGTGACCTGCTAGTAGGTGGGTTATTTGTATCGTACCCATCATTATACGTTGTATATTATTATTATTATGTTGTATCTAGAAGTTCCATCAACCAAATATGTATTTATTTTAGAGATAGAGACCAGTAATGTTTATTCTTTCGACCTTAGAGTCGCGCGTTGTATTTCTATGGATTTTCTTACTGTTTTGAGTTTCCTTTTGAGTTTTGATCCTCGCCCTTGGCGTTGTATATTATATTGCTTGTGTTGTTGTGACTGTCGATTGACGAAGAGCTAGCTCCCACTTGGGGATGCCTTTTTATTGATTTTGTATACTATTCATGTTGTATCCCGTTTGGGGGGCCAGTATTTACAAAGAAGACTCTGCCGAAATTTTCAGAAAATACTTGATGTTTTTTGTTTAAAACGCATAATTCGGCTTATGCTATTAAAACTACTTTCTTTTAGTTGGTTTTCCTTCACTCCACTACTTTTCTTGGTTTTGATTTCTGGGTTTTCGGCTTACTTAGATTACGTACGCCTCGAGACGTTTCGTAGTTTAAGTATCGGTCATATTCCGTACTTTCGGGATGTGACAGCTATATTGTTGGGTACTGGATACAACAACAGATGGCTTTAGTGCATGTGGGAGATTGTTATTTATATGTATGCCTTAGAGGCCATTACTGTACACGCGATGTATATTGTAGTGGATGCTTTGACATATATAGGGAGGACTTTCTTGCTCAACATGATAGTATGATATCTGGTTGCACTTTATCTTAACTAGTACACTTATTTTCTTTCTATTACATGTTGATAAAGCCCTTAGGATGAGTACTTGACGACAGGGATTATGATGCAGATCATACTAGTGGGGACATAGGTACTCGGTAAGTACATCCTATAAATGTTCCTAGTCGTGGGAATATTGAGACAGGGCATCGATACTCCAGAGTATACTAGAGTATACGCTTCTAGACCCAGGCAATGGGCGATGGAATTGTTAGTTATATGTATGCCCTAGAGGCCATTACTGTATATGAGATATATATTGTACTGGATGCTGGGACATATATAGGTAGGACTTTCTTGCTCGACATGATAGTACGCTATCTGGTTGCTCTTTATCTTAACATGTATACTTACTGTCTCTCTGTTACATGTTGATAAAGCCCTTAGGATGTGTACTCGACTTGCAGGACTATGATGCAGATCATACTAGTGGGGCCTTGGTAGTCCATGAGTACATCCTTCAATGTTTCTAGTCGTGGGAATATTGAGACGGGGCATCGATATTCCAGAGTAGACTAGCGTATATCTTCTCGACCCATGTGATGGGCGATGGATGATCCCATATCCATTGGTGTTTGACATCAGAGATGGTATGCGGATGCTCTGTGGAGACTGAGTACACTGAACGGACTCGTCGAGAACTCCCAGATGGTATTATACCTCACGTCAGATGGCAGTTCTCTGGTGACACTGGTACTGCTTAGTCTGTTTACCCGAGATCGTCATAGAGTCTTGTATGTCTCCCACTGTGCTTTGATTTCCACCCTACCACGGCTCTACTGAGTCGTGCAATCAGGTGGTTTTTGGTTGCAGTCACGATTCACATGGAGGCAATGAGCGATAGGAGGGGATTCGTCTCTCCCGGTATTAGGGGTTGATGTTGCGCTATGCTCGACTGGCCATAACTGGAAATCCCAGGCCAGGGTTGCACTGATTTACTGGTAAGTGTTATCAGTAGTTTCATGCTTGTTATGGACCTTACATCGAAATGACTTATCAAGCTACGTGTGTCTGACGTTTACCACCACTAGGCGAGATATGTGGCATATAAGACGAACAGACCGGACTGTCCGGTAAGTGTTACTGATTGGATTCACAGGAGTGTGAGCAGGCTTGCTCGTTGATCTTCTGATTGTTAGTGTATATACCCTAGGGGCCATTATTGTATCATACTAGATTGTATATTACTTAATAGAAGCTTGGATATTCACAGTTATATATATACAGTCTTGCTAAAAATGGTAGTATGCTACTTAGTTTGTGTCTACTTTAATATGTGCATATGTTTCTTGTAACGTATCACTTATACATATTAGCAGAGCCCATAGGATCTTTGCTTGATTACCAGCGTCGTGATGGCAGTCACACTAGTGGGGGCTGGATAGTCTGTAAGCAACATCCTATACAGATCCCTGGTCGTTGGATTATCGAGATAGGGCATCGATATTCCGGAGTAGACTAAGTGTGTACGCTTCTCATCCCAGTTGGGGAAATGGTCTGTCCCACAGCCATTAGTACGTCGTACTGGATATAGTATGCAGGTGCCCGTTAGGTTACGGGTACACCGGACAGGACTCGCCGGGGAACTGATTGGTTGGTATTATACCCATCGTCAGTTAACAGTTCCCAGGTGATATGAGTACAGCATAGTCCGCAGACTTGACACTGCTACTTCGCCTCGAGTGTGTCCCACTGTTCTTAGATTGCTACCCTACCACAGCTCAAAGGAGTCGTGCAAACAAGTAGCAGTTGGGTGCAGTCCCGAGCACTTGGAGGCAGTGGCGGTTAGATAGGATACGTCTCTCCCGGTATTGGGAGTTGATATCGCACTGTGTCAGAGAGCCATTACGCAAAGTCCCTGTCCAGGGCAAGTGAGATATACCGGTAGGTTCCAGTAGCTTCTTAGGGTGTAATGGGCTTTCCTCCGACACGACTTATACAGCTATTAGGGGACTGACGCTTGCCGCCCCCTAGGCTTGATATGCGATAGTCTTAGACGAACAGACCGGACTGTACGACGATTATCACATCAGGCTCATTGGGAGTTCGGATGATTTTCCTCATCGGCCTTCTTATCGACATCTACCTGGGGACCGTTACGTACAGCTAGTGCCGCTTGCGGTCTGTGGTTAAACCCACTGCCAGCGTAGTGTCGAGTCTTTAGAGTCCCACACAGAGAGTTTCCCTGCTCCAAGCGAAACGATATAGAGGTCGTATGGTTTTACGACAAGGGTTCGAACGCATACGTGTGTTTACGCACGTACGACATCCGGACAGTTTTTACTAGTCGGCTTTGGTTTAAGCCAGTTACTAGTATCCGGTTATTGGATTTATACAGTCTAAAGTTTTTCCGTGTTTTCACGGATAGGAGCGGCGTTCTCGTAATTGCACGAGAAGCTTCTAGAAGATGGTGACTAAGGAGGTTTAGGTGGCATATACACTGAATGAGATTAGTGAGTCATATGGATGATTCATCCATGTCATTAATGCTTCATAATTGCTTAATGACTCATGGAGATGAATCACCATAAGATATTTATCAAGCATGGTTGTAAATCATTTTCTTTTCTTTTCTTGAAAAACAATAATGCTTGATATATATTATGATAGCTCATTTTTCTCATTTCATTATCATGTTCATGTTTTCTCTCCTCAAGCTCTCTCTCTTCAAACCCTAATCCTTCCCTCTCATGTGTTGAGTACAAGGGTTAGCTAGACTAATACATCCATAACCTCACTCTATATCACCTAGTTAGCTTAGATTAGCGATTTGAGCAAACTAGTTATCTCAAGTTTGAGATTAAGCTTGGCGTAGGAACTTTCGAGTGGATCGTCTTTGATTCGAGGAGGTCGTTGAGGTGTCGATGTTCCAAGGAGCCTACGAGGAGTGAAGGACAGCGATGAAGACCCGAAGAACATGGTTCTTGAGGTATAATCACTTCACATAGTAGTTTAGAACTTCTATGATTGTTGTTAGTTATCGTTTAGTTTCGATTCATGCGGTTAGTCGATGTTTAAGAAAAGAATAAGATCGTTTTTCATATTTCCGCCTCCCCGCAAGTCGTGGGGTGTTGCACATCGACTTACAGTGGTATCAGAGACTCTCTAAACAATAAATGACTCACTTGCAAAATTGTATTAATTTCGAACGGAAAAAACAAACCGGAAAACCCCAATACCATGAGTTTTCTGTCGATTTTTAAATGAGGTCCAAAAATTTTCCAGGGACCTTCAGAAAGCCTTAAATGATAGTATAAGAACACCCAAGAAAACTGGGCTCATGAATCGGCTAAAGCGCCGCGGAACCGAGGCGGATCCCACCGATCCGCCGCGATTCCGCCGCCGAGTTGCCGATTCATCAGCCCAATTTTCCTGTATGGGTTCTCTGTGATATTTGGTATTTTCTGGATTTTTTAAATTTTTGCTCAGGTTTCAGATTTACAGAGAAGTATTGGAGCAAAATTAAAAGTGTTTAATCGATCAAAATTATACGGTGTTTGCATGTTTGATTATATCTGTGAAATGTTTTATGTGTTCGTAAACCTCCCCTAACTGCTAGTTTGTCGGTTGGCAAGGGGTTGCACATATCTGTGATGTTATATATAACTGTTTGTGTATATAAACTGTATTGGACTGTTGTGGTGATTAGCCGGGTTTTGTGATGGGTTATTGTATTAATTCATTCGATGTAATTGTAATAAGTTGTAATATTATTTTGCGGGGCACATCCAGGTTGCGGTTGTAGCCACCGTTGTATTATTTCTTTTTACTGTTTTTGCTCGTAGGATAGACCCAAGGTGGGGTGCACAAACTATCGGGTATTTTGAAGTGTTGAGGCAGACCGCTTCACTTCTGGTACTTGGCGGGTAGTTTGCCGTACCCGTAGGGGTCTGGGGTGGGGTAATGTCTATTCATCACAACTGTGTAATCCGTCTTTCATTGCAGGCTCAAAATAAACGCGGATTACTTGCATATCCAATAAAGTTTATCTGTGATCTGGAATGCTTATTATTGCGTCTGACGAATGTACAATATCTATATATGATAGCTATTAGACGTCACTTATGTTTTACACCTGCGCTAGCCCAGTCCCGCTCTGTCGTTAGTTAAGTAACCCAACGGGTGATGACGGGACCCCGTGGCGAATGCGGATGGCATAAGAGGACGTGGTATTTTCGTTGTTTTCTGCAATGATAGGTTAAATGATGGGACGCATTATTATAATGCAAAGAAAATAAACCAAAGTTTAAATCGTTGGAAAAAATTTAAAAGAAACCACTCGGTTATTTTAAAAGAGCAGAATTTTTAATTGCGGAGCTTTAACCACTCCTTTTAAAAAGTATCAGGTTTCTTCGATTAAACCAAGTTCACTACGTTCACGGTTTTGCCAAAACCATTCGTAGCCCTCCGTCATTTCTTATGAATGGTCGGTAGTATTCAAGCTATGTTTGTTGGCCTTCGTCAAGGCATAGTGTTTGGTAGCTGCTGGGGTATTCATTTGGTGCATAGATAGATGTGTTGGTTTGGGACAGTCGTATTACCTTGTTGGCCTTCGTCAAGGGTATGTACGGGTGGGATCAAATTAACTAGATAATGATGGGCAGAACTTGACATGTGACTTATGATTTGTTGGCCTTCGTCAAGGTCATAAGAGCATGGGGCAAAAATCTACATCGGGAATTTCTAAAGAAACTGAAATTTACAGAGAGAGCATACGATTTTGGAGTTTGATGAATGTTGGTAGTATTCCTTCAACATTATCATACGATGATATTTTGGATCCCGATCCTACTGTGAGTATATACTACTTATCAGGAGATTCGTCACTTAACGATCAATACTATAAACCAAGTAGGTGCCTAGAAAGGTGTCAGCGGGGTTACGCCCCCAGAGAAAAGAGGTTATTTAATTAAGGAACTTCGCGAAAGAGTTGGAAAACCTCCCTCGAATTATCGACACTGACCTGGCTGAACGGTTAAGCAAGAATTGTACGGTGAGAATAGTTCTGGCTAATTCTTCTTTTATGGTTTGAAGAGGGATTCGAGAAACAGTGGGAGCCATCCTGTTTAGATAAATTAAAAACCAATCTAAACTTGCAACAGCATCATGCTAAAACGTTTTCTTCTCTCTCTCTTAATTGCAGCGATCTTGTGACCACACATAGGTTACATCTAGATAACAAATTGACTGAATCTGACGTATATGACTGGCAAAGGTCTGTCCAGATGTCCATTGGCTATGACAAGCTGGACCACCCTATTACTACTCAAGATCCCGCCATCTTAGGTCCAGTTTCCACTGTCGCGGATATGGACATCCGTCAGGCAAGGGAAAAAGATAAAGCGAAAGCTATGTGCCTCGTGTTAGCTTCAGTTGATGGTGTATACCAGAAGCAGCATGAGAAGATGGACTTAGTTTCCATCTTTCTCCATAATAAAGATTTATATGGAGAGCAATCTCATATCACTAGATATGAAATCTCGAACGAATTAATTCAAGCGAGGTTGGCTGACGGGTCATCTGTAAGGGACAACGACCTTACAATGACTAGCTGTATTGATGAGCTCCAGGACCTGGAGACCACGTTGGGAAACGAGTCAGATACTGACTTGATTCTAGAGTCTCTACCTCTTACCCTGAAAGAAACCAGGGAAGTAAAAGGAAAGAGAAGGGCAAAAGTTTCGGGACTAGATATAGTAAAAGAGGGACGTTCCTATTGTTACAGGAATGAACATTGGCAGAATGATTGCAGGGCTAGCAAAGCCAGTAGCCAGGATTTGAAGCATGTTGTGGCTTCATCCTCAAGTGTATTTGTTATTGAGAACTGTTTGTCAATTAACTCTACTTCCTGGGTACTAGATACCGGAGAAGGATCTCATATCTGTAATTCATTACATGCTTTGAGAAACCGTAGAGTTATAAAGTTAGGTGATTGGTCTCTCAGAGTTGCAAACGGAATGAGCATGAACGCTGAATACGTGGGAGAATATCGCCTAGGTTTGACAAGTGGGTAGATATTGATTTTACGTAACTGTCTATATGTACCTAGTATGACTTGTAATATCATATCAGTGTCCTCACTTTCGAGAGAGGGATATAATTTTACATTCGAAAGCGATGTAGTATACATCCACCAAAATCAAGTTATGATTGGGTCAGGTACATTAGATAACGGTATATACGTATTAAGTCAAGCTCAGGTTTTCAATGTCCAGAATACACTTAAAAGAAAGTCTCCGGAATTAAATCAGGCTTTCTTATGGCATTGTAGACTAGGTCACATCAATGAAAGAAGGTTGACTAAGTTACATAGAGAAGGATATTTGAATCCGTTCGAATATCAATCTTATGCTACTTGTGAATCTTGTCTCATAGGAAAGATGACCAAGACTCCATTTACTGGACACAGAGTAAGAGCAAGCGAGCTCTTGGGACTCATACACAATGATGTATGCGGTCCAATATCTATACATGCGAGAGTTGGTTATTCCTACTTCATTACTTTTACGGATGATTTCTCTAGCTATGGACATGTGTTCTTGATGAAACATAAATCCGAGGCCTTTGAGAAATTCCAGGAATACAAGAATGATATAGAAAACCAAAAAGGCAAAAGTATCAAGGCACTGAGATCTGATCGAGGTGGTGAATACTTAAGTGCCGAGTTCCTAGGTTACTTAAAAGAGAATGGAATTCTCTCTTAGCTTACTCCTCCATACACACCACAACACAATGGTGTATCAGAAAGGAGGAATCGAACCCTATTGGATATGGTTCGTTCCATGATGAGTAAGGCTGAGTTACCACGATCATTCTGGGGATATGCACTAGAATCAGCTGCATATCTTTTGAACAAAGTTCCAACCAAGACTGTGCCTACCACACCATATCAGATGTGGAGTGGAAAGAAACCCTATCTTCAGTACCTGAGGACATGGGGATGTCCAGCTTTTGTAAAAAGGCAGCATGCGGACAAGCTCGAGGCACGTTCAGTACAGTGTAAGTTTGTGGGATATCCAAAGGACTACAAGGGGTATTACTTCTATTACGCAGAGGAACAAAAGGTTTTTGTTTCTCGTCATGCCCACTTCTTAGAAGCTGAATTTTTAGAAAATCAGAAGAGTGGGAGCGCAGTAGAACTGGAAGAAAATCCAGAACCACAAGCTATTACTGAAAGCTTGGAAGAACCAGAAGGTTCAGGAGAACAGGACATCCCGACGCCACTCCGCAGGAGTAGTAGGCCGTCTCATCCGCCTGAGAGATACTTCGGTTTTCTCGTAGATGGGGATAGAGAGGATTGTGTCATTGATGAAGATGACCCTACTAGCTTCCAGAAAACCATTCAGAGCGGTGACTCAGTGAAATGGCTGGATGCAATGCGGACCGAAATAGAGTCCATGTACACTAACAAAGTATGGACTTTCGACGTTGCTCCAGATGGGGTAAAACCCGTAGGATGCAAATGGATCTTCAAAAAGAAGATTGGTGTAGATAGACAGGTTGAAACCTATAAGGCTAGACTTGTTGCAAAGGGCTTCCGTCAAAGGCCTGGTTTGGACTATGACGAAACCTTTTCTCCAGTGGCTATGCTTAAATCTATTCGGGTCCTTCTTGCTATTGCCGCCTTCCACGATTATGAAATCTGGCAGATGGACGTAAAGACAACCTTTCTAAATGGTAATTTGGAAGAAAGCGTCTATATGGATCAGCCAGAAGGATTCATTCAGAGTGGAAGCAGCGGTAAAGTATGCAAGCTGCTTAAGTCCATTTATGGACTAAAGCAGGCATCGCGGAGTTGGAACATCTGTTTTGATGATGCTGTCAAAGAATTTGACTTTATCAAAAATCCAGATGAACCTTGCATATACAGTAAGATTGTAGGGAGAGCTGTAGTATTCCTCGTCTTGTACGTGGATGATATTCTCCTAATAGGAAATGATATTCTTATGTTACAGTCAGTCAAAAGATTCTTATCACATAAATTCTCCATGAAAGATCTGGGTGATGCCACCTACATTCTGGGGATCCGGATCTATCGTGATAGATCAAAGAGGATATTGGGACTTTCGCAGTCCAGGTACATAGACACCATAGTGAAGAGATTCCGTATGGATGATTCTAAGCGCGGTAACCTACCGGCTTGTCACGGAATCACCTTCTCCAAAGAGATGTCTCCCAAGACTGATTTGGAAAGGGATCGCATGTCGATTATACCCCACGCTTTTGCGGTAGGCTCTATAATGTATGCGATGTTATGTACCAGACCAGATGTAACATACGCACTAAGCGTTGTAAGCCGGTATCAAGCAAACCCAGAGGAGAAGCACTGGATAGCAGTAAAGAACACTCTCAAGTACCTGAGAAGGACTAAGGAGATGTTCTTGGTGTATGGCGGAAAAGACCTTCAGATGGAGGCCTTTGCCTACTCCGGCTTCCAGAGTGACAAAGATGACTCTAAGTCCATGTCGGGTTATGTCTTTACCCTCAATGGAGGGGCGGTCTGTTGGAAGAGTTCCAAACAGGAGACCGTTGCTGACTCAACGATGGAAGCAGAGTACATAGCTGCTTGCGATGCTGCAAAAGAAGCAGTCTGGATGAAGAAGTTCCTCACAGAACATCAGGTAGTTCCTACCAGTGTTGGTCCAATACCTCTGTATTGTGATAACAACGGCGCTATAGCTTTAGCGAAGGAACCCAGGTCCCATCATAAGTCCAGACACATCTTAAGGCGGTATCACCTGATCAGGGAGATCGTAGATCGCCGGGAGATCGAGGTGAAGAGAGTAGAGACGGAGAATAACATTGCTGATCCATTCACAAAGGCCCTTCCTCAGACGCAGTTCGAGAGGCTATTCGAGATGATAGGTCTACGATATTCCAGCTCATGGCCCTAGTGCAAGTGGGAGATTGTTAGTGTATATGCCCTAGGGGCCATTATTGTATCAAACTAGATTGTATATTACTTAATGGAAGCTTGGGATATTCACAGTTATATATATACAGTCTTGCTAAAAATGCTAGTATGCTACTTGGTTTGTGTCTACTTTAATATGTGCATATGTTTCTTGTAACGTAACACTTATACATATTAGCAGAGCCCATAGGATCTTTGGTTGATTACCAGCGTCGTGATGGCAGTCACACTAGTGGGGGCTGGATAGTCTGTAAGCAACATCCTATACAGGTCCCTGGTCGTTGGATTATCGAGATAGGGCATCGATATTCCGGAGTAGACTAAGTGTGTACGCTTCTCATCCCATTTGGGGAAATGGTCTGTCCCACAGCCATTAGTACGTCGTACTGGAGATAGTATACAGGTGCCCGTTAGGTTACGGGTACACCGGACAGGACTCGCCGGGGAACTGATTGGTTGGTATTATACCCATCGTCAGTTAACAGTTCCCAGGTGACATGAGTACAGCATAGTCCGCAGACTTGACACTGCTATTTCGCCTCGAGTGTGTCCCACTTTTCTTAGATTGCTACCATACCACGGCTCAAAGGAGTCGTGGAAACAGGTAGCAGTTGGGTGCAGTCCCGAGCACTTGGAGGCAGTGGCGGTTAGATAGGATTCGACTCTCCCGGTATTGGGAGTTGATATCGCACTGTGTCAGAGAGCCATTACGCAAAGTCCCTGGCCAAGACAAGCGAGATATACTGGTAGGTTCCAGTAGCTTCTCAGGGTGTAATGGGCTTCGCTCCGACACGACTTATACAGCTATTAGGGGACTGACGCTTGCCGCCCCCTAGGCTTGATATGCGATAGTCTTAGACGAACAGACCGGACTGTACGAAGATTGTCATATCAGGCTCATTGGGAGTTCGGATGATTTTCCTCATCGGCCTTCTTATCGACATCTACCTGGGGACCGTTACGTACAGCTAGTGCCGCTTGCGGTCTGTGGTTAAACCCACTGCCAGCGTAGTGTCGAGTCTTTAGAGTCCCACACAGAGAGTTTCCCTGCTCCAGGAGAAACGATATAGAGGTCGTATGGTTTTACGACAAGGGTTCGGACGCATACGTGTGTTTACGCACGTACGACATCCGGACAGTTTTTACTAGTCGGTTTTGGTTTAAGCCAGTTACTAGTATCCGGTTATTGGATTTATACAGTCTATAGTTTTTCCGTGTTTTCACAGATAGGAGGGGCGTTCTCGTAATTGCGCGAGAAACTTCTAGAAGATGGTGACTAAGGAGGTTTAGGTGGCATATACATTGAATGGGATTAATGAGTCATATGGATGATTCATCCATGTCATTAATGCTTCATAATTGCTTAATGACTCATGGAGATGAATCACCATAAGATATTTATCAAGCATAGTTGTAAATCATTTTCTTTTCTTTTCTTGAAAAACAATAATGCTTGATATATATTATGATAGCTCATTTTTCTCATTTCATTATCATGTTCATGTTCTCTCTCCTCAAGCTCTCTCTCTTCAAACCCTAATCCTTCCCTCTCATGTGTTGAGTACAAGGGTTAGCTAGACTAATACATCCATAACCTCACTTTATATCACCTAGTTAGCTTAGATTAGCGATTTGAGCAAACTAGTTATCTCAAGTTTGAGATTAAGCTTGGCGTAGGAACTTTCGGGTGGATCGTCTTTGATTCGAGGAGGTCGTTGAGGTGCCGATGTTCTAAGGAGCCTATGTGGAGTGGAGGACAGCGATGAAGACCCGAAGAACATGGTTCTTGAGGTATAATCACTTCACATAGTAGTTTAGAACTTCTATGATTGTTGTTAATTATCGTTTAGCTTCGATTCATGCGGTTAGTCGATGTTTAAGCAAAGAACAAGATCTTTTTTCATATTTCCGCCTCCCCGCAAGTCGTGGGGTGTTGCACATCGACTTACACTGATCGCTTAATACCCGGGTGGCCGTTACGTTTAGCAGACCGCTTGCGGCTTGTGGGAGATTGATATGGTCATCACCTACTGCCGGCGTATTGACGAGTCTTTAGAGTCCTACACAGAGGTTTCCTGGCTCAAGCGAAACGAAATATGAGCGCATATGAGATATGTGCGGGACCGAGAATAATACCAGTATGTGATACTGTATTCTATTCTCGCGATTTGTATCAACAGTCGGTTATATGAGATATAGCCGGGTTACCGAATCAAGTGTTGATTCGATATATTGATACACTAGATATTAGTCGGTTATATGCGATATGATCGGATTATTAAATCAAGTGTTGATTTAATGATTTAATGTATAATTATATATTTGATATATTACTTTACATTAACTAGTATTGATTCACTTAAGATTGATTTTCTCACTTGATGTGCACAAGTGATATATGTGATATATGTTTGTGCACGAGTTTGTATCATGATTGATAATACATGCAAACTGTAAGTCCACGTTGCCCACCCCGGTACATTCGGGGAGGCGGAAAACGGAATAAAAATCGAATTTTTATGAGCTTAGGCAACATGGACTAGACATTAAAGGATCTTTGCTAAACAAAAACTTGCTAAAGCTAACTAGAAACTAGCTAAGTGATAGAAAGGTTATACCTTTGGTCTTTATGTCCTTCTCTCATTGCTCCTTGGAGTAGTGGAAGGAGGTCACCTTGTCGTCTTCTCCCGTCAAAGAAAGATCCACCCGAAAGCCTCAACCTTTGGCTTCAACTCCAAGCTAGAAGTAACTAGGGTTCAAGAAGTGCTAGTCCTTCAACCCTAGATGAGAGTAGAGATGATCAAGAGAGGGTTTTTCTCAAGCTCAAGTGTTTCTCAACACATGAGAGGGGAGAGCTTGAGGGAGAGGAAGAACAAGAGAGAGAAATGAAATGATAGAATGAGAATAGAATCAACCATTCTCACAAATATATGTGTATTATTTTAATTAGATAATTAGTAAGATAATTGTCATGGTTAATCATGATGTGATCATTATCATTTCAATTTGCAAGGATCAAAAAGCATCTTCCAAAAGAAATGATGATGGTCAAAGTGTCAACCTAGGTCAACAAGTCAAGGAAGTCAAATGGTCAACAACCATAACCATGCACAATTATTTAAACTAATTATCAATTAACTATAATACACACATAAGCATTAGGGTTAATAAAATGACAGTAGCCATTAACCCTAATCAAGGTCCTCTCCCTCTGTCTCAAACAACTGTGCATACACACCCGCATTCGTGATCCGAGGAACACGAATACAATGAGAAAAACCAATCCCAAATCATATACTAGGATCCGGCTTAAACCAAAGCCCGCTAGTATAAACTGTCGGGACAGCAAACGTGCACAAGTGCGCGAATGTGAACGAACCCTGTCGCAAAACCATGCGACCTCTACTCATTTAGCCTAAAGGCGAATAGCTCTCTGTGTGGGACTCTAAAGACTCGACACTATGCTGGCAGTGGGTTTAACCACAGACCGCAAGCGGCACTAGCTGTACGTAACGGTCCCCAGGTAGATGTCGATAAGAAGACTGACGAGGTGAACCCCATCTGAACTCCTACTGAGCCTGTATGTGACAATCTCCGTACACTCCGGTCTGTTCGTCTGATACATTGCATGGCGGGCCTAGGGGGCGGTGAACGTCAGTCCCCTAATAGCGGTACAAGTCGTGTCGGAGTGTAGCCCAGAACACCCTGAGATAACACTAGAAACCTACCAGTATATCTCGCTTGCCCTGGCCAGGGACTACTCGTGTAATGGCTCTCCTGGACACAGCACGATGTCAACCCCCAATACCGGGAGAGACGAATCCTGTCTGACCGTCACTGCCTCTAATTGCTTCGGGACTGCACCCAAAAACTACCTGTTTGCACGCCTCCTTTGAGCCGTGGTAGGGAAGTAATCAAAGTGCAGTGGGAACACACTTGAGGCGAAGTGACAGTGTCAAGTCAGCGGACTAAGCTGTACTCATGTCACCTGGGAACTGATAACTGACGATAGGTATACTACCAACCAACAGTTCCCGACGAGTCCTGTCCAGTGTACTCGTAACCTAACGAGCACCCGTATACTATCCCAAGTACGACGTACTAACGGCTGTGGGACAGACCGTCTCCCACACTGGGATGAGAAGCGCATACGCTAGTCTACTCCGGAGTATCGATGCCCTGTCTCGATAGTCCAACGACCAGGGACCTGTATAAGGATGTGCTTATAGATCACCCAGCTCCCACGAGTGTGAGTGCCATCACAACGCTGGTAATCAAGCAAAGATCCTAAGGACTCTACTAATATGTATATCAGCAATATGCTAAAAGAAACACATGCACATATTAAAGCAGAGACAAACCAAGTAGCATACTACCATTTCGAGCAAGATTGTATATACAACTGTGAATATCCCAAGCTTCCATCAAGTAATATACAAACCAGTATGATACTGTAATGGCCTCTAGGGCATATACACTAACAATCTCCCACTTGCCCTAAGGCCATGTACTGGCGTATCGAAGACCTATCATCTCGATCAGCCGCTCGAACTGAGTCTGGGGCAAGGCCTTGGTGAATGGATCTGCTGTGTTATCCTCTGATGCAACCCTCCGGACCTCGATCTCCTGGCGATCCACGATCTCCCTGATCAAGTGATACCGCCTTAAGATGTGTCTGGATTTCTGATGGGACCTGGGTTCCTTCGCTAAAGCTATAGCCCCGTTGTTGTCGCAATACAGAGGTATTGGGTCAACAATGGACGGAACCACCTGAAGTTCTCTCAAGAACTTCCTTATCCAGACAGCTTCTTTTGCGGCATCAGATGCAGCGATGTATTCCGCTTCCATAGTCGAGTCAGCAACGGTTTCCTGTTTGGAGCTCTTCCAACACACCGCCCCTCCATTGAGGGTGAAGACAAAAACCGACATGGACTTGGAATCATCCTTATCACTCTGGAAGCTGGAGTCAGCAAAGGACTCAATCTGCAGGTCTTTTCCGCCATATACCAAGAACATCTCCTTAGTCCTTCTCAGGTACTTGAGAATGTTCTTTACTGCTATCCAATGTTTCTCCCCAGGGTTTGACTGATACCTGCTTACCACACTCAGTGCATAAGCCACATCCGGTCTGGTACACAACATCGCATACATTATAAAGCCTACCGCAGAAGCGTAGGGTATAACAGACATGCGATCCCTCTCCAAATCAGTCTTGGGAGACATCTCTTTGGAGAGGGTGATCCCGTGACAAGCCGGTAGATTACCGCGCTTGGAGTCTTCCATACTGAATCTCTTCAGTATGGTGTCGATGTACCTGGACTGCGAAAGTCCTAATATCCTCTTGGATCTGTCACGGTAGATCCGGATACCCAGAATGTATGAGGCATCACCCAGGTCTTTCATGGAGAACCTGTGTGACAAGAACCCCTTGACAGATTGTAGCATAGGAATGTCATTTCCTATTAAGAGAATGTCATCCACGTATAAAACGAGGAATACTACAGTTCTCGCTACAAATCTACAATAGATGCATGGTTCATCTGGATTTTTGATAAAGCCAAATTCCTTGACCGTCTCATCAAAATAGATGTTCCAACTCCGCGATGCCTTCTTTAGTCCATAAATGGACTTAAGCAACGTGCACACCTTTCCGCTGCTCCCACTCTGAATGAAACCCTCTGGCTGATCCATATAGACACACTCCTCTAAATGTCCATTTAGAAAAGCTGTCTTTACGTCCATCTGCCAAATCTCATAATCGTGGAAGGAAGCAATGGCAAGAAGGATCCGAATGGATTTCAGCATAGCTACTGGAGAAAAGGTTTCGTCATAGTCCAAACCAGGTCGCTGACGAAAACCCTTTGCAACCAGACTAGCTTTATAGGTCTCAACCTGTCCATCTACACCAATCTTCCTTTTGAAGATCCACTTACATCCTACGGGTTTTACCCCATCTAGAGCAATGTCCAACGTCCATACTTTGTTGGTGTACATGGACTCCATTTCGGTCCGCATTGCATCCAGCCATTTTACCGAGTCGACGCTCTGAATGGCTTGCTGGAAGCTAGTAGGTGTTAGCTGTATTATGCCCTACAGGCCAGTATTGTACAGATGATGTATATTATATTGGATGCTTGGACATATATAGAGATGACTTTCTTGCTCTACATGATAGTATGCTATCTGGTTGCTCTTTATCTTAACATGTACACTAGTCTCTTTATACTGTCTTATAGTTACATGTTGGTAAAGCCCTTAGGATGTGTACTTGACTACCTGGACTATGATGCAGATCATACTAGTGGGGACATGGTAGTCCATAAGTACATCCTTCAAGGTCCCTAGTCGTGGGTGTATCGAGACGGGTCATCGATATACCAGTGTAGACTAGCGTATACACTTCTCGACCAATGTGATGGGCGATAGATGGTCCCATATCCATTGGTGTTTGACATCAGAGATGGTATACGGGTGCTCAGTGGAGACTGGGTACACTGGACGGACTCGCCGAGAACTCCCAGATGTTATTATACCTCACGTCAGATGGCAGTTCTCAGGTGACACTTGTACAGGTTAGTCTGTAGACCCGAGATCGTCATAGAGTCTTGTGTGATTCCCACTGTGCTTTGATCTCCACCTTACCACGTCCATGAGGGCATGCAAAACGGTGGTCTTTGGGTACAGTCCCGAGTCATATGGAGGCAATGAGCGATAGGAGGGGTTTCGTCTCTCCCGGTATTGGGGGTTGATGTTGCGCTGTGCTCGATTGGCCGTAACAGGGAAGTCCCTGGCCAGGGATGATCAGAGATTTACTGGTAAGTGTTACCAGTAGTTTCTCGACCCGTTACGAGCCTCACATCGGCACGACTTATCGGGTTATTGGGGTCTGACGTTTACCACCCCTAGACTTGATATGCGACATATCAGACGAAGTGACCGGACTGTACGGTAAGTGTTACTGGTCGGATTCGCAGGAGTGTGAGCGGGCTAGCTCGTCGATCTTCTGATCGCTCAATACCCGGGTGGCCGTTATGTTTAGCAGACCGCTTGCGGCTTGTGGGTGCTTGATATGATCATCATCTGCTACCGGCGTATTGACGAGTCTTTAGAGTCCTACACAGAGGTTTCCTGGCTCAAGCGAAACGAAATAGGAGCGCATATGAGATATGTGCGGGACCGAGAATAATGAGTGTATGTGATGCCGTATTTGATTCTCGCGATTAATGTTTCGATTGGTTGTATGTGATATAACCTAGTTATCGAATCGAAGATCGATTCGATAAGCCGATACATTGAATACTTGTCGGTCATGTGCGACATGACCGGATCATTGAATCAAGTGTTGATTTAATGATTTAATGTATAATTATATATTTGATATATTACTTTACATTAACTAGTATTGGTTCACTTTAAACGGATTTTTCTCACTTGATGCATATTGTATATGTGATATGCTTTTGTGCATATTTTTGTATCATGTTTGATGATACTTGATCTTTTGGTTAAATGTGTAGAATTAAACCATGGTTAATTTGATAATTAGGGTTTTACATATTCATTTATTTATTTATTTATTTGGAAATGATTTAAGGAGAATGGTGGCTTTCTTTTGTCATTAGTTGAAGCTTCATGAAGCCTTGACTTTTGCAACCATTCTTGTCCTCATGCTTAACCCTAACTCTCCAAATGACCTTGGTTTATTCTCTACACTTAACCCTAGTTAGATTATGATAAGTATAAATTTTCTTTTCATTTAAAAGAACTTATCATAAAAACTAGCTTCATCTTCTCCTTCTTCTTGAAGATAGAAACCTTGATGCCATCAATGGCAACTTGAGTTCTAGTGAGAGAAATCCAATTCTAAAGTGAACCCACCTCCTATTTCTTCACCCTCTACCTCTTGCCAAGTTGTTTTGGGTGTTTTCTTCACAAGTTTCACAACTTTGTGAAGTCGGAGCTTGAACTTGTGATGCCTCGACGTAGATCGTCTTTGACACGAAGCCGACGACCTAGCTCGCCCGTTTCTCCGATGAAGCCGACGATTGAGTTCGGGATTCATGATGGACAGCGAGAGGACACCCACGTGGAGCTAAGGAAGTGGAGAACCGGATCTACAAAGGTTGTAGCATCTAACTTTTAGTTAAGTAGTTAACTAGATTATCTTTTTGCCTAAACTTCTATTCAACGATCCGTATTAGGGTTTCTCGGCACCCATAATTTTTGAAATTGGCATGGTTGATGCCTTGTGAGACTTCATTAGAGCGCCTAGGAATCCTACAGTGGTATCAGAGCCTAGCTAGAGCCTTAGGCGAAGTCCAGATGTCGTTTGAAGTCCGATCGAACCAAAACCCTAACCCGAAAACGGCTCTCTGTACATTTTTTAAAAACTGGGTTTTTTCAAAATTAAAAATATGCAGAAAACTTAGCAAGAAATTCTAAGAATTACGGCACAAAATTTGAGTCATGAACAGTGCAACCTGCGGCGGAACCGCGGCATAAGCCTCCTTAGGCGGCGGTTCAGCGGCAGGATGATGACGTCAGCACTCCTACTTTGCACAGTAATTAATTATTTCAGAAGATGAGTTTTATGGGTATTTTTAATATTTATTCCAGAGTTTAATTTTCTGGGGTGTTTTGGAGCTTTGATGTTTCGACCGGATTATCAAATTTCGTCTTTGTGTATTTCCGGATGACTTTAGAATATGTTAAAAGGTTCGACCGGATATAAATACCCAACTTTTCCCCTGTCGGGAAATTTCCAAGTGTTGGATTTTTCCGTAGTTTAACGACGTTCTAAGTAGTGCAAGTAATGCGATGGACCCTCTTGAAGACAACAAACCTTAACTCGATTATGTGACCGTCTTGAACTGCCCTTTGAACCTTCGGGTTTGGGGCAGTACGGCGTGCCACATGTGAGGCGTTGGCTTGACCCTTCTACGGCTGGACCGTTGGTACTGAGGCACGAACTGAATGTTGTTAGACTTATTTCATGTGTTGAGTTGTATCGGGAAAACTTGGGTATTCGACTGTTCGATCGGAAAGTTTAATATTTTCTGTTTATCTGGAATGTGATACAATAATTGGAATTCACAAACAGTTATGAGATAACTGAATGAATGATATAAATCTAGCGGTTTAGTTTCATTTGATGTTGAAAAGAGTTTTCGATAATGAGACTAAAATGCGGGGTTTATAACTGTTAGGCATGTGATGTCTAAGTATTTCATTTGATTAGGCATGTGATGTCTAAAGAGATTGCGGATTCCAACTGTTGTAGTTTTACACTTTCTTTTCTGTGACCGTAAGTGTAGTATGTTCATATCGCCGGTTTCGTTGCTATACGCCAACGACAATTGGGGTATGCATACTTACTTACGTTGATGACATGTGATGTTATGTGTTGCTGGATATGTTATATTGGATTGTCGTGTTTGAATAGCCGGGGTTTTTTATGTGAGATGAGTGTTTTTCATTTTCATTCATGTAAAAACTTGTATGTAATATTCTTTTATTTGGGGCACTTCCAGGTAGCGGAAGTTGTCACCTTTTGTATATTATTTACATTTCCTCATTAGGATAGACCCAGGAGGGGAGCACAAGTAACCGGGTTCTGGGGTTCAGTGGGAGACCAACTCGAGGAGTCGAGTCCGGGTCTCCTAACCCCAGAATTGGCAGGGTTGCTTGCCGCTCTCGTAGGGGTCTAGGGGTGTGGGATTGGCTATTCATCACGACCGTGGAATCCGTGTTTTATACTGGCTCATATTGAAAACACGGACGTCCTAGTATATCCAATATTTCATATGTTTCTTCTGCTGCGATATCTGTGATGTGATCATGTGATGTTCTGTGATGGATACAGTATATAGTATATATGATATATTATATAGACGTTACTTATGTTTTACACCCGTAC
The DNA here is from genome assembly GCA_030015575.1 of Agapanthus africanus. NCBI lineage: Eukaryota > Viridiplantae > Streptophyta > Magnoliopsida > Asparagales > Amaryllidaceae > Agapanthus > Agapanthus africanus. The sequence goes on from CM057338.1 coordinate 666,647,437, forward strand.
TAGCCCTGCCCCGCTCTGCCGTTAGTTACCTAACCTAACGGTGCACGAGGGGACATCGAGGCGAATGCGGATGACATAAGTGTACGTCGTATTTATCTGTGATGTTTAGGTATTTAAATGATGGGACTTCATTAATGTGATTAATGAAAGAAAAGAAACCTAAGATGTTGTAGAATCAGATTTTAAACAAAACAGGTAGCTACAGTTCTTGCTTTGCATAGCGGTATATACGATATACCCTGCACCTTATTCGTTGAGGAAAGGACCGAGATCCCTTCACCGGGAGTGACTCCTTTAGCAATAACTGGCAGATGCTACACACTCGGTTTGCTTTTGATTGCTTCTATAGTTTATGCTTTGCACAGTGATATATATGATATATCCCGCACCTCATTCGACGAGGAAAGGGCCGACGATCCCTTCACCGGGAGTGACCCCTTTAGCAAAACTAGAAAAGCCTCAAAATCACTCCATTTAAAAACTTCATTTGATTCTACAACGATATCAAGTTCATTACGCAATAGGTTTTCAGAAAAACCTGTCGTAGCCCTCCGTCATTTCAGAAAAATTACATATAGTATTCGTGCTACATTTGTTGGCTTTCGTCAAGGTGTAGTGTTCGGTAGCTATGTGCTGTTTATCTGCTGCATATGATGCGACTGGATTAGGGTAGTCGTACGGCTTTGTTGGCTTTCGTCAAGGGTCGTGCGGGTGGGTTTAATTCAGTCAAGAAATGTACGGGTTGAACTTGACTAGCGGGCTGTGGTTTGTTGGCTTTCGTCAAGGTCATAGCACGCTAGGGGCAAAAGCATTATCGGGAATTTCAAGTGTTGAAATTTGCAATGAGATTGCATACCTTTTATGAGATAGTTGGATCCCGATACCCACTGTGAGTAAGAGTTACTCCTGGGAGAGTTTTACACATTACAATTAGCCGATCAAGTAGGTGTCTAGAAAGGTGTTAACGAGGTTACGCCTCTGGGAAAATGAGGTTTACATTAATTAGGTTCGTGCGAAAGCACGGGGGACCTCCCTCAAAGTACCGACACTGGCCTGGCTGAAAGATTGGCGAACTTGTAGTGTGTAATTAATCCCGGCTAATCTTTCCTTTTAGGGTTTGGAGGAAGATTTGATAAAAAGCAGTGGGAGCCATCCTGATTAGATAAGATAATAACCAATCTGATCTTGCACGAGAATACGCTAAAGTGTTTTCTTCTCTCTCTCTCCAGGTAGCGACCGTTTCATGCCCTAATAAAGATAATAATATGGATGTATTGACCGAACCCGCATGTTATACTGTGCTGGGGAACGTTGGTTCCGTTCTTTCTTATAAGAGTTATAGGAATGAACAGGATATAGGGGAATACCAGGATTTCCATGCCACCCGAATGAAGAAAGTACATGTTGATGCATTTTCTTCGGGTGTGTTCGTTACAGAGAACTGTTTCTCCATTTGCTCTACGTCCTGGGTATTAGATACCGGGTCAGGATCCCATATATGTAATCAGTTACATGAGCTTAGAAAAGGCAGAGAACTTGGAGAAGGTGATAAAGACATTAGAGTTGGAAATGGTGCAATTGTTGCAGCTAAGACTGTCGGGGAATATCACCTTGAATTACCAACTGGTAATACATTGGTTCTGAACGAATGCTATTACATGCCGAACCTGATATGCAACATTATATCGGTTTCTTTATTGAGTAAAGAGGGATACAATTTTGCATTACAGGATAATGTTATGAACATTTTCCGTAACCAAAAGTTGGTTGGATCAGGCACGTTGTGCAATGGCATTTATGTTCTAAACCAATCAACAGTTCTGAGCATAACAAACACACACAAGAGGAAGAGTTCTGAACTGAACGAATCCTTCTTGTGGCATTGTAGACTGGGTCACATCAATGCGACACGACTAGCTAAGTTGCATAAAGATGGATATTTAAATCCGTTTGAATTCTTATCTTATGACACTTGCCAGTCATGTCTCAAAGGCAAGATGACCAAAACTCCGTTTACGGGACACAGAGAAAGAGTTACTGAACTCCTGGGACTGATACATAGTGATGTATGCGGTCCCATGTCTACACATGCCAGGGATGGTTCTTCGTACTTCATTACATTCACTGACGATCTCCCAAGATACGGACATGTGTACTTAATAAGACACAAGTCTGAAGCTTTTGAGAAATTTAGAGAATATAAACAAGAAGTCGAGAACCAAACCGGAAAAAGTATTAAAATCCTTCGATCTGATCGAGGAGGTGAATACTTGAGCAATGAATTCCTAGACTTCCTAAAAGAGAATGGGATTCTCTCTCAGCTGGCTCCTCCATATACACCACAGCACAACGGTGTATCAGAACGGAGGAACCGCACCCTATTAGATATGGTGCGCTCTATGATGAGCACAGCTGAGTTACCTATTTCTTTCTGGGGGTATGCGCTTGAGACAGCCATACATCTATTGAATATGGTCTCAACCAAATCTGTGCCTACCACTCCATATGAGATATGGAAAGGAAAGAGACCAAGTCTTAACTATGTTAAGATATGGGGTTGTCCAGCCTATGTCAAACGACAAAATCCGAAAAAACTCGAGGCACGGTCTGTTCTATGCAAATTTGTAGGATATCCCAAGAATTCTCAAGGGTATATCTTCTACCACCCTGAGGAACAAAGAGTGTTTGTTTCTCGGCATGCCACCTTTTTAGAAAAGGAATTTCTTGAAAAAGAGATTAGTGGTCATGAGGTAGAACTGGAAGAGGTTCCAGCTGCAGAAGCTACAACAGAAGATCTGGTGGAACCAGAGGATTCCGTAGTTCCCGATGAACCCCAGCCACTCCGCCGATCTAGTAGGGTTCCTCGTCAACCTGAGAGATACTACGGTTTTCTCATGGATGGAGGGAGCGAGGATTGCATCATGGAGGATGATGACCCAACTAGCTTCGAGCAAGCCATCACGAGTAGGGACTCAGTGAAATGGCTGGATGCTATGCGGTCCGAGATGGAATCCATGTACACCAACAAAGTATGGACTTTGGAAGTTGCTCCTGAAGGGGTAAAACCCATTGGGAGCAAGTGGATCTTCAAGAAGAAACTTGGTGTAGATGGGAAAGTGGAGACTTTCAAAGCTAGACTTGTTGCAAAAGGTTTTCGCCAAAGACCAGGTGTGGACTATGACGAAACCTTTTCTCCAGTGGCTATGCTTAAATCCATCCGGATCATGCTTGCCATCGCTGCATATCATGATTACGAAATCTGGCAAATGGATGTTAAGACCGCCTTTCTAAACGGTGATTTAGAAGAGTGCGTGTACATGACTCAGCCAGAGGGCTTCGTAGACAGTGGGAGCAGCGGAAAGGTGTGCAAGCTGCTTAAATCCGTTTATGGATTAAAGCAAGCATCGCGGAGTTGGAACATCTGCTTTGACGTCGTTATCAAAGAGTTTGATTTCGTCAAAAACCCAGATGAACCTTGTATTTACAAGAAGGTGGCAGAGAGTAAGGTTGTTTTCCTCGTATTGTACGTGGACGACATACTCTTGATAGGAAATGATATTCCTATGCTTCTAGCGGTCAAGCTCTTCTTATCACAAAGATTCTCAATGAAAGTTCTTGGTGATGCCTCCTGCATATTGGGGATTCGGATCTATAGAGATAGATCCAAACGGATATTGGGATTGTCCCAATCCAGGTACATTGACACCATACTAAAGAGGTTTAGTATGGAAGAATCCAAGCGTGGGAACTTGCCCACGATCTCTGGAGTCACTCTCTCCAAAGAGATGTCTCCCAAGACTGATTTGGAGAGAGCTCGTATGCAAGGGATACCCTATGCTTCGGCTGTAGGCTCTATCATGTATGCGATGCTATGTACCAGACCGATGTTGCATACTCACTAAGTGTAGTGTGCAGGTATCAAGCTGATCCTGGAGAGAGTCACTGGACAGCTGTGAAGAGCATTCTCAAGTACTTACGAAGGACTAAGGAGATGCTCTTGGTGTATGGTAGTGGAGAACTCCAAGTGGAGTCCTTTACCGATTCCAGCTTCCAGAGTGATAAGGATGACTCTAAGTCGCAGTCGGGTTTTGTTTTTACCCTTTACGGAGGGGCGGTTAGCTGGAAGAGTTCCAAGCAGGAAACCGTGGCAGACTCGACGATGGAGGCTGAATACATCGCTGCCAACGATGCTGCTAAAGAAGCTGTTTGGATCAAGAAGTTCATTACTGAACTTGGTGTGGTTCCATCCATTGAGCATACAATACCTTTGTATTGCGATAACAATGGAGCAGTGGCTTTGGCCAAGGAACCTAGGTCCCATCAGCGATCCAGGCATATTCTGAGGCGGTATCACCTGATCCGGGAGATAGTTGATTGCCGGGAGATCGAGGTCAGGAGGGTAGACATGAAGAACAACACGGCGGATCCACTCACGAAGGCCATTACCCAGATACAGTTTGAGAGACTCTTCGGGATGCTCGGTATGCGATACTACAGCAGCTGGCCCTAGTGCAAGTGGGAGATTGTTAGTTGTATGTATGCCCTAGAGGCCAGTATTGTACAGATGATGTATATTATATTGGATGGTTGGACATAAATAGAGATGACTTTCTTGCTCGACATGATAGTATGCTATCTGGTTGCTCTTTATCTTAACATGTACACTAGTCTCTTTATACTGTCTTATAGTTACATGTTGGTAAAGCCCTTAGGATGTGTACTTGACTACCTGGACTATGATGCAGATCATACTAGTGGGGACATGGTAGTCCATAAGTACATCCTTCAAGGTCCCTAGTCGTGGGTGTATCGAGACGGGGCATCAATATACCAGTGTAGACTAGCGTATACGCTTCTCGACCCATGTGATGGGCGATGGATGATCCCATTTCCATTGGTGTTTGACATCAGAGATGGTATACGGGTGCTCAGTGGAGACTGGGTACACTGGACGGACTCGCCGAGAACTCCCAGATGGTATTATACCTCACGTCAGATGGCAGTTCTCAGGTGACACTTGTACAGGTTAGTCTGTAGACCCGAGATCGTCATAGAGTCTTGTGTGATTCCTACTGTGCTTTGATCTCCACCTTACCACGTCCATGAGGGCGTGCAAAACGGTGGTCTTTGGGTATAGTCCCGAGTCACATGGAGGCAATGAGCGATAGGAGGGGTTTCGTCTCTCCCGGTATTGGGGGTTGATGTTGCGCTGTGCTCGATTGGCCGTAACAGGGAAGTCCCTGGCCAGGGCTGATCAGAGATTTGCTGGTAAGTGTTACCAGTAGTTTCTCGACCCGTTACGAGCCTCACATCGGCACGACTTATCGGGTTATTGGGGTCTGACGTTTACCACCCTAGACTTGATATGCGACATATCAGACGAAGTGACCGGACTGTACGGTAAGTGTTACTGGTCGGATTCGCAGGAGTGTGAGCGGGCTAGCTCGTCGATCTTCTGATCGCTCAATACCCGGGTGGCCTTTACGTTTAGCAGACCGCTTGCGGCTTGTGGGTGCTTGATATGATCATCATCTTCTACCGGCGTATTGACGAGTCTTTAGAGTCCTACACAGAGGTTTCCTGGCTCAAGCGAAACGAAATAGGAGCGCATATGAGATATGTGCGGGACCGAGAATAATGCGTGTATGTGATACCGTATTTGATTCTCGCGATTAATGTTTCGATTGGTTGTATGTGATATAACCTAGTTATCGAATCGAAGATCGATTCGATAAGACGATACATTGAATACTAGTCGGTCATGTGCGACATGACCGGATCATTGAATCAAGTGTTGATTTAATGATTTAATGTATAATTATATATTTGATATATTACTTTACATTAACTTGTATTGGTTCACTTTAAACGGATTTTTCTCACTTGATGCACATTGTATATGTGATATGCTTTTGTGTACATTTTTGTATCATGTTTGATGATACTTGATCTTTTGGTTAAATGTGTAGAATTAAACCATGGTTAATTTGATAATTAGGGTTTTACATATTCATTTATTTATTTATTTATTTGGAAATGATTTAAAGAGAATGGTGGCTTTCTTTTGTCATTAGTTGAAGCTTCATGAAGCCTTGACTTTTGCAACCATTCTTGTCCTCATGCTTAACCCTAACTCTCCAAATGACCATGGTTTATTCTCTACACTTAACCCTAGTTAGATTATGATAAGTATGAATTTTCTTTTCATTTAAAAGAACTTATCATAAAAACTAGCTTCATCTTCTCCTTCTTCTTGAAGATAGAAACCTTGATGCTATCAATGGCAACTTGAGTTCTAGTGAGAGAAATCCAATTCTAAAGTGAACCCACCTCCTATTTCTTCACCCTCTACCTCTTGCCAAGTTGTTTTGGGTGTTTTCTTCACAAGTTTCACAACTTTGTGAAGTCGGAGCTTGGACTTGTGATGCCTCGACGTAGATCGTCTTTGACACGAAGCCGACGACCTAGCTCGCCCGTTTCTCCGATGAAGCCGACGATTGAGTTCGGGATTCATGATGGACAGCGAGAGGACACCCACGTGGAGCTAAGGAAGTGGAGAACCGGATCTACAAAGGTTGTAGCATCTAACTTTTAGTTAAGTAGTTAACTAGATTATCTTTTCTCCTAAACTTCTAGTCAACGATCCGTATTAGGGTTTCTCGGCACCCATAATTTTTGAAATTGGCATGGTTGATGCCTTGTGAGACTTCATTAGAGTGCCTAGGAACCCTACAGTAGGCTCATCACAATCTATGATGCAATCCTCTCTATCCCCGTCAATGAGAAAACCGTAGTATCTCTCGGGCGGATGAGACTGCCTACTACTCCTGCGGAGTGGCGTGGGAATGTCCTGATCTTTCGAACCCTCTGGTTCTACTAAGCTTTCAGTAATAGTTCATGGTTCTGGAATTTCTTCCAGTTCTATTGCGCTCCCACTTAATTCTTTTTCTATGAACTGGTGTTCTAGAAAGTGGGCATGGCGAGAAACAAGGACTTTTTGTTCCTCTTCGCAATAGAAGTAATATCCCTTGGAGTTCTTTGGATATCCCACAAACTTGCACTGTACTGAGCGTGCCTCGAGCTTGTCCGCATGCTGCTTTTTTACAAAAGCTGGACATCCCCATGTCTTAATGTGATTAAGATAGGGTCTCTTCCCATACCACATCTGATATGGTGTAGTAGGCACAGTCTTAGTTGGAACTCGGTTCAAAAGGTATGCCGCTAATTCTAGCGCATATCCCCAGAACGATCGCGGCAACTCAGCGTTACTCATCATGGACCGTACCATATCCAATAGGGTTCGGTTCCGTCTCTCCGATACACCATTATGTTGCGGAGTGTATGGAGGAGTAAGCTGAGAGAGAATTCCATTCTCTTTTAAGTAACCCAGGAACTCGGCACTCAAGTATTCACCACCTCGATCAGATCTCAGTGTCTTTATACTTTTGCCTGTTTGTTTTTCTACTTCATTCTTATATTCCTGGAATTTTTCAAAAGCCTCGGATTTATGTTTCATTAAGAAGACATATCCGTACCTTGAAAAGTCATCCGTAAAAGTAATGAAGTAAGAATAACCGCTTCGTGCATGTGTAGACATTGGACCGCACACGTCGCTGTGTACGAGTCCCAAGAGCTCGCTCGCTCTTTCTCCGTGTCCAGTAAACGGAGTCTTTGTCATCTTTCCTTTGAGACAGGATTGACAAGTTGCATACGATTGATATTCGAACGGATCCAAATATCCTTCTGCATGTAACTTAGTCAACCTTCTCTCATTGATGTGACCCATTCTACAATGCCATAAGAAAGTTTTATTTATTTCTGGAGACTTTCTTTTGTGTATATTCTGGACATTGAAAATCTGTGGTTGGTTTAATACGTATATACCGTTGTTCAATGTACCTGACCCAATCAAAACTTGATTAAGGTGAATGTTCACTACATTACTTACAAATGCAAATTCATAACCTTCTTTAGACAATAAAGATACAGAAATGATATTACAGGTTGCATTTGGTACATAATAACAACTACGCAAAACCAAAAAATGTCCATCCGACAATCCCAGGTGATAGTCCCCCACGGCCTCAGCATCCATGCTAGCACCGTTCGCAACTCTGAGGGTCATGTCACCTGTCTTCAAAACTCTACGCTTTCTCAACGCCTGCAAAGAATTACAGATATGAGATCCTAATCCGGTATCCAATACCCAGGATGTAGAGTTTATTGATAGATAGTTTTCAATAACATACACACCTGAAGCTGAAGCTGCAACTCGCTTCAAATCCTGTGTTCTGGCTTTCCAAGCCTTGCAATCCTGTTTCCAGTGACCACTTTTGTGACAATAGATGCATTCTTCCTTTCCCACTAGCTTCCCCGCTATCTTTGTTACTTTTCCTTTTCCCTTCGTATCCACTTTACCGACACCGCCTCTTGGTTTGGCGGGGGCTTTCTTCTTCTTGCCCTTGGCTTTCGCCCTGGACCTAGAAGAGGAAGATCCTCCTACAAACAAAGTGGATGTCTCCCTACCCTTCTGTAGGGTGCCCTCAGCAGTCCTCAACATGTTCAGAAGTTCGGAAAGTTCAACCTCCTTTCCTTGCATGTTGAAGTTAAGAATGAACTGGGCGTAAGTGGAAGGAAGGGACTGGAGAATCAAATCAGTATAGAGTTCATTCTCCAACGTGGTCCCAAGGTCCGCGAGCTCCTCAATGTAGCCAATCATCTTAAGCACGTGTTCCGCTACCGATGATCCAACGGCCAACCTTGCCGAAAAAAGCTTCTTCGACACTTCGTATCTTGCGATACGAGACTGCTCTCCATACAGTTCTTTTGTATGGAGAAATATGGACTCCAGGTCCATATTCTCGTGCCTCCTTTGATGTTCGTTGTCCATCGAGGCTAGTACGAGGCATCAGGCCCTCACGCAATCTATCTCCCATGTCTTACGGATTTCTACATCCGCGACGCTGGAGGTGGGACCTGGGACAGGGGGAGCTTTGGTGGTAAGTATATACCCCAACTTGTCATAAGTGATTGCCATCTTGACATTCCTGAGCCAATCTATGTAGTTTGGCCCTGTCAGTATATTTTTATCTAGTAATAACTTATGTCCGGTCATGTTGAATGGTCGCTGCAATTAGGAGAGAGAAAAGAAACACTTTAGCATGATGCTCTTGCAAGTTTAGAGTGGTTTTTAGTTTGTCTAAACTGGATGGCTCCCACTGTCTCTCGAATCCCTTCTCAAACCGTAAAGAAAGGATTGTAAGTGCACGGCGGCGCCCCGGCCATCAATCCGACGCCGGAATGCGGAAGCGGTGAATAACTTAAATTTTTGCGGACTTAGCAAAACGGCACCACCGCGCACTATAACCCGGATCGAACCATTAACAAGTCTAAGCTAACTAGAAGATGGGAAAGAGATATACCGACGATCCAAGTCCTCCGGTCTTCATCTCCAATCCGATCTCCTCGCGGGATCTCCGTCCGTCTCATCCTCGTCGCCGGAAGTGCACCACGTTGCCTACATCGTTTAAGGGCTCCCACCTCAATGCCGAGGCAACTCGGGCACGAAGCCGGCTACTCGACGTGCCCAAGGTTCGTTGTAGAATATGTAGTGAGCAAGTCTCATTTTTGGGGTTTGTGGAATTGCCATTGGTGAAGGAAAAGAGAGCTTGGAGAGAGGTGAGAAAAATGGAGCATACTCAAGAAGGAATGTATCATATTTTTCTCCACACATCAAAAAATGAAAATCAATCCCATTCCCTCCAAGGAATGGCCGGCCCCCCCCTTCATGTGTGATTGGAGAGAGAGAGAGAGAGCAAGGTCAAGGGGTGGGTGGAAGCAATGATGCAAGAGGGCATCATGAAAGAATATGATCACAAGCAAAAACCACACACAACCACAACCATCATCAACAACCATGATGCTAACAAAGTCAAGCCATCATGAAGTATGAAGTCAAGCAAGTCAAAGGAGGGTGCTATCATGATACAACAAAATGCAAAGACCCCCTTCCACAAATGCCTATTTGCAACAATGCAAATAAGCCCTCCTCCACCAATCTTCGGCCAATGAACGGAACAATGGAAATCGGCCGAAACGGAAAGCAAACTGGCAACTCCAGAAAACTGGTCCCGTAATAAATTACAGGAAAACCCCGATACTGTGCATACACACCCGCATTTGTATTCCGACCGAAATACAAATGCAATGAGACAAAATCTACACTGTACTATACTAGAATCCGGCTTATACCAAAACCGGATAGTAATATCTGTTCGATCCTGATCCGTGCAATACCGCACGTATCTGATCGAACCCTGCCATATAACCATACGGCCTATAGTACAAACTGTCCGATCCTGATCCGTGCAATACCGCACGTATCTGATCGGACCTTGCCATATCTCCATACGGCCTCTACAACCTTTCGCCCGAAAGCTTGAGTAACTGTAAATGTGGTGGACTCTAAAGACTCGTCAATACTATGGCTGTGGATTTAACCACTAGCACGTCAGAGGTATATGCCAATACGTGACGGGCCACCAGCTATTGACCAAAAGGGACGTCGATGAGGAAGCTCACCCCGACACCCAACTGAGCCTGTCAGTGACAATATCCGTGCAGTCCGGTCCGTTCGTCTATGAGTATCGCATGGCGGGCCTAGGGGGTTGGTAAAAGTCAGACCCCCAAAAGCGGTACAAGTCGTGTCGGAGTGTAGCCCAGAACACCCTGAGATACTACTGGAATACCTACCAGTAAATCTCCTTGCCTTGGCCAAGGACTTCGTGTAATGGCTCTCCTAGACACAGCACGACCTCACCCCCAATACCGGGAGAGACGAACCCCTGAAGATACGCTCACTGCCTCCATGTGGCTCGGGACTGTACCTAACTAAAACCTGTTTGCACGACTCCTTTGAGCCGTGGTAGGGTAGTAATCAAAGTACAGTGGGAACTCACACGAGATAAATGACGATCCCCAGGTCGATGAACTAACCTGCACACATGTCACCAGGGAACTGCCATCTGACGTCTGGTATATGACCAACTAGCATATTCCCGGCGAGTCCTGTCCGGTGTACTCATAACCCAATGAGCACCTGTATACATCTTAGGTGATCCAACTGACACCAGTGGCTTGTGAGACCGGCCACCGCCCCTCGTCGGGGTCTCGACTGTATACACTAGTCTACTAATGGAGTATCGATGCCCGGTCTCGAAACTCCCACGACTAGGGACCTTTTAAGGATATGCTTGTAGACCCCCAGCTCCTACTTATATGATCGCCCTCATACTGCTGGTGGTCAAGCAAGAATCCTAGGGGCTCTATCAACGTGTAATAGCGACATGTCAGGTCACTTAAAGCAGTACACGATGATAAAGGTAAACCAGATAGCATACTATCATCTCGAGTAAGACTGTCCTACCGGGATAGGTCCTCCATCAATCATTACAATCACGTACCTGTGACCTAATAATTGACTCTGAGGGCACTATCTCCAACAATCTCCCACTTGCACTCAAGGCTAATTATTGCGATGTCGCATACTCACAGCCCGTGTGATACCGAACACCCAACTCCTCTACTAGTCAGTCTCACAAAGCTCGTTTGCGAAACTATTGCGTTCGAGGAATAGCCTCAGTGAGTGGATCCGCCTTGTTGTCTCTTTCCATGTCTCTCTATATCTCAAGTTCGCGGAGAAACCCATCTCCCGAAATGAGCAATACATGTCTTAGAATGTGTCTGGATGTCTGATGGGACATAGCTCATAAATGAACTCCAAATCCAAACTTCTTAGACTGTATCGTCAACTGAACTTAATCAGTATCCTGCGCCATGCCTCCCTCAGTATTGCCTTGGACCAACTGTCCAAAATACTGCCCCTTATCAGAAGGAAAAACTATAACTCTGACAACCTCCTTGTCGTCCATGTCACCTTGGAAGCCTGGAATGATAACTGTCTCCTAAATGAGGCTGTCGTTATCATATCCCTAGAACATCCACTTATGTTCTAAAACTGCTTCCGACTGTTTCTCCAGGATTGGATTAATGTCAACTTATTGCATCTAGTGCAAGAACAACATCTGGTGTGGTACTTGACATCTCACGATTGACTCAATTGCCTGAGCAAGTGATCTGCCAATCATGCCCGTCCCTCTCCCCTTTAGTCTTTAAGACATCTTTGGAGAGGGTGACTCCATTACCTGCAGGTACACTACCGTGCCAGGAGTCGTCCATCCTAAATACTTTTAGAATGCTGTCGAGTACCCTGATTGGGAAACCACCCAAATCTAGATCTAAAACCATAGATCTAGTAACCAGTATGTCTGATATAGAATCCATTTCCTTTGTGGAGAAACAACTGTGTGACGACCAAAGTATAACCGATCGTAGTATAGAAGTTTCCTTTCCTTCTTTGTGCATGTCATCCAAATACCAGGACATCACACCCTACTACCTTCTCAACAGATCCATCCCCTATTCTGATGAAGTCAAACCCATGACTGTCACGTCAGAAATAGATGATCTATCTCCGCCACTGGTGCTTCAGTCTATAAATAGACATAAGCTACCTGTCCACCAATGCTTCCGCTGCTCCCACTGACTACGACAACCCTCTGGCAGAGTCATATAGACGTACACTTCTAAAACCAGTTTTAGAACGACGCTATACTCATCCTCCCGCCGGGTCTCGCAGCCTGGAACAACAGCAATGGTAATTGTGGGTAAACAAGAACTTCCCTGTCACCGTCCTTGAGGCTACCGTAGTGCCTCTCGGGTGCCTGAAGTTACCCACCTTATCTGCGGAGTGGCCAATGGAATGTCAATCCAGATTGAATCTTTAGGTTCCTTATCAAATCTTCAGTAATCGTTTGTGGTTCTGGAATCACTTCCAGTTCTACCATACTCCCACTACTGTTTTCCTGAAAAATCCATTTTTAATAAAACTGTGGCGAGTCTAGAACAATATTGCTATTGTTCATCCAGATGGTAGAAAAACAACCCGCGTCATAGCCTGGGTCAACCCACAAACAGCCATTACAGAAATGTGCCTTGAGTTGTCCAGTGTCTGGTTTTAAGCATAAGCCAGACAACTCCCCGTACCTTAACAATGTTAAGATATGAACTGTACTATATCCAATATAGAAACAGAGGCACAGATTTAATTGAACCAGATTCAAATCATGCAGCTATCCCCAGTGCATGTCAACTAAATGGAAGGAGGCCGATCAGCGTTACTCAACTTAGGAATACTTCCAATTATGAGTAACCTGAAAGAGAAGCAAGATCTCTTTATCATTACTATCAACTGAATACCATACACAAGTATCTACATCTTCGATCTCTTTGAAGAATCCCGATACTTGCTATACCTGGTTCTCTACTCTATTCAAATACCAATAACTTCTCCAAATTCGGACCCTGTGTTTCCACGAAACACCTGTCTAAAAACTAGAGAAGTCATAAGTAAACCGAATATAGTACGAGGACCAACCCCTCTGTCCTGATGGACCCTGGACAACATACAATACTCTGTATAAGTCCCTTGAGTCTAATAACTCATTCACTGTGTGTCGTAGGTTGAAAACTGTACTTATGGTTAAGAAGAATTACACCGCTGTTTAATGCTCCTTACCTAACCATCCACTGATATAGGTAAATGTCATCGACATAATATCAAAAGGTATATCTCACTCTATGAAAATAGACGTACAGATATATCAATTTGAAATTGGTGCACAACAGCGGATATTCAAAACCATATATTTGCCGACCGGCAAACAACCCAGGTGATCTCCTCAAATATCACCGATTACAACGAATCCCGATATAATGAGGATGATCACCCAATTCCCAATAACTTACTCCCACTCATCATCTGTAAAACCATACAGATATGAGAATCAAACCTGGTAAATACATACCCTGGAGCAAGTGTCTAATCGGGAAATCAGTTTCCTTTAACAGTACATAGTGAGACTGAAACATTGAAATGTTTCGATGGGGTATCCTGGTATTCTTAGTAATGCCTCTTCCAGATTCACGATTCACAACTATAACCGTATAATTCTTTGCCACCTCTCCAAATCCCTTCATATGTCTTTAGTCTTTACCTTCTGTACACCCCTTTAGGCCAATTGGTTTTCTACCTTCCCTACCGTTCGGCACCAGCCTATGGTTTGGAAGAAGACTATCCAAAAAGCATAAAGGGTGTACTGTCCTAATCCTAGGAGCACTCGCAACGCGAGAGAAGGTGAAGATAAAAGACATCTGAATGTACTTTATTCCTATTTCTCCTGAACCAGGATCCATCCCCGAACTGGAACAAGTTCCTTTCGAGTTCGTATATAACCATACGATGGATTATCCAATAAAATGGGATCTTCGTAGTGATACGGAGTGTCCTGGAGAAATACAAAGGTGATGTGGGAGTGGTAACGAAATATTTGTTTTGGTCGTGAATATCTGTTGCAATTTACTTTGCCCTCTTACTGATCCCTTGTTTTGTCTGAACTTAATACCTTCTGCACACCATCGTTATGCTAATTGGTTTTCTTCATTCCCTACCGGTCGGCACCAGCCTAAGGTTTGGAAGAAGACAATCCAATTTGCGTAATAGGTGTACTACCCCTAAACCAAGGAGTACTCGTAACCTGAGAGAGGGTAAAAGGAAAAGACAACTGAATAATCCTATCCGTTTTCTCCAGAACCGGAAACCATCCTCGAATAAATTCTTTCGAGTTCGTATCTAACCATACGATGGTTTTGTCCAATGGAAGTGGACGTTCATAGTAATACGGGGTGTCCTGGAGAAAAAGGGTAAAAGTAGGAGTGGCAATGAGGTCTGCAACTCTGACAATCCAAAAGCCGGTGTTTAAGAAGGTTCGGTCAACTTGGTCACTAAGTCATAGTCTTAGGGTCGGGTCAATGGTCGCTGCCAAAGAGAGAGAGAAAAGAAACACTCAGCGTGCACTCTAACCTAGATCAGAATGGTCACCAATTTATCTAATCTGGAAACCTCCCACTGTACCTCAAATTCTCCTCCAAACCTGAAAGAAGAATTAGTCGGGGTCACCCGAGGAGTAAACTAACTCATCAGTGGGAATCGGGATCCAACTCTCATCGCATGACAACGTGACGGAATCCGCTCACGGTATCACACTCCAGAAGGTATGCGCATATCTGGCAAGTTTCAGTACTTTTGAAACTCCCGATGTGATTTCTGCCCCATGCTCTTATGACCTTGGCGTGAGGTCAAAATATCATAAGTCACATGTCAAGTTCTGCCCATCATTATCCAGGTTAATTTGAATCCACCCGTACATACCCTTGACGTAGGCCAAAATAGTAGTACGACTGTCCCAAACCAACGCATATATCTATGCAACAGATAAATACCCGGCAGCTACCAAACACTATGCCTTGGCGTGAGGTCAAAATACATAGCTTGAATACTACCGAATATTTAACTGAAATGATGGAGGGCTACGAATGGTTTCTGGCGAAAACCTTTAACGTAATGAACTTGATATCGTTGAAGGAACGGATAGCTTTTTGAAAATATAGTGACGAAAACTGTTGCTAAAGAGGTCACTCCCGGTGAAGGGATCTCGGCTCTTTCCCCGTAGAATGGGGTGCAGGATATTCCAACTGAATACCACGGTGCAAAGCAAAAGTAATCGGCTATAGTGAAGTCAATGCCCTGACGCAAATTTCTGTCCAAGGGGTCACTCCCGGTGAAGGGATCTCGGCCCTTGCCTCGTCGACTGAGGAGCAGGATATTCCAATGAATACCACGATGCAAAACAAAAGTAAACGTCCTTACAATAACAGCTTTTTGAAAAGTGTTCCAACAACATCAGATTAGGTTTGTTTTTAAACTTGCATTGATCCGAATCAATGCAGTCCCATCAATTGATCACACCAAAAAGAACGAAAATATACTGATGTACGTATATGCCATCCGCATTCGCCACTGGGTCCCGTCATTACCCGTTAGGTTAGCTTACTAACGACAGAGCGGGGACTGGACTAGCGCGGATGCAAAACATATACTACATCTACTAATATATATACCAATATATTATATTTCGCTCAAGGCGTGAATAAAATGCAACATCACATAAATGTACAGCATCACAGAAACAATACAGATATCTGGGATCCCCGGGTTTCACAGAGCCGCTGAAACCCGACGTTCCCCTGGTCGTGTGGATAGCCTGTGCAATGAAATCCTAGACCCCTACGGGCGCGGCAAGTTACCCGCCAAAACCTGAAGCGAGGCAGCCCCCTTCAGCGCCGTGAATGGACCACCCAGCACTTCACGGAATCCGGTAACTTGGGCACCCCTCCTGGGTCAACCTGTACCCCCTACGAGTGCGGCGGATAGCCCGCCAATCCTAGAGTGAAGCCCCCTCCGTCTCAATGCCATGAGATGCGGGCTTGTTGCCCTCTAGAACCCGGCTATCCGTGCACCCCTCCGCGGGGTATCCTAGTACAGAAAGTAAAATATACATACAACGGGTACATCGACCGCAACCAGGTCGTGCCCCAAAAGAATAATACAAACAGGCAGTGACGGCAGTCCACATGTCGGACGCTCGCCCCGCAATATCAAATGTACATAATACAACAGCACAGTACTAGCATTGCATCCAGGCTATCCCCCACGACCGATCCGCAACATCACAGCAAATACATAGAACATCAACGTGAAAGTCACGTTCGCAAATCCGTCTAACCGGGCTATAGCAGTAGACCGGATTTACCGATCGAGTGACATTCACGGTCGCAGATATAATGTAAATACTGTGAAAAATGTGTTTAAAATATCCGACCGATCAAAATTTTAACAAGTGGGCCCTAAAACAATACTGTAGCAGTTACAGAAAATATGGGCCCAATTTTAATGTTCCAAAACCCCTGAAATAAACCCAGAAGGCATCTGTAAAAATTTGGTGATGTGACGTGCACAGTGCGCCGCGGAAGGGCGGCATGTATGGGGTTTCCGCGGCGGTTCCGCGCTCACACTGTAGCTTTACATCGTCGAATTTTTACAGAACTCTTATATTTTTTGGTAGATCACTTTTCTGTCACCTGAAAAAATTTTGGAGACTGAAAAATTTCAACAGAAACTGTCGTGGGCAAATACGGGTTTTTGGACATTTCGATCGATCGGAACTCAAAAACACATTACACAAAGCTAGACTAAGTTAATGGGGAGGCTCTGATACCACTGTAAGTGCACGGCGGCGCCCCGGCCGTCAATCCGACGCCGGAATGCGGAAGCGGTGAATAACTTAAATTTTTGCGGACTTAGCAAAACGGCACCACCGCGCACTATAACCCGGATCGAACCATTAACAAGTCTAAGCTAACTAGAAGATGGGAAAGAGATATACCGACGATCCAAGTCCTCCGGTCTTCATCTCCAATCCGATCTCCTCGCGGGATCTCCGTCCGTCTCATCCTCGTCGCCGGAAGTGCACCACGTTGCCTACATCGTTTACGGGCTCCCACCTCAATGCCGAGGCAACTCGGGCACGAAGCCGGCTACTCGACGTGCCCAAGGTTCGTTGTAGAATATGTAGTGAGCAAGTCTCATTTTTGGGGTTTGTGGAATTGCCATTGGTGAAGGAAAAGAGAGCTTGGAGAGAGGTGAGAAAAATGGAGCATACTCAAGAAGGAATGTATCATATTTTTCTCCACACATCAAAAAATGAAAATCAATCCCATTCCCTCCAAGGAATGGCCGCCCCCCCCCCCTTCATGTGTGATTGGAGAGAGAGAGAGAGAGCAAGGTCAAGGGGTGGGTGGAAGCAATGATGCAAGAGGGCATCATGAAAGAATATGATCACAAGCAAAAACCACACACAACCACAACCATCATCAACAACCATGATGCTAACAAAGTCAAGCCATCATGAAGTATGAAGTCAAGCAAGTCAAAGGAGGGTGCTATCATGATACAACAAAATGCAAAGACCCCCTTCCACAAATGCCTATTTGCAACAATGCAAATAAGCCCTCCTCCACCAATCTTCGGCCAATGAACGGAACAATCTAAATCGGCCGAAACGGAAAGCAAACTGGCAACTCCAGAAAACTGGTCCCGTAATAAATTACAGGAAAACCCCGATACTGTGCATACACACCCGCATTTGTATTCCGACCGAAATACAAATGCAATGAGACAAAATCTACACTGTACTATACTAGAATCCGGCTTATACCAAAACCGGATAGTAATATCTGTTCGATCCTGATCCGTGCAATACCGCACGTATCTGATCGAACCCTGCCATATAACCATACGGCCTATAGTACAAACTGTCCGATCCTGATCCGTGCAATACCGCACGTATCTGATCGGACCTTGCCATATCTCCATACGGCCTCTACAACCTTTCGCCCGAAAGCTTGAGTAACTGTAAATGTGGTGGACTCTAAAGACTCGTCAATACTATGGCTGTGGATTTAACCACTAGCACGTCAGAGGTATATGCCAATACGTGACGGGCCACCAGCTATTGACCAAAAGGGACGTCGATGAGGAAGCTCACCCCGACACCCAACTGAGCCTGTCAGTGACAATATCCGTGCAGTCCGGTCCGTTCGTCTATGAGTATCGCATGGCGGGCCTAGGGGGTTGGTAAAAGTCAGACCCCCAAAAGCGGTACAAGTCGTGTCGGAGTGTAGCCCAGAACACCCTGAGATACTACTGGAATACCTACCAGTAAATCTCCTTGCCTTGGCCAAGGACTTCGTGTAATGGCTCTCCTAGACACAGCACGACCTCACCCCCAATACCGGGAGAGACGAACCCCTGAAGATACGCTCACTGCCTCCATGTGGCTCGGGACTGTACCTAACTAAAACCTGTTTGCACGACTCCTTTGAGCCGTGGTAGGGTAGTAATCAAAGTACAGTGGGAACTCACACGAGATAAATGACGATCCCCAGGTCGATGAACTAACCTGCACACATGTCACCAGGGAACTGCCATCTGACGTCTGGTATATGACCAACTAGCATATTCCCGGCGAGTCCTGTCCGGTGTACTCATAACCCAATGAGCACCTGTATACATCTTAGGTGATCCAACTGACACCAGTGGCTTGTGAGACCGGCCACCGCCCCTCGTCGGGGTCTCGACTGTATACACCAGTCTACTAATGGAGTATCGATGCCCGGTCTTGAAACTCCCACGACTAGGGACCTTTTAAGGATATGCTTGTAGACCCCCAGCTCCCACTTATATGATCGCCCTCATACTGCTGGTGGTCAAGCAAGAATCCTAGGGGCTCTATCAACGTGTAATAGCGACATGTCAGGTCACTTAAAGCAGTACACGATGATAAAGGTAAACCAGATAGCATACTATCATCTCGAGTAAGACTGTCCTACCGGGATAGGTCCTCCATCAATCATTACAATCACGTACCTGTGACCTAATAATTGACTCTGAGGGCACTATCTCCAACAAGGATTAGTCAGGATCAATCTCACCGTACAATACTTGCTTAACCGTTCAGCCAGGCCAGTGTCGGTACTTCGAGGGAGGTTTTCCAACGCTTTCGCGAAGTTCCTTAATTAAGTAACCTCTTTTCCCTGTGGGCGTAGCCCCGCTAACACCTTTCTAGACACCTACTAAGTTTATAGCATTGATCGTTAAGTGAGAGTTTTCCCGAGGAGTAGCATATACTCACAGTAGGATCGGGATCCAAATATCATCACGTGATAAAACCGAAGGAATCCTACCAGAATTATCACACTCCAAATGGTATGCTGCGCTAGCAAGTTTCAGTACTTATGAAACTCCCGATGTGGATTTTTGCCCCATGCTCTTATGACCTTGACTTTGGCCAAAATATCATAAGTCACATGTCAAGTTCTACCCGTCATTCTCCTGGTTAATTTGGACCCACCCGTACCTACCCTTGACTTTGGCCAAAATGGCAGCACGACTGTCCCAAACCAACGCATCTATCTATGCTGAACATGAATACCCAATCGCTACCAATCACTATGCCTTGACTTTGGCCAAAATACATAGCTTGAATACTTTTGACCATTCATGTGGAAAGACGGAGGGCTACGGATGGTTTTGGCGAAACCGTGAACGTAGTGAACTTGATATAATCGATGGAATGAGATAGCTTTTAAAAGGAGTGGTTCAAGCTCCGCGTTTAAAAGTTTAGTTTTTAAAAGAACCGAGTGGTTTCCAAAGTGTTCCAATCGACTTTTACTTGGTTTATTTTCTTGCATTAGTTCTTTTAATGCGTCCCATCATTTAATCCTACCATTGCAGAAAACAACCAAAATATGACGTACGCTTATGCCATTTGCATTCGCCACGGGGCCCCGTCATCACCCGTTAGGTTACTTAACTAACGACAGAGCGGGGGCTGGGCTCGTGCGGCTGTAAAACATAAGCAACGCCTAAATAGTTATTATATATAAATATATATAGCAATGATAGACATTACAGATCACAGATGAATACATTGGATATACTAGGAATCCGCAATCCGTTCAAGCCTGCAACGAAAAGCGGATTACACGGTCGCGGTGAATAGCCAAATACCCTACCCAAGACCCCAACGGGTGCGGCAACTACCCACCAAGTACCCGAAGCGAAGCAACCTCCCTCAACACCGTGAGTAGGCCACTCGGCACTTCGAGATACCCGGTAGTTTGTGCACCCCCTCCATGGGTCTATCCTAGGAGCAAAAACAGTAAAAAGAATTATACAATGACGGCTACAACCCCGACCCGGTTGTGCGGCTATACAAATAATAATATTACATCAATTTACATATTACAATGAATGAAAGAAAAGCAACACTCATCTCACATCCACCCCGGCTATTCACCCGCGACAATCCAACCCATTCATATACACATACCAATATCAAACACAGATCACAGATATGTATAACCCCGACTAATCGACATATAGCGATTAGCCGACGTTCAATACATACAAACATCACAGATATAACCGTCATAGTCAAAGTGTAGTGAAGTTCGGAAAAAATACGGATTTATAGGCCCCCAAAAATAAATTTCTATTCTGGAAAATCTGGGCACATATAAACCATCTTAAAAATCCTAAAACCAAGCCATAAGAAAACTGCACCAAACTCGACTCAGTGAAGAGTCCAAACGGCGGCGGTTCCACGGCAATAGCTTACTATTGCCACGGAAACGCGGCGGTTTAGACGAATCACTGGACCGGGTTTGGTGGTGTTCTTTAAAAAACCCTGAGACGATTTTAGGTGTATAACAAATTTTGTTTTAACCAGAAATTTTTTTAACAGAAACTAGGGTTTTTGAAAATTCGGTTTTTGGATTTTTCGGTTTCGAACTTCGTTACACTTCACTACCTAGCTAGTTTATGTTTAGTTAGGCTCTGATACCACTGTAAGTCCACGTTGCCCACCCCGGTACTTTCGGGGAGGCGGAAAACGGAATAAAAATCGAATTTTTATGAGCTTAGGCAACATGGACTAGACATTAAAGGATCTTTGCTAAACAAAAACTTGCTAAAGCTAACTAGAAACTAGCTAAGTGATAGAATGGTTATACCTTTGGTCTTTATGTCCTTCTCTCCTTGCTCCTTGGAGTAGTGGAAGGAGGTCACCTTGTCGTCTTCTCCCGTCAAAGAAAGATCCACCCGAAAGCCTCAACCTTTGGCTTCAACTCCAAGCTAGAAGTAACTAGGGTTCAAGAAGTGCTAGTCCTTCAACCCTAGATAAGAGTAGAGATGATCAAGAGAGGGTTTTTCTCAAGCTCAAGTATTTCTCAACACATGACAGGGGAGAGCTTGAGGGAGAGGAAGAACAAGAGAGAGAAATGAAATGATAGAATGAGAATAGAATCAACCATTCTCACAAATATATGTGTATTATTTTAATTAGATAATTAGTAAGATAATTGTCATGGTTAATCATGATGTGACCATTATCATTTCAATTTGCAAGGATCAAAAAGCATCTTCCAAAAGAAATGATGATGGTCAAAGTGTCAACCTAGGTCAACAAGTCAAGGAAGTCAAATGGTCAACAACCATAACCATGCACAATTATTTAAACTAATTATCAATTAACTATAATACACACATAAGCATTAGGGTTAATAAAATGACAGTAGCCATTAACCCTAATCAAGGTCCTCTCCCTCTGTCTCAAACAACTGTGCATACACACCCGCATTCGTGATCCGAGGAACACGAATACAATGAGAAAAACCAATCCCAAATCATATACTAGGATCCGTCTTAAACCAAAGCCCGCTAGTATAAACTGTCCGGACAGCAAACGTGCACAAGTGCGCGAATGTGAACGAACCCTGTCGCAAAACCATGCGACCTCTACTCATTTAGCCTAAAGGCGAATAGCTCTCTGTGTGGGACTCTAAAGAATCGACACTACGCTGGAAGTGGGTTTAACCACAGACCGCAAGCGGCACTAGCTATACGTAACGGTCCCCAGGTAAATGTCGATAAGAAGACTGACGAGGTGAACCCCATCTGAACTCCTACTGAGCTTGTATGTGACAATCTCTGTACAGTCCGGTCTGTTCGTCTGATACATCGTATGGCGGGCCTAGGGGCGGTGAACGTCAGTCCCCTAATAGCGGTACAAGTCGTGTCGGAGTGTAGCCCAGAACACCCTGAGATAACACTGGAAACCTACCAGTATATCTCGCTTGCCCTGGCCAGGGACTACTCGTGTAATGGCTCTCCTGGACAAAGCGCGATGTCAACCCCCAATACCGGGAGAGACGAATCATGTCTAACCGTCACTGCCTCCAAGTGCTTCGGGACTGCACCCAAAAACTACCTGTTTGCACAACTCCTTTGAGCCGTGGTAGGGTAGTAATCAAAGTGCAGTGGGAACACACTTGAGGCGAAGTGACAGTGTCAAGTCAGCGGACTAAGCTGTACTCATGTCACCTGGGAACTGATAACTGACGATAGGTTTACTACCAACCAACAGTTCCCGACGAGTCCTGTCCAGTGTACTCGTAACCTAACGAGCACCCGTATACTATCCTAAGTACGACATACTAATGGCTGTGGGACAGACCGTCTCCCACACTGGGATGAGAAGGGCATACGCTAGTCTACTCCGGAGTATCGATGCCCTGTCTCGATAGTCCAACGACCAGGGACCTGTATAAGGATGTGCTTATAGATCACCTAGCTCCCACGAGTGTGAGTGCCATCACAATGCTGGTAATCAAGCAAAGATCCTAAGGGCTCTACTAATATGTATATCAGCAATATGCTAAAAGAAACACATGCACATATTAAAGCAGAGACAAACCAAGTAGCATACTACCATTTCGAGCAAGATTGTATATACAACTGTGAATATCCCAAGCTTCCATCAAGTAATATACAAACCAGTATGATACAGTAATGGCCTCTAGGGCATATACACTAACACAAACTTGGGTGTGTGTATGACTTACAACATATTTAAGATAATGGTTTAGGTTTTTATTTATTTTGGTAAAACAAAATGGTGGTTTTATTTGTCTTGGCTTGAAGCTTCATGAAGCTTTTAAGCATCTTTGACAAAGTCCACTCATTTTGTTTTGCATAAGATTTTCATTAACCAAACCATTAACTCAAACTATGGTTTAGTCTTTACAAAGGTAAACTCACCCATGGTTGCATTATGATAGACTTCCCTTGATTATTCTTTTTATATAATTCATTTTATTCTTATTCTTTTCTTCTTCTTCTTCTTCTTCTTCAAGAAGAAGAAAAGTTTGCTAGAAATTTTCAGGTGAAGAAATAAAGTGAGAAATCCAAATCCAAAGTGAACCCAGTTCCTATTTCTTCATCCTCTACTACTTGCCATTTAGTTTAGGGTGTTCTTTTCATAAAGTTTTTGACCTAGTGAAGATGGAGCTTGAGTTTGAGTCTCCTCGACGTAGATCATCTTCGGCCTCGAAGTAAACGACCTAGCCCTCTAATTTCTCCGAGGAAACCATCACTGGAGTCCAGGATCTCGATGATCGCAGCGAAAGGACGTCAACACGGAGCTTTAGAAGTGAAGGACCGGATCTACAAAGGTTGTAATCTCTTTCACTCAGTGTTAAAGTTGTTTGCTTGCTAGTTTTCGCATAATCTCTAGTATACGATCTTGGTTAGGGTTATTCGGCATATCTATTTTTTTTAATCGGGCATGGTTGATGCCTTATAGAACCGTATTAGAGTGCCTACGAACCCTACAGTGGTATCAGAGCCAAGCTAGAGCTTTAGGCGAAGTCTAGACGAAGTCAATAGTCCGATCGAACACTGAAACCCTAGTTTTTACCCTTCTCTGGAAATTTTCTGAAATTGTGAATTTTTCCGTATTAAAAATACTCAAAAAAAATCTGCAGGGTTTTCTAGGAATTCCTGTGCAGCACGTGCTCCTAATTCCATCATAGCACCTCGGAACCGCGGCCGTACCCAGGCTTGCGCAGCGGTTCCGCGGCCATACTGTAGCTTCATGCTTCACTGTTTGCATAGTAATGTCCTTATGTAATTCCTGTGTTTTCAGGGAATTTTTAATATATACTCAAGAGTTGAGTTTTCTGGGTTGTATTGTGGACTCGTTGATTCAATCGGATAATTTAACTTCGTTTATGTTTTTCCAGGTAATTTTAGAACGTGTTAAAAAGTTCGAACGGATATCAATAACTCACTTTTTCCACTGCCGGAAAATTTCCAAGTGTTGGATTTTTCCGTAGTTTAAGAACGTTCTAAGTCGTGCAAGTAACGCGATGGACCCTTTAGAAGACAACAAACCTTAACTCGATTATGTGACCGTCTTGAACTGCCTTTTGAACCTTAGGGTTTGGGGCAGTATGGCGTTGCCACATGTGAGGCGTTGGCTTGACCCTTCTACGGCTGGACCGTTGGTACTGTAGCATGAAATGGATGTTTTAAAACTTATTTCAAGTGTTGAGCTATTTAAGAAACCTTGGGTGTTTGATTATTCGATGGGAATGTTTAACATTGTCTATTTATCTGGAATGTGATACAATATTTGGAATCCACATGTAGTTATGAGATAACTAATTTGAATGTTATAAATCTAGCACTTTAGTCTCATTTGATCGGTTGCCATGGGATTTTGATGTGATTAAAAGTCCGTTGCAATCACGTAGCGTACGCGGATACTCGCCGGGTAAACATAATAGATAGCCACGCCCCCAAAGCCCGGACCAAGTAACTATAGGAGAACCCCGTCGCCAAAAGCATCCGTTCGGATGCTCGCGGCAACGGTGTTCCGCCTTAGTGCACCTCGTCGATGGTATCGGGGGTGCGGCCGTCTACTAAAGTTTGCGACGAGCATTCGATCGGGATGTCGGGAATCTTGTTGAATTGCCCGACTTGATATTGAAAAGAGTTTTCGATAATGAGACTAAAATGCAGGGTTTATAATTGTTAGGCATGCGATGTCTAAGGAATTCATTTGGTTAGGCATGCGATGTCTAAGGAGGTTGCGGATTCCAACTGTTGTAGTTTACATTTTCTTTTCTGCGACCGTAAGTGTAATATGTGGAGTATCGCCAGTTTCGTTGCTATACATCAACGACAGTTGGGATACGCATATTTACTTACGTTGATGACATATGATGTAATGTGTTGCTAGATATGTTATATTGGATCGTCTTGTTTGAATAGCCGGGGTTTTTTTTATGTGAGATGGGTGTTTTTCGTTTTTCATTCATGTAAAAACTTGTATGTAATATTCTATTATTGGGCCACTTCCGGGCTGAGGATGATGTCACCATTGTATATTATTTACTTTTCCGCATTAGGATAGACCCATGGCGGGGAGCACAAGTAACCGGGTTCTAGGGTCCAGTGGGAGACTATCTCGAGAAGTTGAGTCCGGGTCTCCTAACTATAGAATTGATAAGGTTGCTTGCTGCTCTCGTAGGGGTCTACGGGTGTGGGATTGGCTATTCATCACGACCGTGGAATCCGTGTTTTATACAGGCTCAAAATAAAACACGGACGTCCTAGTATATCCAATATTTCATATGTTGTTTTCAGCTGCGTTATCTGTGATGTGATCATGTGATATGTTCAGATAGATACTGTGTATAGCATATATGATATATTATATAGACGTTGCTTATGTTTTACACCCGCGCTAGCCCTGCCCCACTCTGCCGTTAGTTACCTAACCTAACAGTGCAGATGGGACATCGTGGCGAATGAGGATGGCATAAGTGTACGTTGTATTTATCTGTGATGTTTAGATGGGCTTAAATGATGGGACATTCATTAATGAGATTAATGAAAGAAAATAAACCTAAAAGATGTTGTGGAATCGAATTTCAAAAAATTAGGTAGCTCTAGTTGTTGCTTTGCATCGCGGTGTTCCTTGCAGAACATCCACCACCTTATTCGATAAGGAAAGAACCGAGATCCCTTCACCGGGAGTGACCTCTTTAGCAATAATTAGCAGATGCTACAACCTTCGGTTTGACTTTTGACTGCTTTTCTAGTTCTTGCTTTGCATAGTGGTATTGTGAATATCCTGCACCTCATTCGACGAGGAAAGAGCTGAGATCCCTTCACCGGAAGTGACCTCTTTTGCGAAACTAGTAAAAGCCACAAAAGCACTCCATTTTAAAACCATTTGATTCTACAACGAGATCAAGTTCAAAGCGTTAAAGATTTTCTTAAAAACCATCCGCAACCCTCCGTCATTTTAGGAAGTAGAGTACTTAGTATTCGTGCTGTGTTTGTTGACCATAGTTAAAGCAAAGTGTACGGTAGCTAAGTGATGTCTTCCTACACCGCATATGATGCAATTAGTTAGGACAATCGCGCGACTTTGTTGACCTTAGTTAAGGGTCATGTGGGTGGGTCTAATTAATTACGAAATGACGAGTAGAACTTGAATAGTGCTTATGATTTGTTGACCATAGTTAAGGTCAAAAGTGCTAGGGGTAAAAACTTTTATTGGGAGTTTCAAGTGTTGAAATTTGCAATGAGATTGCATACCTTCTATATGATAGTTGGATCATGATACCCACTGCGAGTGATTGTTACTCCTGGGAGAGTTTTGCACTTTACAATTAGCCGATCAAGTAGGTGTCTAGAAAGGTGTCAACGGGGTTACGCTCCTGGGAAGACGAGGTTTATTTTAATTAGGTCCGTACGAAAGCACGGGGAACCTCCCTCAAAGTACCGGCACCGGCCGGTCTGAAAGATTGGCGAACTTGTAATATGTAATTAATCCCGGCTAGTCTTTCCTTTTAGGTTTTGAAGGAAGATTTGATAAAAACAGTGGGAGCCATCCTGATTAGATAAAATAAATAACCAATCCAATCTTCCATGAGCGCACGCAGAGTGTTTACTTCTCTCTCTCTCCAGGTAGCGACCATGTCACGCCTTAATCAAGATAATAATATGGATGTATTGACCGAACCCGCTTATTATACTGAGCTGGGGAACGTTAGTCCCGCTCCAACTTATAATTGTTATAAGACCGAGCAGGAATTAGGGGAATACCAGGATTCCCATGCCACCCAAACGAATAAAGTGCATGACGATGCATCTTCTTCGGGTGTGTTCATTACGAAGAACTGTTTCTCAGTATTCTCTACGTCCTGGGTAAAAGATACCGGATCAGGATCCCGCATATGTAATCTGTTACATGGGTTACAGAAAGGTAGAGAATTGAGAACGGGTGATAAATTTCAAGAGTTGGAAACAGTGCAATTTTTGCAGCCAAAATGTTGGCAGTTATCACCCTTTATTACCAGAATACACTGATTCTGAACGAATGTTATTAGATACCGAACCTGATATACAACATCATATCAGTCTTTTTATTTACTAAAGAAGGATATAATTTTGTATTGTTGGATAATGTTTTGCACATTTCCTATATCAAGAGTTGATCGGTTCAGGCACGTTATCTGAAAGCATATACATTCTAAATCAGACCACAGTTCTTAAGGTACAGAACACACACAAGAGAAAGAGTTCAAAAATGAACGATTCCCTCTTGAGGTATTGTAGACTAGGTCATATCAATGTGACCCGACAAGCTGAAGTTTCATATTAGGTGCATATTTAAATCAGTTTGAATTTACATCTTGTGAAACTTGCCAGTCATGTCACAAAGATAAGATGACCATAGCTCTGTTTACTCGAAACAGAGAAAAAGTTAGTGAACTCTTGGGACTGATACATAGTGATGTATAAAGGTCCCCAGTCTGTATATGCCAGGACTGGTTTTTTGTTCTTCCTTACATTCACTGATGATCTCTCAAGATTCGGACACATGTTCCTGTTGAAACACATGTCTGAAGCTTTTGAGAAATTCAAAGAATATAAGTCAGAAGAAGAGAACCAATACATGTATAAGTATTATGTCCTATGATGAGATCAGGGAGGAGAATACTTGTGCATGGAATTCTTGGACTATTCTAAAGGAGAATGAGATTCTCTCTCGGTGTTACTCCTCTGAATACACTACAGCACAACGGTGTATCGGGGCAGAGCAATCGCACCCTATGAGTTATGGTGCGCTCTATGATGAGTACTACTGAGTTACCTATTTCCTTTTTGGGGTTGTGCACTTGAGAAGCTGCATACCTATTGAATTAGATTCCAATCAAATCAATGCTTACCACTCCATATGAGATATGGTATGGGAAGAGCCCATCTCTTAAGTAAGTTAAGATTTGGGATTGTCCGGCCTATGCCAAAAGGAAAATCCGGACAAGATCGAGTCAAGGTCAGTTCTGTAAAACTGGAAGGAGTTCCAGCTATACAAACTACAGCTGATGATTTGACAGAACCAAAGGATTCAATAGTCCCCGATGAACCTCAGCCTCTCCACCGATCTGGTCGGGTTCCTCATCCGCCTGAGAGATACTTCGTTTTCTCGATGACAGTGGGAGCAAGGAATGCATCATGAGATGATGACCCAACTAGTTTCGAGCAGGCCATCAAGAGTAGGGACTCTGTAAGAATGGCTGGATGCTTAGCGATCTGAGATGGAATCCATGTACACCAACAAAGTATGGACTTTGGATGCTATATCTGAAGGGTTGAATCCCCATCAGGAGCAAGTATATCTTGAGAAGATTACTTGGTGTAGATAGAAAAGTTGAGACTTTCAAAGCTAGACTTGTTAAAAGTTTTCGTCATCGACCAGCCGTGGATAATAATTAAACCTTTTCCAGTGGGTATGCTTAAGTCCATCCGGATCCTACTTAACATTGCTACATACCATGACTACGATATCTGGTGGTTGGGTGCCATGACTACTTTTCTAAATACTGATTTAGAAGAGAACGTCTATAAGTACACAGCCAGAGGGCTTCGTAAACAGTGGGAGCAGCGGAAACGTGTGCAGGTTGCTTTACAGAATAAAGCACGCATCGTGGAGTTGGAACATCTGTTTTGATGTGGTAGGAAAAGAGTTTGACTTCATCAAAATAGTAGATAAACCTTGTACATACAAAAAGGTAGTAGAGAGTAAGGTGGTCATCCTCGTATTGTACGTGGACAACATACTCTTGATGGGAAAAGAGTTTTCTATGCTACGCACGGTCAATCTCCTCTTATCACAAGGATTCTCCAAATAGGATAAAGGTGATACCTCCTATATCCTGGGTTTTGGATCTATGAGATAGATCTAAAAGGATATTAGGATTCTAACTAGGTGTAGTGAGATGGTATCAATCGATCCTGGGGAGAATCACTGGACAGCTTCCAGGGTGGTAAGGTTGACTGAATGTCAGTCACAAGCATTGTCTTTACCCTCAGTGGAGGGACGGTATGTTAGAAGAGTTCTAAGCTAGATACCGTGGCAAGCTAGACGATAAAGGCTGGTGACATCGCTATCAAAGATACTACCAAAAAGGCAGTTTGGGTGTATATTAGTTCATGAGATGAACTAGGTTCCTACCATTGTGTGACAATGGAAGTGTGGCTTTGGCCCAGGAACCCCGGTCCCATCAGTGACCCAGACATATTCTGAGGCAGCATCACCTGATCATGGAGATAGTTGATCTCCAGGGTGACCTAGGTTAGGAGAGTAGACTCAGAGGACAACACGGCGGATCCACTCACGAAGGCTTTTTCCCAGAGAAAGACTTTTATAGGATGGTTGAGTATGAGATACTGCTACAGATGGCCCTATGCAAGTGGGACATTGTTAGTTATATGTATGCCCTAGATTCCATTACTGTATATGAGATGTATATTGTAGTGGATGCTGGGACATATATAGGTAGGACTTTCTTGCTCGACATGATAGTACGCTATGTGGTTGCTCTTTATCTTAACACGTATACTGACTGTCTTTCTGTTACATGTTGATAAAGCCCTTAGGATGTGTACTCGACTTGCAGGACTATGATGCAGATCATACTAGTAGGGCCTGGGTAGTCCATGAGTACATCCCTCAATGTTCCTAGTCGTGGGAATATCGAGACGGGGCATCGATATTCCAGAGTAGACTAGCGTATATCTTCTCGACCCATATGATGGGCGATGGATGATCCCATATCCATTGGTGTTTGACATCAGAGATGGTATGCGGGTGCTCAGTGGAGACTGGGTACACTGAATAGACTCGCCGAGAACTTCCAGATGGTATTATACCTCACGTCAGATGGCAGTTCTCTGGTGACACTGGTACAGCTTAGTCCGTTGACCTGAGATCGTCATAGAGTCTTGTATGTCTCCCACTGTGCTTTGATTTCCACCCTACCACGGCTCTACTGAGTCATGCAAATAGGTGGTTTTTGGGTGCAGTCCCGATTCACATGGAGGCAATGAGCGATAGGAAGGGATTCGTCTCTCCCGGTATTGGGGGTTGATGTTGCGCTATGCTCGACTGGCCATAACTGGAAATCCCTTGCTAGGGTTGCACTGATTTACTGGTAAGTGTTATCCGTAGTTTCATGCTTGTTATAGACCATACATCGGCATGACTTATCAAGCTACTGGTGTCTGACGTTTACCACCCCTAGGCGAGATATGCTGCATATCAGACGAACAGACCGGACTGTGCGGTAAGTGTTACTGATTGGATTCGCAGGAGTGTGAGCAGGCTTGCTCTTTGATCTTCTGATCGCTTAATACCCGGGAGGCCGTTACGTTTAGCACACCGCTTGCGGCTTGTGGGTGATTGATATGATCACCACCTACTACCGGCGTATTGACGAGTCTTTAAAGTCCTACACAGAGGTTTCCTGGCTCAAGCGAAACGAAATAGGAGCACATATAAGATATGTGCGGGACCGAGAATAATACCAGTATGTGATACTGTATTCTATTCTCACGATTTGTATCAACAGTCGGTTATATGAGATATGGCCGGGTTACCGAATCAAGTGTTGATTCGATATATTGATACACTAGATATTAGTCGGTTATATGCGATATGACCGGATCATTAAATCAAGTGTTGATTTAATGATTTCATGTATAATTATATATTTGATATATTACTTTATATTAACTACTATATGTTCACTTAAGATTGATTTTCTCACTTGATGTGCACAAGTTATATATGTTTGTGCACTAGTTTGTATCATGATTGATGATACTTGCAAACTTGGGTGTGTGTATGACTTACACCATATTTAAGATAATGGTTTAGGTTTTTATTTATTTTGGTAAAATAAAATGGTGGTTTTCTTTGTCTTGGCTTGAAGCTTCATGAAGCTTTTAAACATCTTTGACAAAATCCACTCATTTTATTTTGCATAAGATTTTCATTAACCAAACCATTACCTCAAACTATGATTCAGTCTCTACGAAGGTAAACTCACCCTTGGTTGCATTATGATAGACGTCACTTGATTATTCTTTTTACATAATTCATTTTATTCTTATTCTTATTCTTTTCTTCTTCTTCTTCTTCAAGAAGAAGAAAAGCTTGCTAGAAATTTTCAAGTGAAGAAATAGAGTGAGAAATCCAAATCCAAAGTGAACCCACTTCTTATTTCATCATCCTCTACTACTTGCCATTTAGTTTAGGGTGTTCTCTTCACAAAGTTTTTGACTTAGTGAAGATGGAGCTTGAGTTTGATTCTCCTCGACGTAGATCATCTTCGGCCTCGAAGTCAACGACCTAGCCCGCTAATTTCTCAGAGGAAACCATCACTAGAGTCCGGGATCTCGATGATCACAGCGAAGGGACGTCAACACGGAGCTTTAGAAGTGAAGGACCGGATTTACAAAGGTTGTAATGACTTTCACTTAGTGTTAAAGTTGTTTGCTTGCTAGTTTTCGCATAATCCCTAGTATACAATCTTGGTTAGGGTTGTTCGGCACATCTATTTTTTTGAATCGGGCATGGTTGATGCCTTGTAGAACCTTGTTAGAGTGCCTAGGAACTCTACAGGGTGATCCGACATCCATTGGTGTTTGACATCAGAGAAGGTATACGTGTGCTTAGTGGAGACTGGGTACACTGAACGAACTCACCAAGAACTCCTAGATGGTATTATACTAATCGTCGGATAGCAGTTCTCTGGTGACACTAGTACATGTTAGTCTGTAGACCCGAGATCATCATAGATTCTTGTGTGATTCCCGCTGTGGTTTGATTTCCACCATACTCTTGATCGTGCAAAAAGGTGGTTTTTGGGTACAGTCTCGAGTCACATGGAGGAAATGAGCGATGGGAGGGGTTTCGTCTCTCCCGGTATTGGGAGTTGATGTTGCGCTATGCTCGATTGGCCATAATAGAAAATCCCTGGCCAGGATTGCTGAGTTCTACTGGTATGTGTTACCAGTAGTTTCTCGAACCGTTATAGACCTTGCATCGACATGACATATCGGGTCTGACGTTATACCACCTCAGGCTGTGATATGCGACATATCAGATGAAGAGACCGGACTGTACGGTAGTGTTACTGATTGGATTCGCAGGAGTGTGAGCACGCTTGCTTGTTGATCTTCTGATTGCTCATTTCCCGGGTGGCCGTTACGTTTAGCAGACTGCTTGCGCCTTCTGGGTGTTTGATATGATCATCACCTACTGCCGGCGTATTGATGAGTCTTTAGAGTCCTACACAGAGGTTTCCTGGTTCATGTGAAACGGAGTAGGTGCACATATGTGATATGTGCGGGACCGAGGTTAATGCGAGTATGTGATACCGCATTCTATTTTCGTGATATGTAACATCAAAGGTTATATGAGTTATAGCCGGGTTATCGGATCAAATGTTGATTCGACAAGTTATTACATTTGATATTAGTTGGTTATATGTAATATAGCCGGATTATTAAATCAAATGTTCATTTAATAATTTAATATAGAATTATATATTTGATATATTAAATTACATTAACTAATATTATCTCACTTAAGTATTTCTTTTACTCGCATTTGATACATTGATATATATGTGATAAATGTTAAATGTATTGTTTTCTTTTTGCAAAAAATATATATATTATATATATTGTTGTGTCATGCTAGGTTACACATGCAACATGTATGTTTCAGACTCACACCATGCTAGGTTAAAGTTAGGGTTTTATTTGTTTTAAGTAATTCAAACAACTTGGATATTGAGTCATGGTTGAAGCTTGTAGAAAACATTGACTTAGTCCACTTGTTTGTCTAGCTTAAGATATTTCTTAACCCAAAACTTAACTCATAGCTATTGTTTATTCTCTATAATGGTTAGTGCATGACATACACTTACCATGGTTGCATTTCTAACCTCATGAGTTCATTCATTTTCTTCATCAGTTCTTCTTTTTCCTCAAGAGAAAAAGCTTGCTAGCTTTTTCTAAGTGATGATTTATTGTGAGAAAATTAAATCTAAAGTGTGCCCACTTCCTACTTCATCATCCTCTACTACTTGACATTTAGTTTAGGGTGTTTGCTTCACTAATCTCACCATTAGCGAAGAGATA
Organism: Agapanthus africanus; assembly: GCA_030015575.1. NCBI lineage: Eukaryota > Viridiplantae > Streptophyta > Magnoliopsida > Asparagales > Amaryllidaceae > Agapanthus > Agapanthus africanus. The sequence goes on from CM057338.1 coordinate 666,681,365, forward strand.
GCATGAGCTAGTGTCTCCTCGGCGTAGATCATCTTCGGCATCAAAGACTTCGATGCAAGCTTGTTGCGTACATCTTGTGGCGCCTCTCTAGAGTCCGGGAGTTCTTGATTGCAGCGAAGTGACTACTACACAGAGCTTTAGAAGTGAAGTACCGGTCTACAAAGGTTGCATTCCTTCTTCTTTTTAGTTTGTAAAGTGTTTGCAATCTAGAAATCCCAAAGTCTCTAGTTCAATCCTCGTTCGGGTTCTTTAGCTCTCTAGAAAATTTTGAAAGGGCATGCTCGATGCTGTAGTAAACACCGTCAGGGCGCTATGGAACCCATAAAAAACAACCCTCATCGTTGACGTAAAAACATCCAACGACCAAATCTCATATCAAATACCAAATCCTAAGTTCATAAATCGCAAATACCAAATTCAGCAACATAGGAAATCACTCCCAGATTTCATCACAAGTTAATTGGGACTAAATAAGAAAGTACAGGAGATAGGTTATAGAGTAAGTGAGCTATAGGCAGAAACTCAACATCAGTAACCAACAGAAATCCGGCGACAACACCAGAATACCCGAGCTCGCCGGCCAGATTAGGGGGAAATGTGCTCATATTTTGGTGGTGGTATTCTAGTCGTTTGTCTAGGTCTATGGACTTGTTTGATTTTCTTGAAACTACTCGAGATTGTTGGGTTGTGGGAGCGCCCCGGCCATCGAACCGTGGCCAAATGCGGAACAAAAATTTGATAAAACCCGGCGCAACCATTACCCAATAGCCAAGATCGAAACCATTAACCCTAAAACTAGCAATCTAAGAAAAGAGATAGGAATGGTTATACCTAATGAACCAAGTCCTTCTGGTCTTCAACCATCTCCAAGCTCCTAGTGATGTTGCAGATCGACTTTGGTCGCCGGTCTTCCTCCATCTCCGATGATCCACCCGAGGGATGTAATTCCGGCTCTAGTTCTACGCCAAGATGCTTGTGGAGCAACTAGGGTATCTAGGATTCTACCCTAGAGAGCCTAGGATGTAGTGTGTATGTATTCTAAGTGTTTGCTATCTCATATCATGAAGAAGGTGGAAGCAAGCATGATGGGTAGAAGAGGTGAAGAACAAAAATGGTGAGGGTGGAGCTCAAGCTCAAGAGAAGAAAACCTAGCATGCTTCTATTAGTTATATGTATGCCCTAGAGACCATTACTGTACATGAGATGTATATTGTAGTGGATGCTGGGACATATATAGGTAGGACTTTCTTACTCGACATGATAGCACACTATCTGGTTGCTCTTTATCTTAACATGTATACTTACTGTCTCTCTGTTAAATGTTGATAAAGTCCTAAGGATGTGTACTCGACTTGCAGGACTATGACGCAGATCATACTAGTGGGGCCTGGGCAGTCCATGAGTACATCCTTCAATGTTCCTAGTCGTGAGAATTTCGAGACGAGGCATCGATATTGTCACGACCCGAAAGTACGGAACATGACCAGCACTTAAACTACGAACGTCTCGAAGCGTACGTAATCTAAGTAAACCGAAAACCCAGAAATCCAAACCAAGAAAAGTAGTAGAGTGAAGGAAACCAATTTAAGATCAAGTAGTTTTAATAGTATAAGCCGAATTATGCGGTTTAAAAACATCAAGTATTTTCTGAAAATTTCGGCAGAGTCTCCTTTGTAAATACTGGCTCCCAAACGGGATACAACATGAATAGTATACGAAATCAATAAAAAGGCATCCCCAAGCGGGAGCTAGCTCTTCGTCAAACGACGGTCACAACCACACAAGCAATATAATATACAACGCCAACGGCGAGGATCAAAATTCAAAAGGAAACTCAAAACCACAAGAAAACCACAGACATATAACGCGCGACTCTAAGGTCGAAAGAATAACATCACTGGTCTCTATCTCAAAATAAATACATGTTTGGTTGATGGAACTTCTAGATACAACGGAATAATGATATACAAGATATATAATAGGGGTACGATACAAGTAAACCCACCTATTAGCAAATCACCCGAAGGAAACTATGCCGGCAAAGCCGTAATGAAACCTGTATGGCAATCCTGCAAGAAACTGGGGCGCAACGAGGGTGAGTTGCCAACTCGTGAATAGAAAAACATCTACGAAAAGAAATCGCATAAATAACGCAATCCTAGGTCAAAGATCATAATATATCCTCAAATATATAACCAGCAACCCATAACAATGGTTAGGGCAAATATCTAACCCAAGTGTAATTCCATGTGCCCGTGTCAGTGCCTCAGGTAGCAATATATCATATGAATGAGGTATGAATGCATGAAAACAGAATACATGTAAATGAAGAAACTGTTTTCATAATTAGTGAGATTTCCTTTGTATTTTTAAAATGAGGTATCATAATGAAATCAGTATAAAACAGTGCCTAGCATCGGCACAAAACGTAATCCCAATATCTCGATATCTCTGTATCACAGTCTCTGTACCTCAATATCTCGAAATCTCAATGTCTCAATCACAATATCTAGGGCACCGTCAGTCCAGACCGGCCCCAACCATCCATCTCAAGACCACGACGGTATCCTCCGGATATCCGACGCGTCGGGTAAAATCACCGGTAGGTAGTGCTCTCCTGCCAGGCTCACATCGTCATCATCACGCGCTTCTTGCCCCGGGATACCTTACCGGGTCCACCATGTACCCGAAACGGTTCATCCGTCTCCTCGAATAGGGTCTCGAAATCCATCAGCAAACTCATGGTGGACGACTCATACATCATGGGAAAACCGCACTTTTTATTTTAAAAGAGGGAAATGGTTTATTTATGTTTTTGCGGTTTTCCTCCAAATACAGAAAATCTCATGGAAATCCGAATCCAAAGGCTCGATAACACGTAAAATAGTGAATGTATGCATGAGAATTCATGAATACGGCATAACAATGAATAACAGTATGCATGAAGTAGCAGGTAATAACTACAATGTCTAAACTAACATATAAGGCAAGTACACTAATATCATGTCTAACTATTAGCTAACAGGCTATGTCAAGCAATAATATTTTCTAAGGTGTACGTGACATGGCAATTACCGATGAAGATGTGTGTGAGCCGGCAAATAAGTGTACGTGGTACATACGCATCATTGTTAATGGTGCTGGTGTCCTAACAGCATGATATCAATAATGGAGTATGAAACATAAAATAAGCATGCGATGCGAAGCGGACAATAAAAATGAGCGGGAGCTGAAAACTAGACGGAACTATAACTAATCTGCATTAATCTAATATAAGTCCTACAAATGGTGCCTTTTGAAATAACACGAATCATGGGGTTTTGAAAATAGGGGCTAAAGTGTTTTTATGAAAAGATACGTCTTTTGAAATATCCGTAGGATCCCTTGGGCTGTCTTTTAAAATACCCACGATTCGTTAGTTTTTGAAATAGGTAAGAATCGACTCTAATCTAACAACTAAACTAAACAAAAGGGTTAAGCTAACAAGCTGGACTACAGGTAAGGAAACCGCCTAATATCTGAGTCGATCCATATACATACCTGTATATATATTAGTCGTTGATCCCGCCTCAATAATATCATATCCGATACCATATCTATAATCAGACATCCCAAGTCAAGAGTGCGGATCAATCATCAAAATATAGCTCGTACGTAAATCCGTCGTACGGCATCCCCAAATCTGGGTACGGGTCAATATCATATTCCTCACACTATTCTTCAGGTATCCTCTTTATCCAAGATCATAGTCTAGGGTACTGACCTATGTCTAGTACAATACTAATATCCTCAATATACTCATGATCTGACTACTGATCGACAATCTCGTACAAACCGATATCGTCAGCACATATCATCATCGAGGGGTATACATCGCCCGATACGGCCTAATATCAATATCCTAGTATATCATGCCTCATATCACGATCACATGTCGACCATTTTATTTATAACACTATTCACCCGTATCGCCGCCCTAAGATCCGCTATAACACCAGGACGTACCTCAAGTACGAATCCTGCCATATCACCGATATCACTACCACAAAAAAAATCTCATCGACTCAGCTCAATCCCAAGTATCATCCTCAAATCCGTATGTGAACACATAGTCCCATACCCATGTGAACACATAACTATAAAGAATCCCATGAGCACATATAAATAGGAATGTATGCAAGTATGTATGTGTAGTGCAACACTACCCTAGGGTTCGCAACACTAAAATAATCCAACACACCAATATCCATCCTAAAAATCGTTATTAATCCCAAATAACATATAATAATTGTTGGTGTGTATACGCATCCGTATACACCACCACGGACTGCGGGGGTGCTATATGCCATCCACCCGACTTCTCCCCGTAGATATAAATCTACTCACCTGGTCCTTGCTCGCCGGTGCCGACGTCGCCACGCGCTTGCTTATCGTCTCGAAGTCCACATGGGGTACCTACATATCATAACACGCCGTATCGCATTAAAATTCGACTCATGACCAAAAAGACACACGAATCCCACATAGGTCAAAACCTATGGTTGCTTTCACAAATCAACCAAAAAACCCTCGACGTCGGCGTACAAACGCCAAACCATCGAGAAAAACCCAAACACACTCGTTTACACAATCACAAGCACTAATTATAATATAAAATAGCTTAAAATTCCCCAAAACCTCAAACTCACTTTAAAAGCTATTTTTCCGAAAATCTAGCAAGCCAAATTACCCGTTTTAGTACAAAACTCGATTTTTAAACAAATCTAGCGGCCGCAATATCCACTCAATATCATAACCAAGTTATATAAACCATTCTAATAATTTATTCTCTACAAAATATATATATTTACAAAACCTAGTTAACAAAATTAGCACAATTTTCCATTTTAGCTCAAAACTTGGTGTTTTAATCAACTTAAATATTTTAACAATTCTAGTGGCCGTAATTCTCATTAAAACATATTAACTAAGCCACACAACCATTATCTAGATTTTAATCTCACTCTTAAAATTAATTACAAAAATCTAGTTTGCAAGACAATCATAATTAGGACAATTTAAATTTAACAATCTAGTAATAAGAAACAAGGTTTAGTTTTGTATAGAATTAACATGTTAATCACTCACTAGAACCATAATCTAATGCTAGAAACCCTCACTTGAATTTTACAAACCCTAATCCCGAAATCAAACCCTTTTCTAAAATATCCTAAACTAGCAATTACACCCAAATCAACACTTGAATAAGATAGCTTATCATAATTAAACAACAATTAGCCATAAGGTTAAGAATTTACCCCACAATTATCTTGAGATCTAGCACAAATCTAGCCTTCCAAACATGCTTCTCTTCACCAAGATCCATACAAGAATAGCTAAGGAAAAATGGGTAAGGTTTGTATTTGGAAAATTGTGAGGTTTTACTTGATTTTTCTTGGAATTTTGGAGAGAAATGAGATGAGAAGGGGGGGCTGCTGCTGTTATTGGAGGAATGGGGCTCAGCCAGAAAATTGAGGGGGGGAGGAGAGAGAGTGAGATGGAGAATGTGGGGAGGAAAAGACAAAGTTTACACCCTTTGACTTTCTTTTCTTTTCTTTTCTTTTCTTTTCAAAAGAGAGGTGATTGGAGAGAGAGAGAGAGGGAGGTCTGTCAAAGTGGGGCCGGCCATGTGGGGAGGGGGAGAGAGGGTGAGGTGTGGGTGTGTGGGTTAGGGAAAAAGATGAATGTATTACCCCAATTCCCAGTAACACTAATTTCACCGAAAAAAAGCCTTTTTCTTCGATATTTTCTAAACAGTTTTAGCAAATGATTTCATTTCAAAAACCACATGATAAAATTTTATTTAATGTTTTATGATGTACAAAATTTGTTTCAACTCATTCCAATTTATAATTTTCCATAATTAAATGTATTAGTGACGGCTTAAAATAATAATAAAACAAATTTTTTTCAGAAAATTTGAAATTTCACCAGTGGCTCAATAAACACCAAATACTAGCAATTACATAGCTAGAATATGTATATTTAATTTTTATAATAAGATATTTGCATTTTGACTTTTTACAGAAAACCCCCTTATTTTACCGATTTTCCGAAATTTCACCGAAACGATTTTCAAGACGCTACAGATATTCCAGAGTAGACTAGCGTATATCTTCTCGACCGATGTGATGGGCGATGGACGATCCCATATCCATTGGTGTTTGACATCAGAGATGGTATGCGGGAGCACAGTGGAGACTGGGTACACTGAACGGACTCGCCGAGAACTCCCAGATAGTATTATACCTCACGTCAGATGGCAGTTCTCTGGTGACACTGGTACAGCTTAGTCTGTTGACCCGAGATCGTCATAGAGTCTTGTGTGTCTCCTACTGTGCTTTGATTTCCACCTTACCATGGCTCTACTGAGTCGTGCAAACAGGTGGTTTTTGGGTACAGTCCCGATTCACATGGAGGCAATGAGCGATAGGAGGGGATTCGTCTCTCCCGGTATTGGGGGTTGATGTTGCGCTATACTCGACTGGCCATAACTGGAAATCACTGGCCAGGGTTGCACTGATTTACTGGTAAAAGTTATCATTAGTTTCATGCTTTTTATGGACCTTACATCGGCATGACTTATCAAGCTACTGGGGTCTGACGTTTTCCACCCTTAGGCGAGATATGCGACATATCAGACGAACAGACCAGACTGTGCGGCAAATGTTACCGATTGGATTAGCAGGAGTGTGAGCAGGCTTGCTCGTTGATCTTCTGATCGCTCAATACCCGGGTGGCCGTTACGTTTAGCAGACCGCTTGCGGTTTGTAGGTGATTGATATGATCACCACCTACTGCCGGCGTATTGACGAGTCTTTAGAGTCCTACACAGAGGTTTCCTGGCTCAACCGAAACGAAATAGGAGCGCATATGTGATATGTGCGGGACCGAGAATAATACCAGTATGTGATACTGTATTATATTCTCGCGATTTGTATCATTGGTCTGTTATATGAGATATAACCGGGTTACCGAATCAAGTGTTTATTCGATATATTGATACACTAAATATTAGTCGGTTATATGCGATATGACCAGATCATTAAATCAAGTGTTGATTTAATGATTTAATGTATAATTATATATTTGATATATTACTTTACATTAACTAGTATTGGTTCACTTAAGATTGATTTTCTCACTTGATGTGCACAAGTTATATATGTGATATATGTTTGTACACTAGTTTGTATCATGATTGATGATACATGCAAACTTTGGTGTGTGTATGACTTACACCATATTTAAGATAATGGTTTGGGTTTTTATTTATTTTGGTAAACAAAATGGTGGCTTTCTTTGTCTTTGCTTGAAGCTTCATGAAGCTTTTAAGCATCTTTGACAAAGTCCACTAATTTTGTTGTGCATAAGATTTTTATTAACCAAACCATTAACTCAAACTATGATTTAGTCTCTACGAAGGTTAACTCACCCATGGTTGCATTATGATAGACTTCACTTGATTATTCTTTTTAGATAATTCATTATTCTTTTTCTTTTCTTTCTTATTCATCTTCTTCAAGAAGAAGAAAAACTTACTAGATTTTTATGAAGTGAAGAAACAAAGTGAGAAATCAAAATCCAAAGTGAACCCACATCCTATTTCATCATCCTCTACTACTTGCCATTTAGTTTAGGGTGTTCTCTTCACAAAGTTTGTGACCTAGTGAAGATGAAGCTTGAGTTTGAGTCTCCTCGACGTAGATCATCTTCGGCCTCGAAGTCAACGAGCTAGCCCATTCATTTCTCCGAGGAAACCATCACTAGAGTCCGGGATCTCGATGATCGCAGCGAAGGAACGTCAACACGGAGCTTTAGAAGTGAAGGACCAGATCTACAAAGGTTGTAATCCCTAACTTTTAGAAGTAAAGTGGTTTACTTGCTATTAGTTTTCGTATAATCTCTAGTATACGATCTTGGTTAGGGTTGTTCGGCACAGCTAAAATTTGAATCGGGCATGGTTGATGCCTTGTTGACCCTTGTGAGAGTGCCTAGTAACCCTACAGCGATATCAGAGCCAAGCTAGAGCTTTAGGCGAAGTCTAGACGAAGTTAGAAGTCCGATCGAACCCCGAAACCTCGACAGGGACCCTTCTCTGGAAATTTTTCAAAACTGTTGATTTTTTTTCACATTAAAAATACTTAAAAAAAATCAGCAGGGAATTATATGGAACTCAATGAAAAATGACAAAGTAAGTCGATCAAAGCGCCGCGGAACCGCGGCATGAGCATGGCTCCTGAGGCGGTTCCGCGGCCGTACAGTCACATCATGCTTTGTCTTTTGCACAGTAAAGTGTTAGTCATATATATGCCCTAGAGGCCATTACTGTACATTGGACGTATATTGTAGTGGATGCTGGGACATATATAGGTAGGACTTTCTTGCTCGACATGATAGTATGCTATCTGGTTGCTCTTTATCTTAACATATATACTTTCTGTCTCTCCGATTACATCTTGATAATGCCCTTTGGATGTGTACTCGACTTCCAGGACTATGATGCAGATCATACTAGTGGGGCCTGGGTAGTCCATGAGTACATCCTTCAATGTTCCTAGTCGTGGGAATATCGAGACGGGGCATCGATATTCCAGAGTAGACTAGCGTATATCTTCTCGACCCATGTTATGGGCGATGGATGATCCCATATCCATTGGTGTTTGACATCAGAGATGGTATGCGGGTGCTCAGTGGAGACTGGGTACACTGAAAGGACTCGCCGAGAACTCCCAGATGGTATTATACCTCACGTTAGATGGCAGTTCTCTGGTGACACTGGTACAGCTTAGTCTGTTGACCCGAAATCGTCATAGAGTCTTGTGTGTCTCCCACTGTGCTTTGATTTCCACCCTACCATGGCTCTACTGAGTCGTGCAAACAAGTGGTTTTTGGGTACAGTCCCGATTCACTTGGAGGCAATGAGCGATAGGAGGGGATTCGTCTCTCCCGGTATTTGGGGTTGATGTTGCGCTATGCACGACTGGCCATAACTGGAAATCCTTGGCCAGGGTTGCAGTGATATACTGGTAAGAGTTATCAGTAGTTTCACAAATGTTATGGACCTTATATCGGCATGACTTATCGAGCTACTGGGGTCTGACGTTTACCACCCCTAGGAGAGATATGCGACATATCAGACGAACAGACCGGACTGTACGGTAAGTGTTGCTGGTTGGATTCACAAGAGTGTGAGCGGGCTTGCTCGTCGATCTTCTAATCGCTCAATACCCGGATGGCCGTTACGTTTAGCAGACCGCTTGCGGCTTGTGGGTGTTTGATATGATCATCACCTGCTGTCGGCGTATTGACGAGTCTTTAGAGTCCTACACAGAGGTTTCCTGGCTCAAGCGAAACGAAATAGGAGCGCATATGAGATATGTGCGGGACCGAGAATAATACGTGTATGTGATACCGTATTCTATTCTCGCGATGAATGTATCGATTGGTTGTATACGATATAACCTAGTTATCGAATCAAGGATTGATTCGATAAGTCGATACATTGGATATTAGTCGGTCATATGCGATGTGACCGGATCGTTAAATCAAGTGTTGATTTAAAGATTTAATGTATAATTATATATTTGATATATTACTTTACATTAACTAGTATTGGTTCACTTAAAATGGATTTTCTCACTTGATGTGCACATTGTATATATGATATAGTTTTGTGCACTAGTTTGTATCATGTTTGATGATACATGCAAACTTGGGTGTGTGTATGCTTTTAACTATGATTAAGTTAATGGTTAGGGTTTAATTTATTTACTTATTCATTTATTTTTTCTTTTCGCAAGAAAAGAAATGGTTTCTACTTTTGGATTTACTTTGAAGTTTCATGAAGCTTTGAAAAGTTGAAACATTTTTTTTTCTATTGCCTAACCTAACCATTCACCTAACCCTAGTTTATTCTCTACACTAAACTATAGATGCTAAAATTATAAGAATGACTTTATTTTCTTTTTCCATAATTCTTATCATATTCTTTTTCATCTTCTTCTTCTTCTTCAAGAGGAAAGAAGCTTGCTAGCTTCAATGGTGACTTGTGAAAAAGAGTGAGAAATCCAAATCTAAAGTGAACCCACTTCCTATTTCTTCATCCTCTACCACTTGCCATGTAGTATAGGGTGTTTTCTTCATAAGTTTCATGACTTGGTGATGTTGGAGCTTGATCTTGAGTTGCCTCGACGTAGATCATCTTCGGCATCGAAGTCGACGACCTAGCCTAATCTTTTCTTCGATGAAACCACCGTGAGAGTCTAGGATTCCGATGGGTACAGCGGAGGGATGTCATCACGGAGCCAAGGAAGTGGAGGACCGGATCTACAAAGGTTCTAATCACTTTCCGTTAGCAATAAAGTTGTTTACTTACTTGCATCGCCTTACCTCTAGTTAACGATCTAGCGTTAGAGTTTCTTTGGCACATGAAAATTTTGAATTGGCCATGTTTGATCACTTGTAGAACCTCATGGGTGTGCCTAGGAACCCTACAGTGGTATCAGAGCCTAGCTAGATCCTTAGGCGATGTGTAGACGGAGTTAGAAGTCCGATCGAACCGAAACCCTAATGCAAAATCCACTCTCTGTACATTTTTGTAAATTGTGGATTTTTGTGAATTAAAAATATCCAGAAAATTCAGCAGGCTTTTTCATGAATTACTGTGAAGCACGTGAAGGTAACTCGACCACGTGGCCGCGGAACCGCGGCATGAGCATGGCATGTGCGGCGGTTCCGCGGCCATATAGGAGCTTCTTGTCTTTTTCTTTGCACAGTAATTCCTATTTGTTAGTGCTGAGTTTTATGGGAATTTTTAAATTATACTCAAGAGTTGAGTTTTCTGGGTTGTATTGGGAGTTTACAGATTCGATCGGATTATCTAATTTTGTATATGTGTTTTTCCGGATAACATTAGAATATGTTAAAAAGTTCGACCGGATAAAAATACCCACTTTTTCCCCTGCCGGGAAATTTTCAATTATTGGATTTTTCCGTAGTTTAACGGCTTTCTAAGTAGTGCAAGTAACGCGATGGTCCCTCTAGAAGACAACAAACCTTAACTCGATTATGTGACCGTCTTGAACTGCCCTTTGAACCTTAGGGTTTGGGGCAGTACGGCGTGCCACATGTGAGGCGTTGGCTTGACCCTTCTACGGCTGGACCGTTGGTACTGAGGCATGAAATGGATGTCTTTGAACTTATTTCATGTGTTGAGCTGTTTCGGGAAAACTTGGGTGTTTGACTGTTCGATCGGAAAGTTTAACATTTTCTGTTTATCTGGAATGTGATACAATAATTGGAATCCACAAGTTATTATGAGATAACTGAATGATTGTTATAAACATAGCAGTTTAGTCTCAAATGATCGGTTGCCATGGAATTTTGATGTGATCAAATGTCCATCGCAATCACGTAGCGTACGCGGATACTCGCCGGGTAAACTTTATAGACAGCCTCACCCCATAGCCCCGACCAAGTGACTGTAGGAGAACCCCGTCGCCGAAAGCATCCGTTCGGGTGCTCGCGGCAGCGGTGTTCCTCCTTGGTACACTTCGTCGACGGCGTCGGGGGTGCGGCCGCCTACTAAAGTTTGCGACGAGCATTCGATCAGTATGTCGGGAATCTTGTTGAATTGCCCGACTTGATATTGAAAAGAGTTTTCTATATTGAGACTAATATGCATGTCACGACCCGCAGGGTACGGAACGTGACTGGCACTTAAGTTTATGAAACGTCTAAAGACGTCCGTAAAATAAGTAAGCCAAAGCCCAGAAAACAAAACCAATTAAGCAAAAGAGTGAAGAAAACCCAATCAATTGAAAGCGAGTTATCAAATAAGTCATGTAAAACCCTTTTTAAAAACAATACCAATTTTTCCCGAAAATTTCGGCAGAGTCTCCTTTGTAAATACTGACCCCCAAAAATGGGTACAACAAAATATATACATGAATCCAACAAAATAGGGCATCCCCAAGCGGGAGCTAGCTCTTCGCCACAAGGCGGTCACAAATCCCACGCAATGTAAATGACAGCAAGCATAATAATCATAATAAAGCATAAGGAAGCATGAAAAAGTAGCATGTCGGCTCAAGTGAGCTCGACCCCCAAAATACAGCATAAAATCCACAAACCTCACAGTCTCATCTCTAGGTCAATATACAAGAATCTGGTAGAAACAGTAGATGGAGTACACTAGATGCAAAGAATATACAAGGTGATACAAAAATATTAACATAACCCACCTATGAGCAAATCTCGAGTCCAGGCAAAAGAGGCAAAAGAAGCAAGCGCACCCGCCGCTACTGAACTGACGGAGCGGACATGCAACAGGCTATGGCACAACGGGGGTGAGTTGCCAACTCGTGAGTAATAAATAACATTTACACAGGCTATCGAATGCATGCACACAAGCATCCTAGCATCTATATACAGGTAAGGCAGGACATAATGGCGAGTATGTATGCAATATGGATATACTAGCAGGTGTGTATACAACATCAGTGTACGAATATGTATGCAACATGAATATCTGAGGTCTCAATAGGTTTATATATAAAAATATTTTATCAGATGTTGTTTTTGAAACTCTTTTAGAATGCCAGCAAATGTCAATGAATCGACGAAAACCGGTGTCCAGCAACGACACCCCAAAAGCTGTCTCAAATCTCATAAATGTATCGCTGGCCTCAGCCGTCCGGCTGACCCATCTCAAATATCAATATCTCATCATCTAGCGGCCACGGTCGGTATCCTCTGGATATCCGCCGTCCCAAACAGTCACCGGTAGGTAATCCGTCCCCTGCCAGGCTCAACGTCATCACCACATTCCTCTTGCCCCGGGGTACCTTACCGGGCCCACCATGTACCCGTGCCGGTTCCTCCACTCCTCGACACGGATTTCCAAAGCCACAGCAAACTCATGGTGGACGACACTTACATCACTAGAAAACCGCAATTTTACATATTTTAAAAAATATAATAAGTTTAGAAATTTTGCGGCTTTCCCCCGAAATCCAGCAATATCATAAAATCTCCAGAAATCCACATAAGTGCATATATCAATGATAATGAATGCGTATGATATCAATAATCAAGTTGCGATGTGTGATTAATATATTAAGCATGAACAATTAATATGATGAAGTACATGCACATGAATTAGCAATACTACGGTTTCATTTTTAAGGAATTAAAGGCAATAGTACCAGTTTAAGTATCAATTAGTAAAAGGTTTCAATTTAAAAGTTATCTAGTGTGGTGGCATGGCAATTACCAGGGTGTGTGTGTAAACATGAATAGTGCTCGTGCTGCATATAAAAACCTGGTAATGGTGCATGTGTCCTACAATTGAGTTTGCGTATATGGGTATAACATATTGATCTAATTGCAGCAATTATCATGCCAGTAATATTATTCTAATGTCACAAGTGGTTATCCAATTTACTATTTTCCTGTTCACTAAATCTATCGGGCGACTTGCGCCATCCAAACGATCGTCCCCCGTAGATGTTAAATCTACTCACCGGAATCCCTGGCTAGCTGTGTCCAATCACCGCCTTTTCCTTTCGCGCCGCGTCTGACGTTTCCGCGACCGAACCTGGAATTTACATCAATACCAAATATAAGGTTACATATCAAGAACGACGCAAAACCCCAACGAAACTACTAAGGTTCGCTAGCTAGGTACAACGTGCACAAAGTGCGCGGACACACGCGAAAATCGCAAAAACTGCCGAAAAACGCCGATTTGGGTCGCCCGGCAAAACTAAAACCCGACTACCCAAAGAACCGCACTCACGCATCCTAAAAGTCGTAGGACAAGCCATTACAATCATCAAGATATCAAAAATAGTCCATCACATAATTTATATAAAAATCTAGTAAGCATATACATTCCAAAAATCGGTGCAAAAATCGCCGATTTGCGACAAAACAACTACAATAAAGCATACTCACCCAAGCACACTACAAGCAATCCACACCCACTAATTACAACACATTAACCATGCCCCAAAACCTATATTCCACAACCAAACCCTTTCTTGATTTTTTATAAATAGCAATTGCAAATCAAAAACCATACTTGAAAAACTTAATTAACACTAATTTCAACCCCAATTAGCAAGTTCACCTCTTAGATTAAGGTTAGCAAAACACTAGATAGCAAATTAGGTTTAAATCAATTTAATAATGCTTTCTAAAACTTAATCAACTCACTAATCAAGTTTCAAATATCAATTCCATACAAAAACCTTCTCTTGAAAATTTAAAACAACAATTTACAACTAAAATCAACTTCTAAAATTACCTAAATTAGCATAATTAAAGACTACATAACAAGGTAACCATATAGATTAGTTCACTAACAACTAGATTAACTAATAAACAACTTAATTAATTATCATGGCTTCAAAACCCTAATTTAAACAAACTACTCTTTTTAAACTAGATTAGAAATAAGCTAACTTTTAACACTAACCATACAATTAAAGGAATTTTTTAGCAAAAGAAAGCAACTTGATGAGAATTATACCTCTTGATCAATGGATCAAGCAAGAGAATTTGCTCCAATTGATGGCCTCAACACCAAGGTCCAAGCAAGAATGGCTAAGGATAATGATAGCATAAGGATTTTTGTTTGGATTTTTGAATTAAATCATGGATTTTGATGTATTTCTTGAAGAAATTGAAGAAAAATGAAAAGAAAAGAGAGGAAGAAGAGGGTGTGCAGGAATTTCGGCCAGAATGAGGTATGGGGGAGGGTGTGGGCAAGTGGGGAAAGTCATGGTCAAGTCCACAAAAGTCAATGTATCATACATTATCCATTTTAATTAAAATAATACCATAAACTATCAAATTAACTCAAGAAAGAAACCAAGAAGAGAGAGGCCAGAAATTTCTGGTCTCACACAAGGTGGGTCTGTCCTAGGGCTGAGGAAAAAGATAGAGGGGTTTTACAAAAGAAATTTTATGCAAAAAGGCCCCCTACAACTCAAAAATTGCAAGTTTTAGCCCAAAATTCAATAAATTCGTTTCAATTCATAAAAATTTGTTAAAAATCAAAATAAATTACTAAAAATTCATGTTATCACTAGATTATAATTATCATAATTTTAGAGATTAAAATTAGCCCGGAAAAATTTGTATTTATCGCTTATTTAATGTATTTTCTTACCGGCTTAAAATAATATTAAAAAAATGAAAAATAGGGAAAAATTTTTAAATGACCAAAAGTTCATAATTAACTCATTAGTCACTAAAAACAAGTAATTACCTATCCATTTAAGGTATAATTAGCCCTAAACTGCAAAATATCGAGAAAGACGGTTTTCGGAAAAATACCGAATTTTCACCGAATTTCAGGAAAACACCAAAACGACTTTTCAAGACGCTACAATCTTCCCCCCTAAAAGAAATTCGGTCCCCGAATTTTAAAAAAAATATAACTACGCGTACCTTCAAAGAGATGGGGATATTTCTTCCTCATCTCGCCCTCGGTCTCCCAGGTAACCTCCTCGCTGCTTGGGCTACGCCAAAGGACCTTGACGGTTGGTATAACCTTCGACCTCAACTTCTTCACCTGCCGATCCAGGATGGCCACCGGCTGCTCTGCAAAGGAAAGGTCGCGCTCTAGCTGGACTGTCGGGTGCTGAATCGCATGCGAAGGGTCGTGAAGGTACTTGCGGAGCATCGAAACATGAAAAACGGGGTGAACATCGGAAAAGCTGGGAGGAAGAGCCAAACGATATGCAACAGCGCCAACCCGCTCGAGGATCTCGAAGGGACCTACGAATCTAGGGCTAAGCTTCCCCTTTCGCCCAAAACGCATCACGCCCTTCATCGGAGAGACTTTCAGAAAAACATGGTCGCCAACTGCGAACTCTAATCTGCGACGGCATCTGTCTGCATAGGATTTCTGCCTGCTCTGAGCCGCTCTCATCCGGTCTCGGATCAACTGTATCTTCGCTGTCGTCTCCTCAACAAGCTGCGGCCCCAAAATGCTGCTCCCGCTGAGCTCTGTCCAACAAACGGGCGATCTGCATCTCCTCCCATACAATGCCTCGAAAGGTGCCATCTGAATCGTATCCTGGAAGCTGTTGTTATAGGAGAACTCCACTAGAGGTAAATGACGATCCCAGCTACCACCAAAGTCTAAAACGCACGCTCTGAGCATGTCCTCGAGAGTCTGAATGGTCCGCTCTGACTGTCCGTCGGTCTGCGGATGAAACGCTGTGCTGAAGCTCAAACGAGTGCCCAAAGCCTCCTGGAGTCTCTGCCAAAGTCGGCTGGTGAACTGAGTGCCTCGATCTGACACGATACAAGTCGGTACGCCATGTAGTCGCACGATCTCGTCAATATAGAGCTGAGCATACTGAGCGAAGCTGAAAGTCGTCTTCACTGGAAGGAAGTGGGCCGCTTTCGTCAATCTATCCACGATCACCCAGATGGAGTCGTACCCTCGACTGGTCCTGGGTAGACCCACAACGAAATCCATCGAAATCTGCTCCTATTTCCACTCTGGAATGGGTAACGGCTGTAGCTCTCCTGCGGGCCTCTGGTGCTCGGCCTTGACTTGCTGACAAGTCAGGCATCTCGAAACGAACTCCGCAATGTCCCTCTTCATCCCGTCCCACCAGTAGGTCTCTCTCATATCATGGTACATCTTGGTGGAACCGGGGTGGACACTATACACTGATCGGTGTGCCTCCTCAAGAATGTCGCGCCGCAATCCATCAGCATCTGGTACGCACAGTCTAGATCCATATCGTAAAATCCCCTGATCGTCAACCACGAACTCGGAAAATCTGCCCTGTCCCATCTGTGCCATGATCTCTGAGCAACGGTCGTCACTGCGCTGTGCCTCATATATATGGTCAAGCAACTGTGGGCGTGCACGAACATGCGCGAGCTGTCCCCCTGTCTGAGTGAACTCGAACTCAACTCGGCTGTCGCATAACATCTGCCAATCTGCTGACGACTGCCTCTGAACTGCGCGCAAAAAGGATAGACTACCCCCGGGCCTCCTACTCAACGCATCTGCCACCACATTCGCCTTGCCTGGGTGATATAAGATCTCACAGTCGTAGTCTTTCACCAACTCCATCCAACGACGCTGTCTGAGGTTCAGGTCTCGCTGCTGAAATATGTACTTTAAGCTCTTGTGATCGGTGAATATCTGACACGACTCGCCGTACAGGTAATGTCGCCAAATCTTCAGTGCAAAGACCACTGCAGCCATCTCCAAATCATGAGTGGAGTAGTTCTGTTCATGCTTCTTCAACTGCCGAGAAGCATAAGCGATCATCCGGCCATGCTGCATCAATACGCATCCTAATCCCACTCGCGAAGCATCACAGTAGACAACAAATCCGCCTGATCCCGAAGGCAAAGATAATACCGGCGCCGTAGTCAAACAAGTCCGTAGCTGCTGAAAACTGCGCTCGCACTCCTCTGTCCAAACGAAAGGAACTCCCTTCCGGGTCAAACTGGTCAACGGTGCAGCTATACGGGAGAAGTCCTGAACAAAACGCCTGTAGTAGCCCGCCAGGCCTAGAAAACTACGGATCTCAGTAACCGATGTAGGTCGGGGCCACTGCTGAACGGCCTCAATCTTCTTCGGGTCCACACGAATGCCGTCTCTCGTAACCACGTGACCCAAGAATCCGACGCTGTCCAGCCAGAATGCACACTTGGAGAACTTCGCGAACAGCTGGTGCTCCCTCAGAGTCTGTAACGTAATCCGCAAGTGCTGCTCGTGCTGCTCGTGCTCCTCTCTGCTCCGGGAGTACACCAAGATATCGTCGATAAACACGATGATGAACAAGTCAAGATACGGCCTGAATGTACGGTTCATCGAATCCATAAATGCAGCTGGGGCGTTGGTGAGTCCGAACGACATCACCAAAAACTCGTAGTGGCCGTAGCGCGTGCGGAAAGCTGTCCTCGGTATATCCTCCTGTCGAACTCGCAGCTGATGGTATCCTGATCGCAAGTCGATCCTCGAAAAATACCCCGCACCCTGAAGCTGGTCGAACAAATCATCAATGCGCGGCAACGGATATCTGTTCCGAACGGTAACTTTGTTCAGCTGGCGATAGTCGATACATAAGCGCAAACTTCCATCCTTCTTCTTGACAAACAGGACCGGAGCACCCCACGGAGAAACACTCGGTCGAATAAGCCCCTTGTCCAACAAATCCTGCAACTGATCCTTCAGCTCTCGAAGCTCTGCCGGGGCCATCCGATAAGGCGGTATAGAAATAGGCCCCGAACCGGGAATCAAATCAATGCCGAACTCAACATTGCGCTCAGGCGGTAGCCCAGGTAGCTCATCAGGGAAAACATCAGGGAACTCACAACTACCGGGACCCGGTCCAACGGAACCTCTGCAGCTCGAGTAACACAAACAAACGCTAAGAATCCCTGACATCCCTTCCGCAAGAGCTGACCAGCACGAAGAGAAGAAATTAAGCTGGGAAGGGCGACACTGCGGTCTCCCTGAATAACAAGGACTGGCTCTGCCGGAAAGCTAAATCTGACTGCCTTCTCACGGCAGTCCACCGAAGCATAACAAGTGGCTAGCCAATCCATGCCCAGAAGCACATCAAAGTCCAACATATCGAGGAGTATCAAATCAACTGATGAATCCCTCTCCCCGATACGAACGGAACACAAACGAAATACAAACCGAGCGACGAACGACTCGCCTACCGGAGTAACAACAACAAGCGGCTGATCCAACGACGACGACTCACGGCCCAACATCGGTGCAAAGTGTGTAGAGACGTACGAATGTGTGGAACCTGGGTCGAATAATACCCGTGCGTCGAAAGAACAAACTGGCAAGGTACCTGTCACGACGGCATTGGATGCCTGCGCATCCTGCGGTGTCAAAGCAAAAACTCGGGCCTGTCCTCCACCGATAGCGGGCTGACCTCGACCTCGGCCTCTGCCTCCTCGTCCTCTCTGAACAGGACCGCCACGTCCTCGGCCTCTCGGTGCACTTAACTGGCGTGGAGCATCGCCTGGGGTAGAAAGTAGGGCTCTCTGAGGAGGGGGTGGTGATGGTGGTAGGGTCACATGCGGAACTGTCGCTGCTCCCTGTCGTCTCACCGGACAGTCTCTAATACGATGATGCAGGCTACCACACCAAAAACATCCTAACCATGGCTGCTGACCATATGGGTGAAGGCGATATAACTGGCCCCTAAAGAATCCACCACGGCCTCTGCGAACCCTCCTAGGTGCTAACATATCAGTGCGAATCCGACTCGGTCTCGAAACGACTGCAGGGGGAGTAATATCCGATCTCTGTGCTCGATTGACCTCTACTAACGATTCCACCATCTGTCGTAACTCCTGCATGCCTCCCATCATCTGTCGCAGCTCCTCCATACCGGACTCAAGCCTATCCATGCGACCTGGGGAATGCGGATCAGTCTGTCTCTGCGGCGTAGGCATACCATCCTGCTCAGTCCTAGTCTCGGACGAGCCAGCTCGAATCTCGTCTCTGACGGCAGCCCTCTGTGCCCTCGTAGCCTTCGGCGGCATAGTGGCTGGTACAGGAAAAGGATAATAAGGACAGTGCAATAGGATCATAGGATACACGGAGTTGAAGAAGGAATTTTTCAAGCAAGTATATCCTAAAGTCACTTAGGCGGAGTACCGTATCGTAAGTATGCCGCGGACATACGCACGCTACGTTACGCTGCTTAAGTCACTTACTCCATCTACCAAGGGTCATCCTACACTCACAAAGGTAAAACCTATCGCTCTGATACCAACTTTGTCACGACCCGCAGGGTACGGAACGTGACTGGCACTTAAGTTTACGAAACGTCTAAAGACGTCCGTAAAATAAGTAAGCCAAAGCCCAGAAAACAAAACCAATTAAGCAAAAGAGTGAAGAAAACCCAATCAATTGAAAGCGAGTTATCAAATAAGTCATGTAAAACCCTTTTTAAAAACAATACCAATTTTTCCCGAAAATTTCGGCAGAGTCTCCTTTGTAAATACTGACCCCCAAAAATGGGTACAACAAAATATATACATGAATCCAACAAAATAGGGCATCCCCAAGCGGGAGCTAGCTCTTCGCCACAAGGCGGTCACAAATCCCACGCAATGTAAATGACAGCAAGCATAATAATCATAATAAAGCATAAGGAAGCATGAAAAAGTAGCATGTCGGCTCAAGTGAGCTCGACCCCCAAAATACAGCATAAAATCCACAAACCTCACAGTCTCATCTCTAGGTCAATATACAATAATCTGGTAGAAACAGTAGATGGAGTACACTAGATGCAAAGAATATACAAGGTGGTACAAAAATATTAACATAACCCACCTATGAGCAAATCTCGAGTCCAGGCAAAAGAGGCAAAAGAAGCAAGCGCACCCGCCGCTACTGAACTGACGGAGCGGACCTGCAACAGGCTATGGCACAACGGGGGTGAGTTGCCAACTCGTGAGTAATAAATAACATTTACACAGGCTATCGAATGCATGCACACAAGCATCCTAGCATCTATATACAGGTAAGGCAGGACATAATGACGAGTATGTATGCAATATGGATATACTAGCAGGTGTGTATACAACATCAGTGTACGAATATGTATGCAACATGAATATCTGAGGTCTCAATAGGTTTATATATAAAAATATTTTATCAGATGTTGTTTTTGAAACTCTTTTAGAATGCCAGCAAATGTCAATGAATCGACGAAAACCGGTGTCCAGCAACGACACCCCAAAAGCTGTCTCAAATCTCATAAATGTATCGCTGGCCTCAGCCGTCCGGCTGACCCATCTCAAATATCAATATCTCATCATCTAGCGGCCACGGTCGGTATCCTCTGGATATCCGCCGTCCCAAACAGTCACCGGTAGGTAATCCGTCCCCTGCCAGGCTCAACGTCATCACCACATTCCTCTTGCCCCGGGGTACCTTACCGGGCCCACCATGTACCCGTGCCGGTTCCTCCACTCCTCGACACGGATTTCCAAAGCCACAGCAAACTCATGGTGGACGACACTTACATCACTAGAAAACCGCAATTTTACATATTTTAAAAAATATAATAAGTTTAGAAATTTTGCGGCTTTCCCCCGAAATCCAGCAATATCATAAAATCTCCAGAAATCCACATAAGTGCATATATCAATGATAATGAATGCGTATGATATCAATAATCAAGTTGCGATGTGTGATTAATATATTAAGCATGAACAATTAATATGATGAAGTACATGCACATGAATTAGCAATACTACGGTTTCATTTTTAAGGAATTAAAGGCAATAGTACCAGTTTAAGTATCAATTAGTAAAAGGTTTCAATTTAAAAGTTATCTAGTGTGGTGGCATGGCAATTACCAGGGTGTGTGTGTAAACATGAATAGTGCTCGTGCTGCATATAAAAACCTGGTAATGGTGCATGTGTCCTACAATTGAGTTTGCGTATATGGGTATAACATATTGATCTAATTGCAGCAATTATCATGCCAGTAATATTATTCTAATGTCACAAGTGGTTATCCAATTTACTATTTTCCTGTTTACTAAATCTATCGGGCGACTTGCGCCATCCAAACGATCGTCCCCCGTAGATGTTAAATCTACTCACCGGAATCCCTGGCTAGCTGTGTCCAATCACCGCCTTTCCCTTTCGCGCCGCGTCTGACGTTTCCGCGACCGGACCTGGAATTTACATCAATACCAAATATAAGGTTACATATCAAGAACGACGCAAAACCCCAACGAAACTACTAAGGTTCGCTAGCTAGGTACAACGTGCACAAAGTGCGCGGACACACGCGAAAATCGCAAAAACTGCCGAAAAACGCCGATTTGGGTCGCCCGGCAAAACTAAAACCCGACTATCCAAAGAACCGCACTCACGCATCCTAAAAGTCGTAGGACAAGCCATTACAATCATCAAGATATCAAAAATAGTCCATCACATAATTTATATAAAAATCTAGTAAGCATATACATTCCAAAAATCGGTGCAAAAATCGCCGATTTGCGACAAAACAACTACAATAAAGCATACTCACCCAAGCACACTACAAGCAATCCACACCCACTAATTACAACACATTAACCATGCCCCAAAACCTATATTCCACAACCAAACCCTTTCTTGATTTTTTATAAATAGCAATTGCAAATCAAAAACCATACTTGAAAAACTTAATTAACACTAATTTCAACCCCAATTAGCAAGTTCACCTCTTAGATTAAGGTTAGCAAAACACTAGATAGCAAATTAGGTTTAAATCAATTTAATAATGCTTTCTAAAACTTAATCAACTCACTAATCAAGTTTCAAATATCAATTCCATACAAAAACCTTCTCTTGAAAATTTAAAACAACAATTTACAACTAAAATCAACTTCTAAAATTACCTAAATTAGCATAATTAAAGACTACATAACAAGGTAACCATATAGATTAGTTCACTAACAACTAGATTAACTAATAAACAACTTAATTAATTATCATGGCTTCAAAACCCTAATTTAAACAAACTACTCTTTTTAAACTAGATTAGAAATAAGCTAACTTTTAACACTAACCATACAATTAAAGGAATTTTTTAGCAAAAGAAAGCAACTTGATGAGAATTATACCTCTTGATCAATGGATCAAGCAAGAGAATTTGCTCCAATTGATGGCCTCAACACCAAGGTCCAAGCAAGAATGGCTAAGGATAATGATAGCATAAGGATTTTTGTTTGGATTTTTGAATTAAATCATGGATTTTGATGTATTTCTTGAAGAAATTGAAGAAAAATGAAAAGAAAAGAGAGGAAGAAGAGGGTGTGCAGGAATTTCGGCCAGAATGAGGTATGGGGGAGGGTGTGGGCAAGTGGGGAAAGTCATGGTCAAGTCCACAAAAGTCAATGTATCATACATTATCCATTTTAATTAAAATAATACCATAAACTATCAAATTAACTCAAGAAAGAAACCAAGAAGAGAGAGGCCAGAAATTTCTGGTCTCACACAAGGTGGGGCTGTCCTAGGGCTGAGGAAAAAGATAGAGGGGTTTTACAAAAGAAATTTTATGCAGAAAGGCCCCCTACAACTCAAAAATTGCAAGTTTTAGCCCAAAATTCAATAAATTCGTTTCAATTCATAAAAATTTGTTAAAAATCAAAATAAATTACTAAAAATTCATGTTATCACTAGATTATAATTATCATAATTTTAGAGATTAAAATTAGCCCGGAAAAATTTGTATTTATCGCTTATTTAATGTATTTTCTTACCGGCTTAAAATAATATTAAAAAAATGAAAAATAGGGAAAAATTTTTAAATGACCAAAATTTCATAATTAACTCATTAGTCACTAAAAACAAGTAATTACCTATCCATTTAAGGTATAATTAGCCCTAAACTGCAAAATATCGAGAAAGACGGTTTTCGGAAAAATACCGAATTTTCACCGAATTTCAGGAAAACACCAAAACGACTTTTCAAGACGCTACAATGCAGGGTTTATAACTGTTAGGCTTGCGATGTCTAAGGAATTCATTTGATTAGGCATGCGATGTCTAAAGAGTTTGCGGATTCCAACTGTTGTAATTTTACACTTTCTTTTCTGTGACTGTAAGTGTAATATGTGATATCGCCGGTTTCGTTGCCATATGTCAACGACAATTGGGATGCGCATATTTACTTACGTTGATGACATGTGATATTATGTGTCGCTCGATATGTTATATTGGATCATCGTGTTTGAATAGCCCGGGGTTTTTATGTGAGATGAGTGTTTTTCATTTTCATTCATGTAAAAACTTGTATGTAATATTCTTATATTGGAGCACTTCCAGGTTGCGGAAGATGTCACCGTTGATGTATATTATTTACTTTTCCGCATTAGGATAGACCCAAGGAGGGGAGCACAAGTAACCGGGTTCTAGGGTCTATTGGGAGACCATCTCGAGGAGTCGAGTCCGGGTCTCCTAACCCTAGAATTGGTAGGGTAGCTTGCCGCTCTCGTAAGGGTCTAGGGGTGTGGGATTGGCTATTCATCACGACCGTGGAATCCGTGTTTTGTACTGGCTCGTATTAAAACCACAGACGTCCTTGTATATCCAATATTTCATATGATACTTTCTGCTGCGTTATCTGTGATGTGATCATGTGATATGTTCAAATAGATTTTATATATAGTATATATGATATATTATATAAACGTTGCTTATGTTTTACACCCGCGCTAGCCCTGCCTCGCTCTGGCGTTAGTTACCTAACCTAACGGTGCAGATGGGACATCGAGGCGAATGCGGATGGCATAAGCGTACGTTATATTTATCTGTGATGTTTAGGTGGACTTAAATGATGGGATATTCATTAATGAGATTAATGAAAGAAAATAAACCTAAAAGATGTTTTGGAATCGAATTTCAAAATAAAATAGGTAGCTACAGTTCTTGCTTTGCATCGCGGTGTTCCTTGCAGAACATCCTGCACCTTATTCGATGAGGAAAGGACCGAGATACCTTCACCGGGAGTGAATCTTTTAGCAATAACTGGCAGATGCTACACACTCAGTTTGTCTTTTGATTACTTCTATAGTTTCTGCTTTGCACAGTGATATATATGATATATCCCGCACCTCATTCGACGAGGAAAGGGCCGACGGTCCCTTCACCGGGAGTGACCCCTTTAGCAAAACTAGAAAAGCCTAAAAAACACTCCATTTAAAAACCATTTGATTCCGCAACGAGATCAAGTTCAAAGCGTTAAAGGTTTTCTTAAAAACCAGCCGCAACCCTCCGTCATTTTAGGAAGTAGAGTACTTAGTATTCATGCTGTGTTTGTTGACCATAGTCAAGGCACAGTGTACGGTTGCTAAGTGATGTCTTCCTACACCGCATATGATGCGATTAGTTAGGACAGTCGCATGACTTTGTTGACCTTAGTTAAGGGTCATGTGGGTAGGTCTAATTAATCACGAAATGACGGGGAGAACTTGACTAGTACTTATGATTTGTTGACCATAGTTAAAGTCATAAGTACTAGGGGTAAAAACCTTTATCTGGAGTTTCAAGTGTTGAAATTTGCAATGAGATTGCATACCTTCTATATGATAGTTGGATCCCGATACCCACTGCAAGTAATTGTTACTCCCGGGAGTGTTTTGCACTTTGCAATTAGCCGATCAAGTAGGTGTCTAGAAAGGTGTCAATGGGGTTACGCCTCTGGGAAAATGAGGTTTACTGTAATTAAGTCCGTGCGAAAGCACGGGGAACCTCCCTCAAAGTACCGGCACTGGCCTGGCTGAAAGATTGGCGAACTTGTAGAGTGTAATTAATCCCGGCTATTCTTTCCTTTTAGGGTTTGAAGGAAGATTTGATAAAAACAGTGGGAGCCATCCTCATTAGATAAAATAAATAACCAATCTAATCATGCAAGAGCGCATGCAGAGTGTTTTCTTTTCTCTCTCTCTAGGTAGCGACCATATCACGCCTTAATCAAGATAATAATATGGATGTATTGACCGAACCCGCTTGTTATACTGAGCTGGGGAAAGTTGGTCCCGCTCCAACTTATAATTGTTATAAGACAGAGCAGGAAATTGGAGAACACCAGATTTCTCGTGCCGCCCAAACGAAGAAAGTGCATGATGATGCATCTTCTTCGGGTGTGTTCATCACAAAGAACTGTTTCTCAGTATCCTCTGTGTCCTGGGTATTTGATACCGGATCAGGATCTCTGATATGTAATCTGTTACATAGGGCTACAGAAAGGTAGAGAACTGAGTACGGTTGATAAGTTTCAAGAGACAGAAAATGGGGCAAGTGTTGCAGCCAAGTCTGTTGGTCACTGTCACCTTGTATTACCAATACATTGATTCTGAACAAATGCTATTAGATACCGAACCTGATATACAAAATCATATCAATATCTTTATAAGTAAAGAAATGATAAAATTTTGTATTGTTGGATAATGTTTTGAACATTTCCTATATCAAATGTTGATCGGTTCAGGCACGTTATCTAAAAGCATTGATATTCTAAATCAAACTACAATTCCTCGCATACAGAACACATACAAGAGGAAGAGTTAAGATATGAACGAATCCTTCTTGAGGCATTGTAGACTAGGTCATATCAATGTGACCTGACAAGCTTAAGTTATATTCTAGATGCATATTTAAATCAGTTTGAATTTATATCTTGTGAAACTTGCCAGTCATGTCACAAAGATTAGATGACCATAGCTCTGTTTGTTGGAAACAGAGAAAGAGTTAGTAAACCCATAGGATTGATACATGATGATGTATGTAAGATCCCCTGTCTACACATGCGAAGACCGGTTCTTTGTATTTCATTACATTCTCTGATAATCTCTCAAGATTCAGACATATGTTCCGGTTGAAACACAAGTTCGAAACTTTTGAGATATTCACAGAATATTAGTTAGAAATAGAGAACCAAAAACTGGCTATAAGTATTATGTCCTATGATAAGATCAGGGAGGAGAATACTTGTGCATAGAATTCCTGAATTATTCTAAAGGAGAATGAGATTCTCTCTCAGTATTACTCCTCTGAATACAACACAACACCACGGTGTATCAGGGCGGAGCAATAGCACCCTATATGATATGGTGTGCTCTATGATGAGTATCACTGAGTTACCTGTTTCTTTTTAAGGGGGTTATGCACTTGAGAAGCTGCATACCTATTGAATTGGGTTCGAATCAAATCAGTGCCTACCACTCCATATAACATATGGTGTGGGAAGAGCCTATCTCTTAAGCAAGATAAGATTTGGGATTGTCCGGCCTATGCCAAAAGCAAAAATCCGGACAAAATCGAGGCAAGGTCAGTTCTGTAGAACAGGAAAGGTTCCAGCTATACAAAACTGCAGCTGATTTGACAGAACCAAAGAATTCAATAGTCCCCTACGAACCTCAGCCTCTCCGCCGATCTGATAGGGTTCCTCATCCGCTTAAAAGATACTTCGGTTTCTTGATGACAGTGGGAGCGAGGAATGCATCATGAGATGATGACCCAACTAGTTTCGAGCAGGCCATCGAGAGTAGGGACTCTGTAAGAATGGCTGGATGCTTAGCGATCTGAGATGGAATCCATATACACCAACAAAGTATGGACTTTGGTTGCTATATCTGAAAGGTTAAATCCCCATCAGGAGAAAGTATATCTTGAGAAGATTACTTGGCGTAGATGGAAAAGTTGAGACTTTCAAAGCTAGACTTGTTAAAGGTTTTCGTCATCGGCCAGGCATGGATAATGATGAAACCTTTTCCAGGGACTATGCTTAAGTCCATCCAGATCCTACTTACCATTGCTACATAAAAATGACTATGATATCTGGTGGTTGGGTGCCATGACTGCTTTTCTAAATACTGATTTAGAAAAGAACGTCTATTAGTACACAGCTAGAGAGCTTCGTAAACAGTGGGAGCAGAGGAAACATGTGCAAGTTGCTTTACAGGATAAAGTAGGCATTGCGGAGTTGGAACGTCTGTTTTGATGTGGTAGTCAAAGAGTTTGACTTCATCAAAATGGTAGACGAACCTTGTATATACAAAAAGGTAGTAGAGAGTAAGGTGGCCATCCTCGTATTGTACATGGACAACATGCTCTTGATAGGAAAAGAGTTTCCTATACTACACATGGTCAATCTCCTCTTTTCACATGGATTCTCCAATAGGATCAATGTGATACCTTCTAAATCCTGGGTTTTGGATCTATGAGATAGATCTAAATGGATGTTAGGATTCTCACTAACTATAGTGAGATAGTATCAGTGGATCTTGGGGAGAATCACTGGAAAGGTTCCACGGTGATAAGGACGACTGAGTGTCAGTCGCAGGCATTGTCTTTACCCTCAGTAAAGGGACGGTATGTTGGAAGATTTCCAAGCTAGATACCGTGGCAAACTAGACGATAAAGGCTGGTAACATCGCTATTAAAGATACTACAAAAGAGGCAGTTTGGGTGTATATAGGTTCATGAGATGAACTAGGTTCCTACCATTGGGTGACAATGGAAGATATGCTTTGACCCAGGAACCCTGGTCCCATCAGTGACCCAGACATATTCTGAGGCAGCATCACCTGATCATGGAGATAGTTGATCTCCAGGGTGATCGAGGTTAAGAGAGTAGACTCAGAGGACAACACGGCGGATCCACTCACAAAGGCTTTTTCCCAGAGAGAGACTTATATGGGATGGTTGAGTATTAGATACTACAACTACTGCTACAGATGGCCCTAGTGCAAGTGGGAGATTGTTAGTCATATATATGCCCTAAAGGCCATTACTATACATTGGATATATATATTAGTAGATGCTGGGACATATATAGGTAGGACTTTCTTGCTCGACATGATAGTACGCTACCTGGTTGCTCTTTATCTTAACATATATACTTTCTGACTCTCTGATTACATGTTGATAAAGCCCTTAGGATGTGTACTCGACTTCCAGGACTATGATGCAGATCATACTAGTGGGTCCTGGGTTGTTCATCAGTACATCCTTCAATGTTCCTAGTCGTGGGAATATCGAGACGGGGCATCGATATTCTAGAGTAGACTAGCGTATATCTTCTCGACCCATGTGATGGGCGATAGATGATCCCATATCCATTGGTGTTTGACATCAGAGATGGTATGCGGGTGCTCAGTGGAGACTGGGTACACTGAACGGACTCGCCGAGAACTCCCACATGGTATTATACCTCACGTCAGATGGCAGTTCTCTGGTGACACTGGTACAGCTTAGTCCGTTGACCCGAAATCGTCATAGAGTCTTGTGTGTCTCCCACTGTGCTTTGATTTCCACCCTACCACGGCTCTACTGAGTCGTGTAAACAGGTGGTTTTTGGGTACAGTCCCGATTCACATGGAGCCAATGAGCGATAGGAGGGGATTCGTCTCTCCCAGTATTTGGGGTTGATGTTGCGCTTTGCAAGACTGGCCATAACTGGAAATCCCTGGCCAGGGTTGCAGTGATATACTGGTAAAAGTTATCAGTAGTTTCACGAACGTTATGGACCTTATATCGGCATGACTTATCGAGCTACTGGGGTCTGACGTTTACAACCACTAGGCGAGATATGCGACATATCAGACGAACAGACCGGACTGTTCGGTAAGTGTTGCTGGTTGGATTCACAAGAGTGTGAGCGGGCTTGCTCGTCGATCTTCTGATCGCTCAATACCCGGGTGTCCATTACATTTAGCAGTCCGCTTGCGGCTTGTGGGTGTTTTATATGATAATCACCTGCTGCCGGCGTATTGACGAGTCTTTAGAGTCCTACACAGAGGTTTCCTGGCTCAAACGAAACGAAATAGGAGCGCATATGAGATATGTGCGGGACCGAGAATAATACGTGTATGTGATACCGTATTCTATTCTCGCGATGAATGTATCGATTGGTTGTATGCGATATAAACTAGTTATCGAATCAAGGATTGATTCGATAAGTCGATACATTTGATATTAGTCGGTCATATGCTATGTGACCGGATCGTTAAATCAAGTGTTGATTTAATGATTTAATGTATAATTATATATTTGATATATTACTTTACATTAACTAGTATTGGTTCACTTAAAATGGATTTTCTCACTTGTTGTGCACATTGTATATATGATATAGTTTTGTGCACTAGTTTGTATCATGTTTGATGATACATGCAAACTTGGGTGTGTGTGCTTTTAACTTAGGGATTAATTTATTTACTTATTCATTTATTTATTCTTTTAGCAAGAAAAGAAATGGTTGCTACTTTTGGATTTACTTTGAAGCTTCACGAAGCTTTGAAAAGTTCAACCATTTTTGTTTCTTTTGCCTAACCTAACCATTCACCTAACCCTAGTTTATTCTCTACACTAAACTATGGTTGCTAAAATGATAAGAATGGATTTATTTTCTTTTTCCATAATTCTTATCATATTCTTTTTCTTCTTCTTCTTCAAAAAGAAAGAAGCTTGCTAGCTTCAATGGTGACTTGTGAAAAAGAGTGAGAAATCCAAATCTAAAGTGAACCCACTTCCTATTTCTTCATCCTCTACCATTTTCCATGTAGTATAGGGTGTTTTCTTCACATGTTTCATGACTTGGTGAAGTTGGAGCTTGATCTTGAGTTGCCTTGACGTAGATCATCTTCGGCATCGAAGTCGACGACCTAACCCGATCTTTTCTCTGATGAAACCACCGCGAGTGTCTAGGATTCCGATGGGTACAGCGGAGGGACGTCATCACGGAGCCAAGGAAGTGGAGGACTAGATCTACAAAGGTTGTAATCACTTTCCTTTAGCAATAAAGTTGTTTACATGCTTGCATCGCCTTACCTCTAGTTAACGATCTAGCGTTAGAGTTTCTTTGGCACATGAAAATTTTGAATTGGCCATGTTTGATCACTTGTAGAAGCTCATGGGTGTGCCTAGGAACCCTACATAAAGTCCCTATCAATTTCCTGATGCTTTTAGGTATTTTTAATTCTACTCAAATGTTGAGTTTTCTGGAGATGTTTTGTATTCGTTGATTCAATCGGAAAGTTTAACTTCGTCTATATGTTTTTCCGGGTAATTTTAGAACGTGTTAAAAAGTTCGACCGGGTATCAATACCTCACTTTTTTCCCTGCCGGAAAATTTCCAAGTGTTGAATTTTTCCGTAGTGTAAGAACGTTCTAAGTCGTGCAAGTAACACGATGGACCCTCTAGATGACAACAAACCTTAACTCGATTATGTGACCGTCTTGAACTGCCTCTGAGCCTTAGGGTTTGGGGTGGTACGGCATTGCGACATGTGAGGCATTGGCTTGACCCTTCTACGGTTGGACCATTGGTACTGTGGCATGTGATGGATAATTTTTGAACTCCGCTTAAGTGTTGAGCTATTTGGGGAAACTTGGGTGTTTGATTATTCGATCGGAAAGTTTAACTTTGTCTATTTATCTGGATTATGATACAATATTTGGAATCCACAAGTAGTTATGAGATAACTAATTTGAATGTTATAAATCTAGCACCTTAGTCTCATTTGATCGGTTGCCATGGGATTTTGATGTGATCAAAAGTCCGTTGCAATCACGTAGCGTACGCGGATACTGGCCGGGTAAACTTAATAGATAGCCACGCCCCATAGCCCCGACCAAGTGACTGTAAGAGAACCCCGTCGCCAAAAGCATCCGTGCGGGTGCTCGCGGTAGCGGTGTTCCGCCTTAGTGCACTTCGTCGACGGCATTTGGGGGTGCGGCCGTCTACTAAAGCTTGCGACAAGCATTCGATCAGGATGTCGGGAATCTTATAGAATTTCCCGACTAGACATTGAAAAGTGTTTTCGATAATGAGACTAAAATGCGGGGTTTATAATGGTTAGGCATGCGATGTCTAACGAGGTTGCGGATTCCAACTGTTATAGTTTTACTCTTTCTTTTCTGTGACCGTAAGTGTAATATGTGGTGTGATCGGTCGAAAATAATGTTTTTTTAACACGGCAATTTCCCCATCATTTGCACTCATTTATAAGTGTACGGTATTCATATTACACATATTAGCAAATCAGTCGTAAAATATCAGATTGCATGTGTTAGACTCTAAAACCGACATTTCTGAGGAAATTGTGTGTTTATCATGGCATCGCATCATCCCTATAGTGCGCAACACTTGTCTCGAGAAATTGCAGGAAATTGCTGGAACAAAGCCAAAAGAAGCTGATCCAAAATACGCCAACTCAATGATTTCAGATCTGGTAGCAATACAGAAGGAGTTACAATATTCAACATATTTTATAAAGGCTCAAGTATTATCCTAAATATTTACCAGAAAGCACAAGCCATGAAGCCACCAAAGAGCCGCGGAACCGCGGTGGGAGCCGGCTTGCGCCGCGGTTCCGCGGCGGTTTGAACACATCGGCATATATTTTTCAGTGCACAATTCATCTCTCGAGGCCCACATTCATTTCACATGCTTCAAATTCCAGAATTATCTCGAAACTTCTACCAGATCAGCAAAGAAGATCATTAAGCTAATCCTAATTAAGCTCCTAACTAATCACATCTAGAAGCTTCTCCTCAACAAACTTTTGGAGGGAAATTCAAATCTCCTCTAACTAACTTTTGGAGGGAAATTCAAATTCTAATCCTAGATCTAGGGTTTGGGAAAGTCTATAAATAGAAGCCTAGACCTAAGGTTAATGGTTAATCTTTAGTTAGCTAAATCTTTGTTAGTTCTTTAGTTGTTCATTGGTTCAATCTTTCATCTCTCCCTCTTCTTCCACAAGTCTAGTGACAAGACTTGTGCGAAACCCTAACCCTAATTCCACTCCAAATTCAAGATCCCGAGTACCAAATCAAGTGAGAAGCCTTCAACCTTTTATGAGCCGAGCCGATCTTCAATCGAGCAAGTGATCCAAGCCGATCCGCGACTCACGGAGACGAGCGAAGCCAAATCGACGATCGAGTTCTTCCTCTTGTACTTCTTAAGCGAATGGAATGAAATTGTTGATATAAATAAAAGGTGAAATTCTTGAATCTTGCTTTCTTTAAATTCTTGCATCATGATTCGATCTCAATTTATGATTGTTGTTCTTGTGATGAAGTTTTAGTAAAACTCCGCTCGTAAAGGAGTCGAGACGATTAGTAGAATGATGATGTAACAAATCTTAATACGATTCTTGAGTCCTACGAGTTTTGTAAACCCTAGCAAGTTCAAGAATCGATGACCTAGTTTCGTTGCGATACTTTCTTGATTGTTATCGCTCGAAATTAGGGTTCTACGATTATTTCTTGAATTTACTAGAGGCTAGAATGTGAATGATATCGACGAAAGAACAAGGGATAAGATGAAACCCCAGTTTCACTAGAAATCCCTAATTCTTGTCGATCATCATCGTTCTAGTATCAATTCATCGAAGGATAATAATACGTCAATGTAAGATTACATCACATCTATAGATCCGATCGATTCCTACGAGCCTCATTTAGATTCTTGATATTTGGTTGGAAAAATCATCAAACTCTCAATTCTTGATTCTATCTTTTTCTTATTATTAGATCTATATTTTCTAATTCTTGAACTTCAAATATAAATCATGAATTGTTTCTTTTCTTTTCTTTAACGTTTCGACTCATCTAATTCAAAAGACGAAATATTACACTTTCCCTGTGGACGATCCGCACTTACTAACGCACTACATTCGACACCGTTATTGATTGTGGTCAAAATATTTTTGGTTGTGATTTCTTTACAATTTCCAACTTACAAAAACAAGAATTCTTTTCAATCAAATGGCGCCGTTGCCGGGGATAGTGCGCCAATTGTTCGTATTTTGAAAAGTTTATTCCATCAATATTTTTAAATCTAAACTCGCACAAACCCTAAACGTGTTGTTGTGATTTGTTGCGAGAAAATCTGGAATCATTGGAGCTGTGGAAAAAAATTTCTGATCATTCCAGAGAGCTTATAAGGTGATCAGAAACAGAGCCTCAAAATTTCGTGCAGTGATCTGATAATTCCACCGCGGAACCGCGGCATTAGGCTACTCCCGCGGCGAAACCGCGGTGCTAAAGTGGAATCACTGTTCAAAAATTTTTGGTAACTCTCTTGACTTTCTTATCTACTTCCTCATCTACTCCAATTAAAATTTTGTGCAGGTTTCTTTGCAAATAATCGCAGCACCGCAAAAAGCAAATTAAAATTGTGCCTGTTTTTGTTTCTTGGTTGTTTGCATAATTAACACGGACATTAAGGGGCAAAGACCAAATCCAAATTAGGTGGGGAGTTCATTACCCTTCCTAAGCCTCGAAAATCACAAACTTGCATCCGCATTTACCCTCATTAATTAAAAGAAATCTAGAGATGACTCTAAGGACCGTCGCGCTCACTTAGGACAGAAGAAGGCCGTGAGTAATTCATTGCTTATCCGCGTTTTCTTGTAGTGTCTAAGGTAAGTGTGTCGAAGGCTAGTGGTTATTAATTAGGCCCACTACTTACATAGTGGAGTACCTTCCCACTTACCTGGCACTTACCTGGCCATAGGGGGACAAAGAGGCAGTGGAGGATTCTGTCCTGCGACTTGTCTTTTGGCAGTTAGGAGCGGTCCAGAGCCTGACCTAGGTGACCATAGAATTAGGGTTATTGTGTGTTGCATTTGTTGTGTTGCATCATTTTTTTTCAAAAATCCGTATCATTTTTCAAAACAAACACCAACACTTCATTTTCCCTAATTATAAATTCACGCTGCCACTTGTACTAACCCTTTTTAGTGCAAGATACGCTGGACATGGGATTCTAGTGCCCGTTAAGTCCGCGTTTCCTTGATCGACCCAAAAGTCGGTATTTCTACATTTACCCTTTCTTTTACCCACCACCACACCAACATCGATGGATCCACCTCTATCGAACTTCTTTTCCACTAATTTGCCGCCGTCCGTTGGTGCACAGAATCCACCTCGCATCTCTCTCCAAGACAGATACTATCCTACGCGAGGTCCACTTTCTACCTGTCTTTCCACTCCACCAGCCAACGGGGACAATTTTCAAATAAAACCCCAATACATCAACATTCTACCAAAATTTCACGGTCTCGAGTCTGAAGACGCATATGCATTTATCACCAAATTTGAAATTGTATGCGCAATGATGGGTACCTCACAGCTTTCTATAGATGCTATGCGTCTACGTCTTCTCACATTCACTCTGTGCGATTTAGCCGAGAAGTGGCTATATAACACTACCGCATATTCCATTTCAAATTGGGACGAATTCGTCAAAGCATTCCTTAAGAAATTCTACCCACATCAAAAAACAGCTCGAGTCCGTAGCGAAATCTATCAATTCACCCAGCTTCCAAATGAAACATTTTCAAAATGTCTTGAACGTTTCAAGGATCTGTTAGTCCAATATCCACATCACGGCATCCCGAGATGGGAACTGTGCCGAATCATTTATGAGGGCATTAGTCCTAACACAAGACAGACCCTTGAATCCATGTGTCAAGGCAATTTCATGACCAAAGATGATGGGGAAGCCTGGAATTTTCTAGAAGATTTCGCTGAAAGATCTTTACAGTGGGAGGGTGTGTGTCAATCATCTAGGGATGGCAATGATATTTCCATAGGAATTAGAGCTGAAATTTCAGCTTTACACAAGAAATTTGACGCTATGGAAAACAAATTTTTAGCTGCCGCCCTAAGTCAAATATCACTCTCCAAAACTGTATGTGGATGCTGTTCTGATCCTTCTCATTTGATGGAAGAATGTCCGTTTCAAGATCAGGAGCATACCAATACCGCATTTCAAAGACCTAGAAATGATTCATTTTCTTCCACATATAATCAGGGTTGGGGGAATCACCCAAATTTTGCTTGGAACCAATCACAATCTCAAAACACGGTTCCAACCCATAATAATTTCCAAAGGGTCCCTCCACCACAACAGCAACCACCACTTCAATTGAGTCAGCACCCCTTTCAAGCACAAAATTTCCAAAATCCGGTCAACACACCCGCACCATCTAGTCCTTTGCAGTTGACCGGGACTGATGAATCCTCTTCATTCATAAACTTGCTTCTAACAAATCTCATGCAAGTATCGGCTGAAATAAAGTCTTCTGTCGATAAAATTGAGAAAAACTCTGCGTCCCAAAGCGAGAGTATTAAATCGATGGAAGAAGAAATTGCACGATTAAAAGCCGAAATGAGTGCAAGAGAGAAAGGGAAACTTCCAGCTCAACCTTTACCCAATCCTGGCTATTCAAATCCTGTGAATGCAATCACGTTGAGATCTGGAAGAGTGCTTGACACCCACGTTAGGGAAGAGTTTGATGATACTGATAAATCAATCAATAACACCCCGGCTGAGACCTTTTCTCATACACACACTTCTAATTCTAACCCCAGTTCTTCTACCCCACCACCTTCTTGCGAGCCTATTCTTCGTTTCCCAAAAGGCTCGCCACTTCAGCCCATTTCTTTTACCCCTTCACGGACGATCCCCACTTCTATTCTGGGATCGGTTCCACACACACTTCCTTCTCCTATGATGGACCCAGCGCTTATTGCTAAAGCACCTTATCCTAATCGGTTAAGGGCTAACACACCAAGTCCACATATGGAGAAGATTATGATCATTTTTAAGCAAGTTAACATCAACATCCCTCTCCTAGATGCCATCCAACAAGTTCCGTCCTATGCAAAAACTCTTAAGAACCTGTGCACTAGGAAGAGGAAGACTCAAGTGCCCAAGAAGATATTCATGGAAAAGACTGTAGACACGGCTTTCCTCCTGCAATTACCGAGGAAACGTAAGGGTCCTGGATATCCTACGATATCCATTTCCATTGGGGAAAAACACATCAACCGTGCTCTACTAGACCTTGGCGCTAGTGTTAACTTGCTTCCATACTTAGTCTACGAGCAACTAGATATCGGAGTGTAAAAGCCCTCAAGCATAACTCTCCAGATGGCTGACCGATCAATCACCAAACCTAGGAACTGGAGGATGTGTTAATAAAAATCGGGGAATTCATCTTCCCTGTGGACTTTATTGTAATTGATACACAGCCTGTAGCGAATCCACGGAATCAAATTCCGGTGATTTTAGGTCGCCCCTTTTTGGCCACTTCCAATGCTATCATCAACTGTCGTAACGGTTCTATGACCCTATCCTTCGGGAATAGGTCAATAGAGCTGAACATTTACAAGTTGGGAAGTGTACCCTCCGAACCTACTGCTCATGTCTGTTCTGTCGACTTAATGGATGTCGACAGCAGCGAATTTGATTATCTTCCTGATACTGATCTTGACTCTTTTCATATGTTGTTGTTTGACCCAACTATGTATCATACACATACAGACTCTTCCACCGAGATGTCCTGGTCAACAATTAACACGGATTATGAACTGTTCTTAGAGTCTGAAGATCACCCCGCACCTTGTGATGACATTATTCTTCAGGGTATTGATGAAACTTTTGAGGAAATCTTCGCAGATGAACTCGCATTTTTAAATGACACGGTTGTTGAGATGAATCATCTCCCAATCAAAGAAATTGAACCTCCACCCCTTCATATGGACTGTAAAAAGAATGCGAGTAATCCATCACATTCACTGCATCGTCTCTCCAAAACGAGACGCACCCACATTCTATACCACAACTTAACCTTTCCCCACTTCTTCTTCCACCAACCAGAGCACTGCATTGATAAAATTTTTGAATGGTTGGTGTTAACTTTCGGTCTTTGCAAAGCTTGGCATCGACCAATGATTTTTGACCCCCTCATGTGATTTTCAAAGATTAACATTGCATAACTCAAGTTTGGAGGGTACATTTTTTCGGGCTCTTGAAAAGAATATTTTTACAAAAATTTTGAGCCAAGAATTAGTTTGGGGGAGGTTCTTAACTTAAATATTTAGCCCCCACTAATAAATTCCTCCCAAGCTTACAGGTTTTCGAGATTTAGCAGATGGCAACAGTGAAGACACTGTTGAAAACAAGTTTGGAGGAGATTTGTGCTTATTTTCGCATCATTTGCATATCACTTTGCATAAGCCCAAAACATTTTAAAAACCTATAAAAATTTAAAAAATTTCAAAAGATAAAAATATTTTTGTATATAAATAAAATAATGAAAGAATAGATAGTGAAAAATTACATCAATGAGATTAGAAAAATTTAAGAAAACCAAGAAAATTAGAAGTTTTCTTATACGAACTAGTAATAAGTAGTTATGAGCCGTTGTCCCAAGGGTTAGTAAGATGAAAGACGTCGCTAATCTGAGGATAAAAATAAGTCTGAAAAATAGTTCCTATTCTGGAAGCTAAATATTTTGAACGTTGATACCCTGCTATTCGCACTTACACAGGTCTTAAAGCCTGAGATAGTAGAGGATACCTTGAAATGCTCTTGTCTTAAAGCCAAATGTATGAAGGAAATAAAAAAAATGAAATGAAGAAAATATAAAGTGGTGAGGAAAATGAACACTGGTTTTGTTATCACCAAGGGCAATAAAAAATATATAGCGAGGGTGCTTCTTCACCTAGTGCCCTAAGGCCAACTGGTTTGGGAGTCACTGCTATGCCTGAAGTGGTGCAAGACGAGGAAAATACACCAAATAAGCAAGCATATGAGTAATCGGTCGGTTAGTACTTCAAGAAGTATTAACGGTCGCATGAAAGTGTGTGAGCAATCTCATCTAAATATTCATTAATTAAAAAGTACTGAGGCTGATGGGCAATAGTATGATAGCTTGAATTGAATTCTCCGGGTGTAGGGATATCTTTACACACACGCAGGGTGATATGATCGATATTTGGAAGAAAAATAGGAATGAAGAATAAGACGATGTTTTATTGAAGGAGGACGTGATTTCTGACATCTTTTCATGACTATTAAGATAGGGCTCATAACAACCGAAAAGCTAGCTTAGTTGGAAACCCTAATTTTTAAGGCTTTTCTTTTACAATTCTTATCTTTAAATGTAATATTCATGATCTTCCTTTTATTATTGGATTTTGTGGGTGCAATCCGCTGAAAACCCTCATGAGACAACATTCCTCCTACTTGGGACACCTAGAGGTTTAAAGGCTTGTTGCACGTTCTCAGTGCAATCGTGTTGCCTACGAAAGTGTGCTAGTTAGTTTTTCTCTTTCTTTATTTTCTCCTTCTCTTCTTAATAAAAAGTTCGCTCGAGACGATCGAAAATAAGTTTGGGGGAATTTGATCAGTCGAAAATAATGTATTTTTAACACGGCAATTTCCCTATCATTTAGACTTATTTAGAAGTGTGCGGTATTCATATTACACATATTAGCAAATCAGTCGTAAAATATAAGATTGCATGTGTTAGACTCTAAAACCGACATTTCTGAGGAAATTGTGTGTTTATCATGGCATCACATCATCCCTATAGTGCGCAACACTTGTCTGAAGAAATTGCAGGAAATTGCAGGAACAAAGCCAAAAGAAGCAGATCAAAAATGCGCCAACTCAATGATTTCAGATCTGGTAGCAATACAGAAGGAGTTACAATATTCAACATAATTTATAAAGGCCCATGTATTATCCCAAATATTTACCAGAAAGCACAAGCCATGAAGCCACCAAAGTGCCGCGGAACCGCGGCAGGAGCCGGCTTGCGCCGCAGTTCCGCGGCGGTTTGATCACATCAGCATATATTTTTCAGTGCACAATTCATCTCTCGAGGCCCACATTCATTTCACATGCTTCAAATTCCATAATTATCTCGAAACTTCTACCAGATCAGGAAAGAAGATCATTAAGCTAATCCTAATTAAGCTCCTAACTAATCACATCTAGAAGCTTCTCCTCAACAAACTTTTGGAGGGAATCAAATCTCCTCTAACTAACTTTTGGAGGGAAATTCAAATTCTAATCCTAGATCTAGGGTTTGGGAAAGTCTATAAATAGAAGCCTAGACCTAGGGTTAATGGTTAATCTTTAGTTAGCTAAATCTTCGTTAGTTCTTTAGTTGTTCATTTGTTCAATCTTTCATCTCTCCCTCTTCTTCCACAAGTCTAGTGACAAGACTTGTGCGAAACCCTAACCCTAATTCCACTCCAAATTTAAGATCCCGAGTACCAAATCAAGTGAGAAGCCTTAAACCTTTTATGAGCCGAGCCGATCTTCAATCGAGCAAGTGATCCAAGCCGATCCGCGACTCACGGAGACGAGCGAAGCCAAATCGACGATCGAGTTCTTCCTCTTGTACTTCTTGAGCGAATGTAATGAAATTGTTGATATAAATAAAAGGTGAAATTCTTGAGTCTTGCTTTCTTTAAATTCTTGCATCATGATTCGATCTCAATTTATGATTGTAGTTCTTGTGATGATGTTTAAGTAAAACTCCGCTCGTAAAGGAGTCGAGACGATTAATAGAATGATGATGTAACAAATCTTAATACGATTCTTGAGTCCTACGAGTTTTGTAAACCCTAGAAAGTTCAAGAATCGATGACCTAGTTTCGTTGCGATGCTTTCTTGATTGTTATCGCTCGAAATTAGGGTTCTACGATCGTTTCTTGAATTTACCAGAGCCTAGAATGTGAATGATATCGACGAAAGAACAAGGGATAAGATGAAACCCTAGTTTCACTAGAAATCCCTAATTCTTGTCGATCATCATCGATCTAGTATCAATTCATCGAAGGATAAGAATACGTCAATGTAAAATTACATCACATCTATAGATCGATCGATTCCTACGAGCCTCATTTAGATTCTTGATATTTGGTTGGAAAAATCATCAAACTCTCAATTCTTGATTCTATCTTTTTCTTGTTATTAGATCTATATTTTCTAATTCTTGAATTTCAAATATAAATCATGAATTGTTTCTTTTCTTTTCTTTAAAGTTTCGACTCATCTACTTCAAAAGACGAACTATTACACTTTCCCTGTGGACGATCTGCACTCACTAACAATCTGCATCCGATACCGTAGTTGATTGCGGTCAAATAATTCTTTGATTGTGATTCTATACATTTTCTAAACCGACACACAAAGAAACGATCAATCAAATGGCGCCGTTGTCGGGGATCATTTGATTTGATAAACACAACAAGAAATTCTTTACAATTATGGTGTATCACCGGTTTCGTTGCTATACATCAACGACAATTGGGATACGCATATTTACTTACGTTGATGACATGTGATGTTATGTGTTATTGGATATGTTATGTTGGATCGTCGTGTTTTAATAGCCGGGGTTTTTTATGTGAGATGAGTGTTTTTCATTTTTCATTCATGTAAAAACTTGTATGTAATATTCTTTTTTTGGGGCACTTCCGGGCTGAGGAAGTTGTCACCGTTGATGTATATTATTTACTTTTCCACATTAGGATAGAGCTAAGGAGGGGAGCACAAGTAACCGGGTTCTAGGGTCCAGTGGGAGACCATCTCGAGGAGTCGAGTCCGGGTCTCCTAACTCTAGAATTGGTAGGGTTGCTTGCCGCTCTCGTAAGGGTCTAGGGGTGTGGGATTGGCTATTCATCACGACCATGGAATCCGTGTTTTATACAGGCTCAAAATAAAACACGGGCGTCCTAGTATATCTAATATTTCATATGATATTTTCTGCTGCGTTATCTGTGATGTGATCATGTGATATGTTTAGATAGATATTGTATATAGTATATATGATATATTATATAGACATTGCTTATGTTTTACACCCGCGCTAGCCCTGCCCCGCTCTGCCGTTAGTTAGCTAACCTAACGGTGCAGACGAGACATCGAGGCGAATGCGGATGGGATAAGTGTACGTTGTATTTATCTGTGATGTTTAGGTGGACTTAATTGATGGGACATTCATTAATGAGATTAATGAAAGAAAATAACCTAAAAGATGTTGTGGAATCGAATTTCAAAAAAATTAGGTAGCTCTAGTTGTTGCTTTGCATAGCGGTGTTCCATGTAGAACATCCAGCACCTTATTCGATAAGGAAAGAGCCGAGATCCCTTCACCGGGAGTGACCTCTTTAGCAATAACTAGCAGATGCTACAACCTTCGGTTTGTCTTTTGATTGCTTTTATAGTTCTTGCTTTCCATAGTGGTATTGTGAATATCCTGCACCTCATTCGACGAGGAAAGAGCCGAGATCCCTTCACCGAGAGTGACCTCTTTAGTTAAACTTCAAAAAAGCCTCAAAAGCACTCCATTTTTAAAACCATTTGATTCTACAACGAGATAAAGATCAAAGCGTTAAAGGTTTTCTTAAAAACCATCCGCAACCCTCCGTCATTTTAAAAAGTAGAGTACTTAGTATTCGTGCTGTGTTTGTTGACCTTAGTTAAAGCACAGTGTACGGTAGCTAAGTGATGTCTTCCTACACCGCATATGATGCGATTAGTTAGGACATTCGCGTGACTTTGTTGACCTTAGTTAAGGGTCATGTGGGTGGGTCTAATTAATCACGAAATGACGGGTAGAACATGACTAGTGCTTATGATTTGTTGACCATAGTTAAGGTCATAAGTGCTAGGGGTAAAAACCATTATCGGGAGTTTCAAGCGTTGAAATTTGCAATGAGATTGCATACCTTCTATATGATAGTTTGATCCTGATACCCACTGCGAGTAATTGTTACTCGTGGAAGAGTTTTGCACTTTACAATTAGCCGATCAAGTAGGTGTCTAGAAAGGTGTCAACGGGGTTACGCCCCTGGGAAAACGAGGTTTATTTTAATTAGGTCCGTGCGAAAGCACGGGGAACCTCCCTCAAAGTACCGGCACTGGCCTGGCTGAAAGATTGGTGAACATGTAGAGTGTAATTAATCCCGGCTAGTCCTTCCTTTTAAGGTTTGAAAGAAGATTTGATAAAAACAGTGGGAGCCATCCTGATTAGATAAAATATATAACCAATCTAATTTTGCAAGAGCGCACGCAGAGTGTTTTCTTCTCTCTCTCTCCAGGGAGCGACCATGTCATGCCTTAATCAAGATAATAATATAGATGTATTGACCGAACCCGCTTATTATACTGAGCTGGGGAACGTTGGTCCCGCTCCAAATTATAATTGTTATAAGACCGAGCAGGAAATAGGGGAATACAAGGATTCCCGTGCCACCCAAACTAAGAAAGTACATGATGATGCATAGTCTTCGGGTGTGTTCATTACAAAGAACTGTTTCTCTGTATCCTCTACATCCTGGGTATTAGATACCGGATCAGGATCCCACAAATGTAATTTATTACATGGGCTACAGATAGGTAGAGAACTGAGAACGGGTGATAAATTTCATGAGATAGAAACGGTGCAAGTGTTGCAGCCAAGTCTGTGGGTTGTTATCACCCTGTATTACCAGAATACATTGATTCTGAACGAATGTTATTAGATACCGAACCTGATATACAACATCATATCAGTCTCTTTTTACTAAAGAAGGATATAATTTTGTATTGTTGGATAATGTTTTGAATATTTCCTATATCAAGAGTTGATCGGTTTAGGTACGTTATCTAAAAGTATATACGTTCTAAATCAAACCGTAGTTCTTAAACATATAGAACGCACACAAGAGGAATAGTTCAGAAATGAACGAATCCTTCTTGAGGCATTGTAGACTAGGTCATATCAATGCAACCCGACTAGCTAAGTTACATATTAGATGCATATTTAAATCAGTTTGAATTTACATCTTGTGAAACTTGCCAGTCATGTCACAAAGATAAGATGACCATAGCTCCGTTTACTGGAAACAGAGAAAGAGTTTGTGAACACTTGGGGCTAATACATAGTAATGTATGTAGGTCCCCAGTCTAGAAATACCAGGACTGGTTCTTTGTACTTCCTTACATTCACTAATGATCTCTCAAGATTCGGACACATGTTCCTGTTGAAACACATGTATAAAGCTTTTGAGAAATTCAAAGAATATAAGTCAGAAGTAGAGAACCAAAACGGGTGT
Organism: Agapanthus africanus; assembly: GCA_030015575.1. Lineage (NCBI taxonomy): Eukaryota > Viridiplantae > Streptophyta > Magnoliopsida > Asparagales > Amaryllidaceae > Agapanthus > Agapanthus africanus. The sequence goes on from CM057338.1 coordinate 666,724,842, forward strand.
AAGTATTATGACCTATGATGAGATCAGGGAGGAGAATACTTGTGCATGGAATTCTTGGACTATTCTAAAGGAGAATGAGATTCTCTCTCGGTGTTACTCCTCTGAATACACCACAACACAATGGTGTATCGGGACGGAGCAATCGCACCCTATGAGATATAGTGCATTCTATGATGAGTACTACTGAGTTACCTATTTCCTTTTGGGGGTTGTGTGCTTAAGAAGCTGCATACCTATTGAATTGGGTTCAAATCAAATCAGTGCCTACCACTCCATATAACATATGGTATGGGAAGAGCCCATCTCTTAAGCAAGTTATGATTTGGGGTTGTCCGGCCTATGTCAAAAGCAAAATCCGGACAAGATCGAGGCAAGGTCAGTTCTGTAGAACTGGAAGGATTTCCAGCTATACAAACTACAGCTGATGATTTGACAGAACCAAAGGATTCAATAGTCCCCGACGAACCTCAGTCTCTCCGCCGAACTAGCAGGGTTCCTCATCCGCCTGAGAGATACTTCGGTTTCTCGATGATAGTGGGAGCGAGGATTGCATCATGAGATGATGACCCAACTAGTTTCGAGCAGGCCATCGAGAGTGAGGACTCTGTAAGAATGGCTACATGCTTAGCGATCTGAGATGGAATCCATGTACTCCAACAAAGTATGGACTTTGGATGATATATCTGAAGGGTTAAATCCCCATCAGGAGCAAGTATATCTTGAGAAGATTACTTGGTGTAGATGGAAAGGTTGAGACTTTCAAAACTAGACTTGTTAAAGGTTCTTATCATCGACCAGGCGTGGATAATGATGGAACCTTTTCCAGTGGCTGTTCTTAAGTCCATCCGGATCCTACTTGCCATTGCTACATACCATGACTACGATATCTGGTGGTTCGGAGTTATGACTACTTTTCTAAATAATGATTTACAAGAAAACGTCTATAAGTACACAGCCAAAGGGCTTCGTAAACAGTGGGAGCAGCGGAAACGTGTGCAAGTTGCTTTATAGATTAAAGCAGGCATTGCGAAGTTGGAACGTCTGTTTTGATGTCGTAGTCAAAGAGTTTGACTTCATCAAAATGGTAGATGAAACTTGTATATACAAAAAGGTAGTAGGGAGTATGGTGGTGATCCTCGTATTGTACGTGGATGACATACTCTTGATAGGGAAGGAGTTTCCTATGCTACGCTCGGTCAATCTCCTCTTATCACATGGATTCTCCATATAGGATCAAAATGATACCTCCTAAATCCTAGATTTTATATACATGAGATAGATCTAATTGGATGTTAGGATTCTCACTAGGTGTAGTGAGATGGTATCAATCGATCCTAGGGGGAATCACTGGATAGCTTCCAGGGTGGTAAGGTTGACTGAATGTCAGTCACAGGCATTGTCTTTACCGTCAGTGGAGGGACGGTATGTTGGAAGAGTTCCAAGCTAGTTACCGTGGCAAACGAGACAATAAAGGCTGGTGACATCGCTATCAAAGATACTACCAAAGAGGCAGTTTGGGTGTATATTGGATCATGAGATGAACTAGGTTCCTACCATTGTGTGACAATGGAAGTGTGGCTTTGGCCCAGGAACCCCGGTCTCATCAGTGTCCCAGACATATTCTGAGGCAGCATCACCTGATCATGGAGATAGTTGATCTCCATGGTGATCGAGGTTAGGAGAGTAGACTCAGTGGACAACACGGCGGATCCACTCACAAAGGCCTTTTCCTAGAGAGACTTTTATGGGATGATTGAGAATGAGATACTGCAACCACTGGTACAGATGGCCCTAGTGCAAGTGGTAGATTGTTAGTTATATGTATGCCCTAGAGGCCATTACTGTACATGAGATGTATATTGTAGTGGATGCTGGGACATATATAGGTAGGACTTTCTTGCTCGACATGATTGTACGCTATCTAGTTGCTCTTTATCTTAACATGTATACTTACTGTCTCTCTATTACATGTATTATAAAGCCCTTAGGATGTGTACTCGACTTGCAGGACTATGTTGCAGATCATAATAGTGGGGCTTGGGTAGTCCATGAGTACATCCTTCAATGTTCCTAGTCGTGGGAATATCGAGACGGGGCATCGATATTCCAGAGTAGACTAGCGTATGTCTTCTCGACCCATATGATGGGCGATGGATGATCCCATATCCATTGGTGTTTGACATCAGAGATGGTATGCGGGTGCTCAGTGGAGACTGGGTATATTGAACGGACTTGCCGAGTACTCCCAGATGGTATTATACCTCACGTCAGATGGCAGTTCTCTGGTGACACTGGTACAGCTTCGTCTGTTGACCCGAGATCGTCATAGAGTCTTGTGTGTCTCCCACTGTGCTTTGATTTCCACCCTACCACGGCTCTACTGAGTCCTGCAAACAGGTGGTTTTTGGGTACAGTCCCGATTCACATGGAGGCAATGAACGATAGGAGGGGATTCGTCTCTCCCGGTATTGGGGGTTGATGTTGCGCTATGCTCGACTGGCCATAACTGGAAATCCCTGGCCAGGGTTGCACTGATTTACTGGTAAAAGTTATCAGTAGTTTCTTGCTTGTTATGGACCTTATATCGGCTTGACTTATCAAGCTACTGGGGTCTGACGTTTACCACCCCTACGTGAGATATGCGACATATCAGACTAACAGACCGGACTGTGCGGTAAGTGTTACTGATTGGATTCGCAGGAGTGTGAGCAAGCTTGCTCGTTGATCTTCTGATCGCTCAATACCAGGGTGAACGTTACGTTTTGCAGACAGCTTGCGGCTTATGGGTGATTGATATGATCACCACCTACTGCCGGCGTATTGACGAGTCTTTAGAGTCCTACACAGAGGTTTCCAGGCTCAAGCGAAATGAAATTGGAGCGCATATGAGATATGTACAGGACCGAGAATAATACCAGTATGTGATACTGTATTATATTCTCGCGATTTGTATCATCGGTCGGTTATATGAGATATAGCCGGGTTACCGAATCAAGTGTTGATTCGATATATTGATACACTAGATATTAGTCGGTTATATGCGATATGACCGGATCATTAAATCAAGTGTTGATTTAATGATTTAATGTATAATTATATATTTGATATATTACTTTACATTAACTAGTATTGGTTCACTTAAGATTGATTTTCTCACTTGATGTGCACAAGTTGTATATGTGATATATGTTTGCGCACTAGTTTGTATCATGATTGATGATACATGCAAACTTGGGTGTGTGTATGACTTACACCATATTTAAGATAATGGTTTGGGTTTTTATTTATTTTTGTAAAACAAAATGGTGGCTTTCTTTGTCTTTGCTTGAAGCTCCATGAAGCTTTTAAGCATCTTTGACAAAGTCCACTAATTTTGTTTTGCATAAGAATTTTATTAACCAAACCATTAACTCAAACTATGGTTTCGTCTCTACAAAGGTTAACTCACCCATGGTTGCATTATGATAGACTTCACTTGATTATTCTTTTTAGATAATTCATTATTCTTATTCTTTTCTTTCTTCTTCTTCTTCTTCAAGAAGAAGAAAAACTTACTAGATTTCTATCAAGTGAAGAAACAAAGTGACAAATCAAAATCCACAGTGAACCCACTTCCTATTTCATCATCCTCTACTACTTGCCATTTAGTTTAGGGTGTTCTCTTAACAAAGTTTGTGACCTAGTGAAGACGGAGCTTGAGTTTGAGTCTCCTCGACGTAGATCTTCTTCGGCCTCGAAGTCAACGAGCTACCCCGTTCATTTCTTCGAGGAAGCCATCACTAGAGTCCGGGATCTCGATGATTGCAGCGAAGGGACGTCAACACGGAGCTTTAGAAGTGAAGGACTGGATCTACAAAGGTTGTAATCCCTTACTCTTAGAAGTAAAGTGGTTTACTTGCTATTAGTTTTCGCATAATCTCTAGTATACCTTCTTGGTTAGGGTTTTTCGGCATGGCTAAAATTTCAATCGGGCATGGTTGATGCCTTGTTGACCCTTGTGAGAGTGCCTAGTAACCCTACAGCTTCAAAAATGAAGACTAAGGAGAGAGAAAATGAAGCATCCTTGGTTTTCTAAAAACCAATTTTCCATTTTAATAATCCTACCATGCTTGAATAGTGCACCCAAATGAATTAACAACTCATTTGTGAGCACTATTCCAAGCATGGTTCTCACCATTCCTCTTCTTACCATTTTCCACCTCATTATCCATTTTAATAAAAATGGTCAAATCCAAAATGAGGAGGCACCTTCTAGAATGTTATCCGGCAAAAAATACGGATTACATTCTACTGTATATACATACCTGTATCCGTACCGAAATACGAATATCAAAGAGATAGAATAACACAAAGAATATAATACTAGAATATACGCATCGAAATACATATATGTAAATTATTAAATCAATACCTGATTTAATAATCCGGCTTAAACCCGAGCTGGCTAGTATTACCAGCTGTCCGATCGAATGTCCGAGTACTATGTACATCAATCGATCGGAACCCTGCACGTATCAAATATGGCTACTACACCATTTCTCCAAAACCAGGGAAACCCTTTGCGTGGGACTCTAAAGACTCGTCAATACGCTGGCAGTGGGTTTAACAAAAAGCACGTTAGCAGCACTAGCTGTACGTAACGGCTACCCAGGCATTGAGCGAAAGGAAGGCCGACGAGAAAACTCATCCGAACCCCTACTGAGCCTGTCAGTGACAATATCCGTACCGTCCGGTCTGTTCGTCTAAGAGTATCGCATATCAGGTCTAGGGGGTGGATAAAGTCAGACCCCTAACAACGCGATAATTCGTGTCGGTATGAAACCCATTACTACCTGAGAAACTATCGATCCTGGATTTGTAATTCTTACATACCCCGGCCGAGAATTTCTAGTGATGGCCACTCGTGCACTGCGCGGCATCAACCCCCAATACCGGGAGAGACGAATCCCCGACGATCCGCTCACTGCCTCTATGTGGCTCGGGACTGTATCCAACTAAAACCTGTTTGTACGACTCCTTTGTGCCGTGGTAGTGTAGTAATCAAAGCACAGTGGGAACTCACACGAGACAAATGATGATCTCAGGTCGACAGACTAACCTGTACAGATGTCACCAGGGAACTGCGATCTGACTATAAGTATAATACCAACTAGCATGTTCCCGGCGAGTCCGTCCAGTGTACTCATAACCCAATGAGCACCTGTATACTATTTTAGGTGAACAACAGACACCAATGGCTTGTGAGACCGGCCACCGCCCCTCGTCAGGGTCTAGATAAGTATACACCAGTCTACACTGGAGTATCGTTGCCCAGTCTCGATACTCCCACGACTAGGGACATTTAAGGATGTTCTTATAGACCCCCAGCTCCCACGTATATGATCGCCATCACAATGCTGGTAATCAAGCAAGAATCCTATGGGCTCTATAAAAATGTACATGATGATAAAGACAAACCAGATAGCATACTAATGTAAGTGCACGGCGGCGCCCCGGTCGTCGATCCGACGCCGGAAACGCGGAAACGAAAAACTTTGCGAACTTGCAAACTGGCACCACCGCGCACAAAAATCCCGGATTAGGCCATTAACCTAGCTAATAGCAAACAACAAGATGGGTAGAGAGTTATACCAAGCGATCCGTGTCCTTTGGTCGTCGTCTCCACTCCGATCTCCCATGGAAACTCCATTCATCACCTCCTCATCGGAAAGGGCACCACGTAGCCGAGTTCTTTTAGGGCTCCCACCTCTGGACCGAGGCAACTCGGGAGCGAAGTTGGCTAGCCGACGCGTCCAAGGTTTGCTGTGGATGTAGTGTAGTACCTTGTCTCTTTTGGGGTTTATGAAGTTGCCTTTTGTGTTGGAGAAGAGAATGAACCTTGGAGAGGTGAGAGATTTTGTGGAAAACATAGAATGAAATGAGATGAATGAATTCACTCACAAAATGAGCTCTCTCTCCTTTTCTCCTCCCCCTCAAGTGGCCGGCCCCTTCTCCACAATGAAATGGGTGGTGGAATTATTGTAAGCAAAAAACCAAGTGGAGAAAAGAATTCGTCAACAAGAATAACGGTCACAACAATATCAACCTCACCATCTAACTCAATCCATCATAATAAATGCTATGAGTTGATTCAAAAGAAATCTCATGATTATGAAGGCACAAATGAAAGAAACCCCTCCACAAATAAGTTATTTGCAAACTGCAAATTACCCCCTCCATCAAAAGTCCGGCCGTGAAGGAACAAAAGAAAACTGGCCGGAACGGAATGCAAACTGACAACTTCAGAAAACTGATCCCGTAAGAAATTACAGGAAAACCCCGCGACAGCATATACATGCCCGCATTTGTATTCCCACTAAACACAAATGCAACGAGACAAAACTTACACTGTTTAATACTAGGATCCGGCTTAAACCAAAGCCGGCTAGTAAAATCCGTCCGATCACGATCCGTGCAATACCACACGTATCTGATCGAACCCTGCCATATCTCCGTACGGCCTCTACAGCGTTTCGCCCGAAACCTGAGTAACTGTGTGCGGTGGACTCTGAAGACTCGTCAATACTATGGCTGTGGATTTAACCACTAGCACGTCAGAGGTATTAGCCATACGTGACGGGCTACCAGCTATTGACCAAAAGGGACGTCGATGAGCGAACTCATCCTGGCACCCTACTGAGCCTGTCGGTGACAATATCCGTACAGTCCGGTCCTTTCGTCTATGAGCATCGCATGGCGGGCCTAGGGGGTTGGTAAAAGTCAGACCCCCAATAGCGGTACAAGTCGTGTCGGAGTGTAGCACAGAACACCCTGAGATACTACCGGAATACCTACCAGCAAATCTCCTGCCTTGGCCAAAGAATTTTCGTTTTCTGGCTCTCCTAGACACAGCGCGACCTCACCCCCAATACCGGGAGCGACGAACCCCTGCAGATCCGCTCACTGCCTCCATGTGGCTCAGGACTGTACCCAACTAAAACCTGTTTGCACATCTCCTTTGAGCATGGTATGGTAGTAATCAAAGCACAGTGGGAACTCACACGAGACAAATGACGATCTCAGGTCGATGAACTAACCTATACACATGTCACCAGGGAACTGCTATCTGACGTCAGGTATAATACCAACTAGCAGGTTCCCGGCGAGTCCTGTCCGGTGTACTCATAACCCAATGAGCACCTGTATACATCTTAGGTGAACTAACTGACACCAGTGGCTTGTGAGACCGGCCACCGCCCCTCGTCGGGGTCTCGACTGTATATACTAGTCTACTCTGGAGCATCGATGCCCTGTCTCGAAACTCCCACGACTAGGGACCTTTTAAAGATTTGCTTATAGACTCTAGCTCTCACGTATATGATTGCCCTCGTACTGCTGGTATTCAAGTAAGAATCCTAGGGGCTATATCAACGTGTAATAGCGACTCGTAAGGTCACCTAACATAGTACACGATGATAAAGATAAACCAGATAGCATACTATCATCTTGAGTAAGACTGTCCTACCGGGATAGGTCCTCCCTCAATCATTGCAATCACGTGCCTGTGATCCAATAATTGACTCTGAGGGCACTATCTCCAACAATCTCCCACTTGCACTCAAGGCTAATTATTATGATATCGCATACTCACAGCCCGTGTCATACCGAACACCCAACTCCTCTACTAGTCAGTCTCACAAAGCTCGTTTGCGAAACTATTGCGTTCAAGGAATAGCCTCAGTGAGTGGATCCGCTCTGGTGTTTCTTTCTATGTCTCTCTCTATCTCAAGTTCGCGGAGAAAGCCATCTCCCTAAATGAGCAATACCTGTCTTAGAATATGTCTGGATATCTGATGGGACCTAGCTCATAAATGAACTCCAAATCCAAACTTCTTTGACTGTATCGTCAACTGAACTTAATCAGTATCCTGCGCCATGCCTTCCCTCAGTATCCACCTGAATCAACGGTCCAAAATACTGCCCCTCGTCAGAGGGAAAACTATAACTCTGACAGCCACTCTGCCATCCAGGTCACCTTGGAAGCCTGGAATGATAACTGTCTCCTGAAGGAGAATGCTGTTATCATATCCCTAGAACATCAACTTATGTTCTAGAACTGCTTTCGACCGTTTCTCTAGAATTGGATTAATATTAACATATTGCACCTACTGCAAAAACAATATCTGGTGTGGTACTTGACATTTCATGATTGACTCAGTTGCCTAAGCAAGTGATCTGCCAATCATGCTCATCCCTCTCCCCTTTAGTCTGTAAGACACCTTTAGAGAGGGTGACACCATTACCTGCAGGTACACCGCCATGCCAGGAGTCGTCCATTATAAATACTCTTAGAATGCGGTCAAAGTACCCAGATTGGGAAGCCACCCAAATCTTGATCTAAAACCATAGATCTAGTAACCAGAATGTCTGATATAATATCCAAGTCCTATGTGGAGAAACTACTGTGTGACAACCAAAGCATAACCGACCGTAGTATAGGAATATCACTTCTTACTCTGTGTATGTCATCCAAATACCAGGACATCACACCCTACTACTTTCTTAACAGATCCATCCCCTATTCTGATGAAGTCAAACCTATGACTGTCACATCAGAAATAGATGATCTATTTCCGCTATATCTGCTTTAGTCTACAAATAGACATAAGCCTGAAGTCCACCAATGCTTCCGCTGCTCTCACTGACCACGACAACCCTCTAGCAGAGTCATATAGACGTACACTTCTAAAGCTAGTTCAGAACGACACTATACACATCCTCCTGCCGGGTCTCACAGCTTGGAACAACACTAATGGCAAGTCTGGGTAAACAAGAACCTCCTTGCCACCGTCCTTGAGCATACCGAAGTACCTCTCGGGTGCCTGAGGTTACCCACCATATCTGCGGAGTGACCAACGGAATGTCAAACCAGATTGAATCTTCTTATCAAATCTTCAGTAATCGTTTGCGGTTCTGGAATCACTTCCAGTTCTACCATACTCCCACTACTGTTTTCTGAAAAAATCCATTTTTGTTAAAACTGTGGCGAGTCAAGAACAATATTACTGTTGATCTTCCAGATGGTAGAAAATCAACCCTCGTCATAGCCCGGGTCAACCCACAAACAGCCATTACAGAAACGTGCCTTGAGTTATCCAGATTATGGTTTTAAGCATAAGCCGGACAACTTCCCGTACCTTAACATCGTTAAGATATGAACTGTTCTATATCTAATATAGAAACAGAGGCACTGATTTAATTGAACCAGATTCAAATCATGCAGCTGCCTCCAGTGCATGTCAACTAAATGGAAGGAGGCTGATTGTGTTACTCAACTTAGGAGTACTTCCAATTATAAGTAACCTGAAAGAGAAGCAAGTGCTCTTAATCATTACTATCAACTGAATACCATATACAAGTATCTACATCTTCGATCACCTTGAAGAATCTCGATACTTGCAATACCTGGTTCTTTACTTTATCCACATACCTATAACTTCTCAAAATTCGGACCCTGTGTTTCTACGAAACACCTGTCAAAAAACTAGAGAAGTCATAAGTAAACCGAATATAGTACGAGGACCAACCCCTCTGTCCTAATGGACACTGGACAATATACAATACTCTGTATAAGTCCCCTGAGTCTAATAACTCATTCACTGTGTGTTGTAGGTTGAAAATTGTACTTATGGTTAAGAAGAATTACACCGTTATTCAATGCTCCTTACTTAACAATCCACTGATATGGGTAAATGTCACAGACATAATTTCAAAAAGGTATGTCTCACTCTATAAAAATAGACATGCAGATATATCAATTTGAAATTGGTGCATAACAACGGATATTCAAAACCAAATATTTGCTGTCCGGCAAACAACCCAGGTGACTTCCTCAAATATCACCAATTACAACGAATCCCGATATAATGAGGATGGTCACCTAATTCCAAATAACTTACTCCCACTCATCATCTGTAAAACCATACAGATGTGAGAATCATACCTGGTAAATACATACCCTGGAGCAAGTGTCTAATTGGGAAATCAGTTTTCTTTTAACAGTACACAGTGAAACTGAAATATTGAAATGTTTCGATGGGGTATCCTGGTATTCCTAGTAATGCCTCTTCCATTATCCAGATTCACAACTGTAACCGTATAATTCTTTGCCATCTCTCCAAATCCTTTTATATGTCTTTAGTCATTACCTTCTGTACACCCATTTAGGCCAAATGGTTTTCTTCCTTCCCTACTGTTCGGCACCAGCCTATGGTTTGGAAGAAGACTATCCAATAAGCATAATGGGTGTACTGTCCTAATCCTAGGAGCACTCGCAATGCGAGAGAAGGTGAAGATAAAAGACAACAGAATGAACCTTATTCCTATTTCTCCTGAACCAGGATCCATCACTGAACTGGAACAAGTTCCTTTTGAGTTCGTATATAACCATACGATGGATTATCCAATCAACTTGGGATCTTCGTAGTGATACAGAGTGTCCTGGAGAAATACAAAGGTGATTTAGGATTGGCGAAGAAATACTTGGTTTGGTCGTGAATAGCGGTCTCAATTTACTTTGCCCTCTTACTAATCCCTTTCTTTGTCTTTACTTAATACCTTCTGTGCACTACCGTTAGGCTAATTGGTTTTCTTCATTCCCCACCGTTCGGCACCAGCCTAAGATTTGGAAGAAGACTATCCAATTTGCGTAATAGGTGTACTATCTCCTAAACCAAGGAGTACTCGCAACCTGAGAGAAGGTAAAAGGAAAAGACAACTGAATACTCCTATTCGTTTTCTCCAGAACCAGAAACCATCCTCGAATTCCTTCGAGTTCGTATATAACCATACGATGGTTTTGTCCAATAGAAGTGGACGTTCGTAGTAATATGGGGTGTCCCGGAGAAAAGGGTAAAAGTAGGAGTGGCAATGAGGTTTGCAACTCTGACAATCCAAAAGCCGGTCTAATAAGAAGGTTCGGTCAACTTGGTCACTGAGTCATAGTCTAGGGTCGGGTCAGTGGTCGCTTCCACAGAGAGAGAGAGAAAAGAAACACTCATCATGCATTCTAACCTAGATCAGAATGGTTATCACTTTATCTAATCTTGAAACCTCCCACTGTAACGTTAAATTCTTCCCCAAACCAGAAAGAAGAATTAGCCGCGATCACCCGAGGAGTAAACCAACTCATCAGTGGGAATCGAGATCCAACTATCATCGCATGATAACGTGATGGAATCCGCTCACGCTATCACACTCCAGAAGGTATGCACATATCTGGTAAGTTTCAGTTTCTTTAGAAACTCCCGATGTGGATTTTTGCCCCATGCTCTTATGACCTTGACGAAGGCCAACATATCATAAGTCACATGTCAAGTTTTACCTGTCATTATCCAGGTTAATTTGAACCCACCCGTACATACCCTTGACGAAGGCCAAAATAGTAGTACGACTGTCCCAAACCAACGCATCTATCTATGCTGCAGAAAAGTAACAAATAGCTACCATACACTATGTCTTGACGAAGGCCAACATACATAGCATGCATACTAAGTGCTACCATTCTGAAATGACGGAGGGCTACGAATGGTTTCTGGCGAAAACCTTTAACGTAATGAACTTGATATCGTTGAAGGAACTGATAGCTTTATAAAAATATAGTGACGAAAACCTTTGCTAAAGAGGTCACTCCCGGTGAAGGGATCTCGGCTCTTCCCCCGTAGAATGAGGTGCAGGATATTCCAACTGAATACCACGATGCAAAGCAAAAGTAAACGACTATAGTGAAGTTATTGCCCTGACGCAAACTTTTGTCGAAGGGGTCACTCCCGGTGAAGGGATCTCGCCCTTTGCCTCGTCGACTGAGGAGCAGGATATTCCAACTGAATACCACGATGTAAAACAAAAGAGGATGCCCTTGCAATAACAGCTTTTTGAAAAAGTGTTCCATGAACATCAGAATAGTTTTTTTTAACTTGCATTGATCTGAATCAATGCAGTCCCATCAATTGATCATACCAATAAAGAACGAAAATAATGATGTACGTATATGCCATCCGCATTCACCACTTGGTCCCGTCATCACCTGTTAGGTTACTTAACTAACGACAGAGCGGGGACTGGACTAACGCAGATGCAAAACATATACAACATCTACTAGTATATATATCAATATATAATTTTCGCTCACGGCGTGATAAAATGCAACATCACAGAAATTTACAGTATCACAGAACAATACAGATATCTGGGATCCACGGGTTTCACAGAGCCGCTACTGAAACCCGACGTTCCCCTGGTCGTGTGGATAGCCTGTGCAATGAAATCCTAGACCCCTACGGGCACGGCAAGTTACCTGCCAAAACCTGAAGCGAGACAGCCCCCTTCAGCAACGTGAATGGACCACCCAGCACTTCACGGAATCCGGTAACTTGGGCATCCCTCCTAGGTCAACCTATACCCCCTACGAGTGCGGCGAATAGCCCACCAATTCTAGAGTAAAGCCCCCTCCGTCTCAAAGCCATGAGATGCAGGCCCATTGCCTTCTAGAACCCGGCTATCAGTGCACCCCTCCGTAGGGTAATCCTAGTACAGAAAGTAAAATATACATACAACGGGTACATCGACCTCGACCCGGTCGTGTCCCAAAAGAATAATACAAACAGGCAGTGACGGCAGTCCACATGTCGGACGCTCGCCCCGCAATATCAAATGTACATATAAAACAAAACTGTACTAACATTGCATCCAGGCTATCCCCCACGACCAATCCACAACATCACAGCACAACACAGAACATCAATGTGAATGTCACGTTCGCAAATCCGTCTAAAACGGATATAGCAGTTAGACTGGATTTACCGATCGAGTGACATTCACGGTCGCAGATATAATGTAAATACTGTGAACTAGCATGTTTAAAATATCCGATCGAACAATTTTTCCCAAGTGGGCCCCAAGCAGTACTGTAGCACTCACAGAAAACCTGGACCAAAAAGAATATCCCAAAACCCCTATTTCTAAGTAAAAAGCCCTCTGGAAAAAATTTACACAGCACGGAGTTCTTTCCACCGCGGAACCGCGGCCAAACCAGGGGTTTGGCCGCGTTTCCGCGGTCATCCTGAAGCATCACAAGACGAAAATTTTCCAGAGTTCTTATAATTCCATGTACATGTTTCTCCAACAACCTGAAAAATTTTTGGAGCAGAAATAAATTCGACCGAAACACGATGCACTAAAAAAATATGGTTTTTGGGATTTTGTTCAATCGAGTTCTAAACATACTAGAGCAAGCTAGACTAGGTTAACGGTGTTGCTCTGATACCAATGTAAGTGCACGGCGGCGTCCCGGCCGTCGATCCGACGCCGAAAACGCGGAAACGAAAAACTTTGCGAACTTGCAAACTGGCACCACCGCGAACAAAAATCCCTGGCCATTAACCTAGCTACTAGGAAACAACAAGATGGGTAGAGAGTTATACCAAGCGATCCGTGTCCTTCGGTCTTCGTCTCCACTCCGATCTCCCGCGGAAACTCCGTTCATCACCTCCTCGTCGGAAAGGGCACCACGTAGCCGAGTTTTTTTACGGGCTCCCACCTCTGTACCGAGGCAACTCAGGTGCAAAGTTGGCTAGCCGACACGTCCAAAGTTTTCTGTAGATGTAGTGTAGTAGCTTGTCTCTTTTGGGTTTTATGAAGTTGCCTTTTGTGTTGGAGAAGAGAATGAACTTTGGAGAGGAGAGGGATTTTGTGGAAAACATAGAATGAAATGAGATGAATGAATTCACTCACAAAATGAGCTCTCTCTCTTTTTCTCCTCCCCCTCAAGTGGCCGACCCCTTCTCCACAATGAAATGGGTGGTGGAATTATTCCAAGCAAAAAACCAAGTGGAGAAAAGAATTCATCAACAAGAATAATGGTCACAACAATATCAACCTCACCATCCAACTCAATCCATCATAATAAATGCTATGAGTTGATTCAAAAGGAATCTCATGATTATGAAGGCACAAATGAAAGAATCCCCTCCACAAATAAGTTATTTGCAAACTGCAAATAACCCCCTCTATCAAAAGTCCGGCCGTGAAGGAACAAAAAAAAACTGGCCTGAACAGAATGCAAACTGGCAACTTCAGAAAACTGATCCCGTAATAAATTACAGGAAAACCCCGCGACAGCATATACATGCCCGCATTTGTATTCCCACTGAACACAAATGCAAAGAGACAAAACTTACACTGTCTAATACAAGGATTCGGCTTAAACCAAAGTCGGCTAGTAAAATCCGTCCGATCACGATCCGTGCAATACCGCACGTATCTGATCGAACCCTGCCATATCTCCATACGGCCTCTACAGCGTTTCGCCCAAAACCTGATTAACTGTGTGTGGTGGACTCTAAAGACTCGTCAATACTATCGCTGTGGATTTAACCACTAGCACGTCAGAGGTATTAGCCATACGTGACGGGCTTCCAGCTATTGACAAAAAGGGACGTCGATGAGCGAACTTATCCTGACACCCTACTGAGCCTGTCGGTGACAATATCCGTACAGTCCGGTACGTTCGACTATGAGCATCGCATGGTGTGCCTAAGGGTTGGTAAAAGTCAGACCCCCAATAGCGGTACAAGTCGTGTCGGAGTGTAGCACAGAACACCCTGAGATACTACTGGAATACCTACCAGCAAATCTCCAGCCTTGGCTAAGGACTTTTCATGTTCTGGCTCTCCTAGAAACAGCGCGACCTCACCCCCAATACCGGAAGAGGCGAACCCCTGCAGATTCGCTCACTGCCTCCATATGGCTCGGGACTGTACCCAACTAAAACCTGTTTGCACGTCTCCATTGAGCATGGTAGGGTAATAATCAAAGCACAGTGGGAACTCACACGAGACAAATGACGATCTCAGGTCGATGAACTAACCTGTACACATGTCACCAAGGAACTGCTATCTGACGTCAGGTATAATACCAACTAGCAGGTTCCCGGCGAGTCCTGTCCGGTGTACTCATGACCCAATGAGCACCTGTATACATCTTAGGTGAACCAACTGACACCAGTGGCTTGTGAGACCGGCCACCGCCCCTCGTCGGGGTCTCGACTGTATACACTAGTCTACTCTGGAGCATCGATGCCCTGTCTCGAAACTCCCACGACTAGGGACCTTTTAAGGATTTGCTTATAGACTCCAACACTCACGTATATGATCACCCTCATACTGCTGGCAGTCAAGCAAGAATCCTAGGGGCTCTATCAACGTGTAATAGCGACCCGTAAGGTCACCTAAAGCAGTACACGATGATAAAGATAAACCAGATAGCATACTATCATCTTGAGTAAGACTGTCCTACCGGGATAGGTCCTCCCTCAATCATTGCAATCACGTGCCTGTGATCCAATAATTGACTCTGAGGGCACTATCTCCAACAATTATCATCTTGAGTAAGACTGTTTTATCGGTATAGGTCCTCCCTCAATCATCATGATCACATGCCTGCAACTATGACAATTGCCTTGAGGGCACTATAGCCAACAATCTCCTACTTGCACTTAAGGCTAATTAATGCAATGTTGCATACTCACAGACCGTGTGATACCGAACACCCAACTCCTCTACTAATCAGTTTCACAAACCTTGTTTGTAAAACTATTGCGTTCGAGAAATAGCCTCAGTGAGTGGATCCGCTCCAGTGTTTCTTTCTATGTCTCTCTTTATCTCAACTTCGCAGAGAAAACTATCTCCCGAAATGAGCAATACCCGTCTTAGAATATTTCTGGATATCTGATGGGACCCAATTTATAAATGAACTCCAAATCCAGCAAACTTTTTAGACTGTATCGACTGCTGAACTTAATCAGTATGCTGGGCCATGCCTTCCTCAGTATCCGCTTGGACCACCTGTCCAAACGACTGCTCCTCGTCAGAGGGAAAACTATAACTATGACAGTCACTCTGTCATCCAGGTCACCATGGAAGCCTGGAATGATAACCGTCTCCAGAAGGAGGGTGCCGCTATCAAATCCCTAGAACATCCACTTATGTTCATAAACTGCTTCCATTCGTTTTTCTCCAGGAATGGATTAATATATCAACTTATTGCATCTAGTGCAAAAACAATATCTGATGTGGTACTTGACATGTCAGGATTGACTCAATTGCCTAAGCAAGTGATATACCAATCATGCACTTCCCTCTCCGCTTTAGTCTGTATGACACCTTTAGAGAGGGTGACTCCATCACCTGCAGGTACACCACCATGCCAGGAGTCGTCCATTCTAAAACACCTTTAGAATACTGTCTAAGTACCCAGATTGGGACACTTCCCAAATCTAGATCCAAAACCACATGTCTTGTTACCAGAATGCTTGATATTATATCCATAACCTATATGGAGAAAACACAGTGTGACAACCAAAAGTATAACCGACCGTAGTATAGGAATTTCACTTCCTATTCTGTGTATGTCATCCAAATACCAGGACATCACACCCTACTACCTTCTTAACAGATCCATCCCCTATTTTGATGAAGTCAAAAACCTATGACTGTCACATCAAAAATAGATGATCTATTTCCGCTATACCTGCTTTAGTCTATAAATAGACACAAGCTACTTGTCCACTACGCTTCCGCTGCTCCCACTAACTACGACAACCCTCTGGCAGAGTCATATACACGTGCGGTTCTAAATCTAGTTTAGAATGACGCTATACTCATCCTCCTGCCGGGTCTCATAGTCCGGAAGAACAGTAGTGTCAAGTCTGGGTAAACAAGAACCTCCCTGTCACCGTCCTTGAAGCTAACGGAGTACCTCTCGTGTGGCTGAGGTTACCTACCATATCTCCGAAGTGGCTAATGGAATGTCAAACCTGATTGAATCTTTAAGTCCTGTTAAATTTTCAGTAATCGTTTGCGGTTCTAGAATCACTTCCAGTTCTACCATACTCCCAATACTGTTTTTTCTGAAAAAATCCATTTTACTAAAACTGTGGCGAGTAAAGAACAATATCAATATTGATCTCCCTGATGGTAGAAATTTAACCCTCGTCAAAGCCCGGGATAACCCACAAACAGCCATTACTGAAACGTGCCTTGAGTTTATCCGGATTCTGGTTTTAAGCATCAGCCGGACGACTCCCTATACCTTAACATCGTTAACATATAAATTGATTATATATATATATATATATATATCTAATATAGAAACAAAGGCACTAATTTAATTGGAACCAGATTCAAATCATGCAGCTGTTTCCGGTGCATGTCAACTAAATGGAGAAAGGCCGATCAGCATTACTCAACTTAGGAGTGCATCCAATTATGAGTAACCTGAAAGAGAAACAAGTTTCTCAAAACCATCAATATTAGCTGAATACCACAACACAAATATCTACATCTTCAATCACCTTGAAGAATCCCGATACTTGCGACACCTGGTTCTCTACTTTATTCTTGCACTTATAACTTCTCAAAACTTAGACTTTGTTTTTCTATGAAACACATGTCTAAAACTGGAGAAGTCACAAGTAAATAGAATATAGTACGAGTAACAGCCCCTTTGTCCTAATGTACACTGGACAACATACAATACTTTGTATAAAGCCCTTTGAGTTGAATAACTCAAACCCTGTGCGTTGTAGGTTGAAAACGGTACCCAGGCGATTTCTTCAAATATCACCAATTACAACGAATTCCGATATAATGAGGATGATCACCTAATTCCCAATAACTTACTCCCACTCATCATCTGTAAAACCATACAGATGTGAGAATCAAACCTGGTAAATACATACCCTGGAGTAAGTATCTAATTGGGAAATCAGTTTTCTATTAACAACGCATAGTGAAACTGAAACATGAAAATGTATCGAAAAGGTATCCTTGTATTCCTAGTAATGCATCTTTCATTATCCAGATTCAAGACTGCAACCGTATATTTCGTTGCCATCTCTCCAAATCCTTTTATTTGTCTTTAATCGTTACCTTCTGTACACCTTCGTTAGGCTTAAATGGTTTTCTTTCTTCCCTACCGTTCGACACCAGCATATGGTTTGGAAGAAGACTATCCAATAAGCGTAATAGGTGTACTCTCCTAATCCTAGGAGTACTCGCAACTTGAGAGAAGGTAAAGATAAAAGACAACTGAATAAACTTTATTCCTATTTCTCCTGAACCAGAATCCATCGTCGAAAAAGGTTCCTTCAAGTTCGTATATAACCATACGATGGATTTATCCAATGAAAGTGGATGTTCGTAGTGATACGGGGTGTTCTGGAGAAATACAAAGGTGAAGTAGGAGTGGCGATTAAAGTTTTGGTTCGGTCGTGAACAGCAGTCGCATTTTTCTTTGCCCTCTTTCTAATCCTTTTATTTGTCTTTACTTATTACCTTTTGTACACCACACTTAGGCTAATTGGTTTTTCTTCATTCCCTACCTTTCGGCACCTGCCTATGGTTTGGAAGAAGGCTACCAAATAAGCGTAATAGGTGTACCATCTTCCAATCCTAGGAGCCCTCACAACCTGAGAGAAGGTAAAAAGGAAAAGACAACTGAATAATCCTATTCATTTTCTTCAGAACCGGAAACCATCCTCGAAGAAGTTCCTTCGAGTTCATATATAACCAAATGATGGATTTATCCAATGGAAGTGGATGTTCGTAGTGATACGGGGTGTTCTGTAGAAAAGCAAAGGGAAAAAGAAGGAGTGGCAATGATGTATGCAACTAGGACAGTCCTAAAGTCAGTGTTTTTAAGAAAGTTCGGTTAACTTGGTTACTGAGTCATAGTCTAGGGTCGGGGCATGGTCGATGCCAAAGAGAGAGAGAACAGAATCACTCAACGTGCACTATAACCTAGATCAAAATGGATAATCACTTTATCTAATCTGGATGGCTCCCACTGTTTCCTCGAATTCTCCTCCAAACCTAAAAGGGGAATAAGTCCGAATTACCCGAAGAGTAATCCTACTCCTCAGTGGGAATCAGGATCCAGCTATCATCGCATGGCAACTTGATGGAAGCCACTCAAGTCACCACACTCCAGAAGGTATGCACAAGACTTGCAAGTTTCCTGTATGTTTGAAACTCCCGATATGATTATTACCCCTAACGACTTCATGGCCTTGATAGAGACCAACGTGCCATAAGTCGCTAGTCAATTTCAACCCGTCATTATCCAAGATTGATCTAAACCCACCCACACAAGCCCTTGATAGAGACCAACATGACTGTGCGGCTGTCCTAAATAATCGCATATCCATGTTACAGATAAGTATCATGCAGCTACCGTACACTATGCCTTGATAGGGACCAACATACATAGCACGAATACTACGAGATACCTATCTGAAATGATGGAGGGCTACGGCTGGTTTTTGGCGAAAAACCTTTAACGTAATGAACTTGATATCGTTAAAGGAATCCAAGTGGTTTTATAAATATATAGTGGCGAAAACTTTTGCTAAAGAGGTCATTCCCGGTGAAGGGATCTCGGCACTTTCCTCGTCGAATGAGGTGTATGATATTCCAAACTGAATACCGTGATGTAAAGCAAAATGTAAATAACTATAGTGAAGTTATTACTCTGACGCAAACTTTTACTCAAGGGGTCACTCCCGATGAAGGGATCTCGGCCCTTGCCTCGTCGAATGAGGTGCAGGATATTCCAAACTGAATACCACGATGCAAAGCAAAAGCGTACGTCTGTAATGTCAGTTTTTAAAAAAATCTTGGTTCCAATAACATCATATATATAGGTTTGTTTTCCTTGCATTGATAAGAATCAACACAGTCCCGTCAGTTAATCACACCAGAAAAGAACGAAAATAAAATGTACGTATATGCCATCCGCATTCGCCACTAGGTCCCGTCATCACCCGTTAGGTTACTTAACTAACGACAGAGCGGGGACTGGGCTAGCGCGGGTGCAAAACATATATACAACATCTACTAGTATATATAAATATATATAACAATCGTCCCAGGCATGATAAATGCAACATCACAGAAAAGTAATAAGCATCACAGAACAATACAGATAATCTGGGAGCCCCGGGTTTCCTTTGAGCCACAACTGAAAACCCGACGTTCCCCTGGTCGTGTGGATAGCCTGTGCAATGAACTCCTAGACCCCTACGAGCGCGGCAAGTTACCCGCCAAATCCTGAAGCGGGGCAACCTCCTTAAGCAAAGTGAATAGACCACCTGGCACTTCACGGAATCCGGTAACTTGAGCACCCCTCCTTGGGTCAACCTGTACCCCCTACAAGTGCGGCGAATAGCCCGCCAATTCTAGAGTGAAGCCGCCTCCGTCTCAACGCCATGAGATGCGGGCCCGTTGCCCTCTAGAACCGGGCTATCCATGCACCCCACCTTGGGGTAATCCAAGTACAGAAAATAAAATAATATACAAGGATGATATCGACCTCAGCCCGGTCATGCCCCAAAAGAATAATATACAAACAGGCAGTGACGGCAGTCCACATGTCGGACGCTCGCCCCGCAATATCAAATGTACAAATAAATCCGAACTGTACTACCACTGCACACAAGCTATCCACCACGACAATCCGCAATATCACAGTACAACACAGAACATCAACGTGAATGTCACGTTCGCAAACCCTTCTAAAAGGACTATAGCGATTAGACAAGGTTTACCAATCAAATGACATTCACTGTCACAGATAGAAATGTGAAGTATTGAAAAATTACACAGTTAAAATTTCGATCGACTAAATTTATCCGCAAAGGCCCTAAAAGCAAATCCAGTTCCCAAAAATTTCTGGGCCAAAACTAAACAGCACAAAAAAACACAATTCCATGTTCTGAGCTACAGGAAAAATTTCATGGCCCGTCGCCACTAAATGGCCGTGGAACCGCCGCCGATAGGGGGTAAGTGCGGCGGTTCCGCGGCGCTTTGGAGGGTTCAGGAGCCCAATTTTTTCTGCACTCATGAAATCGCCTGCACGGATTTTTAAGCCTCTGGAAATAATTTTTGGAGCACTTTCAGAAATCGACAGAAACCATGCAAAACGGAAAATTGTTTTTCAAATTTTGATCGATCGAGATTTTAAGCTTGTGCAAACTTGCTAGTAGGGTTTAATGGGTGGCTCTGATACCATTGTTGGGTTATGGGAGCGCCCCGGCCATCGAACCGTGGCCAAATGTGGAACAAAAATTTGATAAAACCCGGCGCTACCATTACACAATAGCAAAGATCGAAACCATTAACCCTAAAACTAGCAATCTAAGAAAAGAGATAGGAATGGTTATACCTAATGAACCAAGTCCTTCGGGTCTTCAACCATCTCCATGCTCCTAGTGATGTTGCGGATCGAATTTGGTCGCCGGTCTTCCTCCATCTCCGATGATTAACCCGAGGGATGAAATTCCGGCTCTAGTTCCACGCCAAGATGCTAGTGGAGCAATTAGGGTCTCTAGGATGCTACCCTAGAGAGCATAGGATGTAGTGTGTATGTATTCTAAGTGTTTGCTATCTCATATCATGAAGAAGGTGGAAGCAAGCATGATGGATAGAAGAGGTGAAGAACAAAAATGGTGAGGGTAGAGCTCAAGCTCAAGAGAAGAAAACCTAGCATGCTTCAAAAATGAAGACCAAGGAGAGAGAAAATGAAGCATCCTTGCTTTTGTAAAAACCAATTTTCCATTTTAATAATCCTACCATGCTTGAATAGTGCACCCAAATGAATTAACAATTCATTTGTGAGCACTATTCCAAGCAAGGTTCCCACCATTCCTCTTCATGCCATTTTCCACCTCATTGTCCATTTTAATAAAAATGGTCAAATCCAAAATAAGGTAGCACCTTCTAGAATGTTATCCGGCAAACAATACGGATTACATTCTACTGTATATATATACCTGTATCCGTACCGAAATACGAATATCAAAAAGATAGAATAACACAAAGAATATAATACTAGAATATACGTATTGAAATACATATATGTAAATTATTAAATCATTACCTGATTTAATAATCCGGCTTAAACCCGAGCTGGCTAGTATTACCAGCTGTCCGATCGAATGTCCGAGTACTATGTACATCAATCGTTAATCGATTTAACTCTAAACTACTAAGGGTTAAGTAAACACCCATTACAGATCACAGGTCCATACAAACACCTAAACCTTCTCTTGAAATTTTCAAACATCACTAATCTAAATCGATTTAACTCTAAACTACTATAGGGTGCTAGGAAACTCAAAAACAAACTAGAAATGTAGGAATTATCTCATTTGGCAACTCAAGAATTTTCTTGATTTGCTCAAAGTGATCAAAATCTCCACTTGAAGCATCCATGGGGTTTGTAGAGAGGTTGTGATCAATTTTAGTGAAGGGAATATAAGGTTTTGGTGAAGGAATTGAGATGATACATCGAGGTGGAGGTGGAGGGAGTATGAGGATGAAGAAGATGAAGATAAACCGCGGGGAAAAGAAAGAGGGAAGCCTCTCTCTCTCTCTCTCTCTCTCTCTCTCTTATCCTCGCTCTATCTTTTATTCTCACCCTCTCACAAGCCCATGCCTCATCATTTGGTACCCTCTCTCTCTCTCCAATAATTCTCTTTCTTTTCTTTTCTTTTAAAGCCAAATATCAACAAAATACAAATGAAACAATATGCAACATGTCATGGTGCACGAACCATGGAAAAATGTACAAACACGGATTTGGCCTAATTGCGATTAGTAGTGCACTAATCAAGTTTAATTTTAACCTTGCATATAATTAATTATAAAAATGCCCAAATCTGATAAATATATATTTAAATGAATAAATCATTTTAATCTCCAATTATTTCCCAAATATTGGTATATATTTATACCATTTTAGGAAAACCCCAAATTCGCAAATCAAATAGTTTTCGCGAAATATATTATTTTAATATTAAATTCCAAAAATAGTATTTTATATTTCTGAAATGTTACAATCTTCACCCCTTAAATAAATTCAGTCCCCAAATTTAAATTTGAATCCCCAAATACTAAAACATTTCAATAATCAGCTCAAATCAACGTGGCTCCGAAATCACGGAAGATACAGAAATACCACAACGCATCGTGTACGCTTGAAAAGGAGTATGAAACTCAAAATCGAACTCCGTCAAGCGTCACGCAATCATCGGAGTTACAATAGAGATACAGATCTCGAAATTCTCTACTGAAATCTAATATACACTAGTCGAATACCATCGTACGGATATAGAACGCATCCTTGGAAAAAAATCTCCTAAAACTGAATAAAACACATGCAAAATCTTTTCTGAATCGCCGTGTGATGTGTAACTCATGGCACAAGTGAGGGACTCTCATTTGTAAAGTAATAAATATACGTTCATATATGTTTTGCTCAAATATACGTTCCGCCGTTTTGAAATATCCCAAAAGGTTTTCCTTTATAAACGTTCATGTCGTTCGCAGACACGTAGGAAATAAAGAGACTATAGCTTCTTTTTGAAAAACCTCTTGGTAAACATTTTATGCATGCAAAGTACTCAGGTATTGTCCTCAGATCAGTCCTGTTCAGCTACTACATAATATAGTGCCCACCAAGAAAACAAAGTGCTCAAAAGAAAAATATGCCTCAAAAGGCGTATCCAACATCACGTACGTCTGGTGCGCACGGAAATCAAACCCAATACAAGTGCTACGAATGTGCACAAAAGCAAACTAAGTGCAACTGGTGTGCACAAAAGCATGTGTCAAATGCAACGGGTGTGTATGACAACAAATCAAGTGCATCTAGAGTGTACGAAAATCTCAACCCAGTGCAACTAACCTGCACGAATGGACATCTAAATCAAGTGCATCCAACATGCACAAATAGAACCTCAATCAAGTGCATCCGACATGCAATAATAAAATCTAAATCAAGTGCATCAAACATGCACGAATAGAATCTCAATCAAGTGCATCCGACATGCACGAATAAAAGTCTAAATCAAGTGCAACTATCATGCACGAATAAAATCTCAATCAAGTGCATCCAACATGCACGAATAAAAATCTAAATCAAGTGCATCCAACATGCACGAATAAAAATCTCAATCAAGTGCATCCGACATGCACGAATAAAAATCTAGGTTAAGTGCATCCGGTGCGCACAAAATACCACACCATGCACCTAATATGCGCAAAAATCTAACCCAAGCGCGTTAGGTCTATATAAAGCATCTACTGCAGTAGCATGCACGAAAACGAACGTTAAGTGCAATGCGCACAAAAAACATAAATCTGGTGAAACAAATGCTCAAAGACATAAATCGGGTGCAACCATTGTACGGAGTATAGATTTAGTGCAACTAATGCACGAAATACAATCCGGTATAGCCATTGCACGAAATACAAATCCGGTGCAGCCAATGCACGAAATAAAAATCCGGTGCAGCCAATGCACGAAAACTCATCCATATCTTAATTGCTCACAAAAACAACACCGAGCATGCCAAAGTGTATTAAAATCATAAGCATGTGCAATTGCGTGCACAAAACACATATCAATGCACTGCAAGCACATGCTAGCTATACCAAGTGCAAAAATCAAATCGAGTGCGTACCATATGTACAAAATCTCATCGACAGTATCGAAATCCACGGAATCATAAATAAGTGCAGTCAAGGCACAAAATCAATATCAAGTGCACTTGATATGCACAAATGACAAACGGAATGTAGCGGTGTATAAACATAAATCGAGTGCAATAGCTGTGCACAAAAATGTAATCTCTAGTAGGTGCAGTTATGGTGCATGAAAACAATATCATGAAACTCAAATCCAAGCCATAAAAGTGTGAAACTCGGATCACAAAACAGAAATTGCAATAAATGACATTGAGGTACACCTCCTTCAATGTCGAAAATATGCCGGCGCGCCCAAACTGGCAGAGCAAGATCATCTACTCGGCTCCTGCTCCCGGTCTGGCGTCTTCGGTCTCTAGGTCCTCATTTTCTCTCTGGATTACACATCACGCAATCCTTCGTCTCGTCGGCCCGTTCAGGTGTACTAACAAAAAGTTCCCTCTGGAACTCCTCTGGTCATCTCTCGGTCAATTAGCATGACCACTCATAAAGTAGCACGTCACTGGTGTCGGCATCTGGCCCTCTGAATACACGCGACACAACCGATCCTGGGTGCAAAACATTATCTTTGAGGTGTCCTGGAAAGAACATACTCATGGTTTCTTCTGATCTCACTTTTGCTGAGCTGTACGGAGGTTGTCACTCTTTACTAAATCATTTTTCTCATAAACGAACAACTGTCCTCAGCACGGCTTCCCTCTAATCAGCCATAACTAATTTCTTTGCACAAATATCAATCCTCTGGCATCAACGGAGAGTAACAACCGCTCGTTAACATCTCGCACAAACCTCTTGTTCTACTCGTCTTTATTAACTTCCACTTTGACGTCATCTATTGTTGTCTGCATATTGCAATTCGTCCTCGGCTGCGATCAATCTTGTGTCTCTCACACGGACTTAAAATTACGAACTCGGTATCTTCATCACTCTGTAAAAGATATCTAGCCGAACGCGTGCTCGGGAACTCGTCCAAATCATTGGAGGAAGAAAATTTATTCGTCCATTCTCGATCAACTCACAACACATCTGGGTGAGGTCCTTCTTTCCAAAACTGTTCAATTTACTGATCTCACGTCGGAGCATCCAACGAACAACGTCCTTTCTGGATCGATCTACTCTAGATCCGAGTAAGATCCTTCAACTGGAATTCTTCAACTCATATGAGTCTGCGTCGGCACATCAAATCGGACGAATCATCTTCGTCTCACAATTCAAGATGGCCTAGCGGTCTCCTATCACATTTCTGTCTCAAAGCTCCAGTGGTCTCAACTCTAACACTCTGGATGTGACATCCCATCAATCTCAGCAACAGCTGGGTCATCCGTCTGCACGGTAGACAACATCACGATCTCTGAGGTAAGCTGTAAATCAATAGTCCTCTCAATTTGGCAGCCTCTATCAATGGCCCGATCATCTGGTGCAAAACTGAAGATAGATTAAAGGAAAGAAAGGACTCAACAAATCCAAAATGGATACATGATCATAAGGTGGAACGGAATCAATAATAGTATAATCATTGGAACGAACAGAAGCATGGATCTCAAGAATATACATCCTAAGGTTTCTTAAATGGAGTATCGTATCGTAAGTATGCCGCGGAACATACGTACGGTACGTCCCTCTACTTGAGTTACCTACTCCATCAATCAGGGTCAACCTATGAAACGATAGTTCGGGTCTAATACCCACCGTTCAAGTCTAAGTTCCGTAAGCTCAAGCCTAGGTTCCAAAATATATATTCCCTAGACTCCGCATAGTCAAACCCAGACTCAAACCAAGGTTAAACCTAACGTTCCGATACCAATTTTGTCACGACCCAGAATTTAGCCCGTGACCGGCACTTAAATCATGCAACGTCTAAAGGCGTAATGTAATTCTAGTAAGCCGAAGCCCAGAAATCTAAACCTTTTTGCGGAAAAACAGTAGAGGTGCGCTTTTGAATAAAGGTAGAATGAAATCAAGTTTATCTATAAATGCATAACTAATGATATATAGAAACGCAAGTAGAATGTACTGAATTTGAGAAGATTTTTCATTTTTAAAAATTTGGGCAGCACCTCCCTTGTATATTTTGATCCGAAACCATATATACATAACAATATAAAAAATATCTCCAAGCGGGAGCTAGCTTTTCGCCAATCGGCAGAATCACAACCGCGCAAGCAATGTATACAAGGCCCAACGACGAAGATCAACACAAATGAATAATGTGAATAAAGCAAGACATCAATCCCACCAATAGCGAAGATATACCCCATCGCTTTATGTCTCAGAAACACCAGTCTTTCTAAGTCTTACTAAATATACAAATACTAGTTTCTGAATGATAGATTTTATCTAGATACAATAGGAAATAATAAATACAAGAGTGGGCACGATCCAATGTGTCCCACCTACAATAGCAAAACACCCGAATGCAAGCTGCGTGCCAGCGATACCGCTACTCATCCCACGCGGTCAAACTTGCATGAACTGTGGCACAACGGGGGTGAGTTGCCAACTCATGATTAGAAAACATCAGCAGGTAGAAATCGAATTAAACAATGATTTCCTAGGTCACTGTATCAAGAAGGTAATACTATGGTATCTAGCGTGACCATGTATGCATATATGTCAATAATATAATCAATGCTAATGACATATACAAATAAACATCTGAATCATATGCCTATTGTTGGAGATAGTGCCCTCAGAGTCAATTATTAGGTCACAGGTACGTGATTGTAATGATTGAGGGAGGACCTATCCCGGTAGGACAGTCTTACTCGAGATGATAGTATGCTATCTGGTTTACCTTTATCATCGTGTACTGCTTTAGGTGACCTGACACGTCGCTATTACACGTTGATAGAGCCCCTAGGATTCTTGCTTGACCACCAGCAGTATGAGGGCGATCATATAAGTGGGAGCTGGGGGTCTACAAGCATATCCTTAAAAGGTCCCTAGTCGTGGGAGTTTCGAGACTGGGCATCGATACTCCATTAGTAGACTAGTGTATACAGTCGAGACCCCGACGAGGGGCGGTGGCCGGTCTCACAAGCCACTGGTGTCAGTAGGATCACCTACGATGTATACAGGTGCTCATTGGGTTATGAGTACACCGGACAGGACTCGCCGGGAACATGCTAGTTGGTCATATACCAGACGTCAGATGGCAGTTCCCTGGTGACATGTGTGCAGGTTAGTTCATCGACCTGGGGATCGTCATTTGTCTCGTGTGAGTTCCCACTGTACTTTGATTACTACCCTACCACGGCTCAAAGGAGTCGTGCAAACAGGTTTTAGTTGGGTACAGTCCCGAGCCACATGGAGGCAGTGAGCGTATCTTCAGGGGTTCGTCTCTCCCGGTATTGGGGGTGAGGTCGTGCTGTGTCTAGGAGAGCCATTACACAAAGTCCTTGGCCAAGGCAAGAAGATTTACTGGTAGGTATTCCAGTAGTATCTCAGGGTGTTCTGGGCTACACTCCGACACGACTTGTACCGCTTTTGGGGGTCTGACTTTTACCAACCCCCTAGGCCCGCCATGCGATACTCATAGACGAACGGACCAGACTGCACGGATATTGTCACTGACAGGCTCAGTAGGGTATCAGGATGAGTTCGCTCATCGACGTCCCTTTTAGTCAATAGCTGGTGGCCCGTCACGTATTGGCTTATACCTCTGACGTGCTAGTGGTTAAATCCACAGCCATAGTATTGACGAGTCTTTAGAGTCCACCACACTTTCAGTTACTCAAGTTTCGGGCGAAACGCTGTAGAGGCCGTATGGAGATATGGCAGGGTCCGATCAGATACGTGCGATATTGCACGGATCAGGATCGGACGGTTTGTACTAGTAGCCGTATAGGTATATGGCAGGGTTCGATCAGATACGTGCGGTATTGCACGGATCAGGATCGAACGGATAATACTAGCCGGCTTTGGTTTAAGCCGGTCCTAGTTTAGTATAGTGTAGATTTTGTCTTTTTGCATTTGTATCCGAACGGAATACAGATGCGGGTGTGTATGCACAGTATCGGGGTTTTCCTGTAATTTATTACGGGACCAGTTTTCTGGAGTTGCCAGTTTGCATTCCGTTCCGGCCGGTTTTCCTTTGCTTTTTCCCGGCCGGACTTTTCCGATGGAGGGGGTTATTTGCAATTGTGCAAATAATCTTTGTGGAGGGGGTTTCTTGCAAAACTATTGATTATGATAGCTATCATTATCTTTTCACCATGCTTTTGCATTTATTGTGTTATAGTGAGGGTATGGTTTCAATAGTGTGCAAGCATGGTTGATGTTGATGTTGTGGTCACCTCTTGACTTCTCCTACCCTCACCTCCCTTCATGATGTATTTTGTTCCCTCCACCATTTCCTTGATGATATGGCCGGCCACTAATTGAGGAGAGGAAAAAGATGAGAGATTCATTGTGTGCTTCATTTTGTTCATCTCTTTTCCTTGCAAAATGATAGCATCTTTTGCCTTCAAAGTTTCATTCTTCCCTCCATCTAAAGGCAACTCCGAAACCCCAAAAGAGACATAGACGTTCTACACCACATTCTACAGCAAATCTTGGACGCGTCGATTCGCCAGCTTCGCGCCTGAGTTGCCTCGGTATTGAGGTGGGAGCCCGTAAAAGCTACAGGCGAT
Source organism: Agapanthus africanus (assembly GCA_030015575.1). NCBI lineage: Eukaryota > Viridiplantae > Streptophyta > Magnoliopsida > Asparagales > Amaryllidaceae > Agapanthus > Agapanthus africanus. The sequence goes on from CM057338.1 coordinate 666,754,054, forward strand.
GTGGTCCCCTTTCCGACGAGGAGGAGACGGACGGAGATCCCGCGAGGAGATCGGAGTGGAGATGAAGACCGGAGGACTTGGATCGTCGGTATATCTCTCTTCCCTTTCTTTTTGTAGCGTAGACTTGTTAATGGTTACGATCCGGAGTTTAGTGCGCGGTGGGCCGGTTTGCAAAGTCCGCAAAATTTAAGTTTATCACCGTTTCCGCATTCCGGCGTCGGATTGACGGCCGGGGCGCCGCCGTGGACTTACAGTGGTATCAGAGCCTCGCCATTAACTTAGTCTAGCTTTGTGTAATGTGTTTTGCATTTCCGATCGATCAAAAAGTTCCAAAACCCGTATTCCCTTCGCATCAGTTTCTGTCGAAAATTTTTGGTCTCGAAAAATTTTTCAGGTTATAAAATATTGATGTACTGGAAAATCTAAGAGTTCTGTAAAAATTTGACGAAGTAACTCCAAAGTTGGAGCGCGGAACCGCCGCGAAAAGCCCATTTGTGCGGCCCTTCCGCCGCGCACTATTCACATCACTTCACCAATTTTTTACAGAGGCCTTCTGGGCTTAAAATATGGGTTTTGGAATATTAAATTTGGGCCAATTGTTTCTGTGAGTGCTACAGTTTTCTTTGGGGCCCACTTGTTAATTGTTTGATCAATCGGAAATTTTTTAAACACATTTTTCACAGTATTTACATTATATCTGCGACCGTGAATGTCACTCGATCGGTAAATCCGGTCTAACTGCTATAGCCCGGTTAGACGGATTTGCGAACGTGACTTTCACGTTGATGTTCTATGTATTTGCTGTGATGTTGCGGATCGGTCGTGGGGGATAGCCTGGATGCAATGCTAGTACAGTTTTGTTGTATTATGTACATTTGATATTGCGGGGCGAGCGTCCGAAATGTGGACTGCCGTCACTGCCTGATTGTATTATTCTTTTGGGGCACGACCTGGTTGCGGTCGATGTACCCGTTGTATGTATTTTTTTACTTTCTGTACTAGGATTGCCCCGCGGTGGGGTGCACGGATAGCCGGGTTCTAGAAGACAACAAGCCCACATCTCATGGCATTGGGACGGAGGGGGCTTCACTCCAGGATTGGCTGGCTATCCGCCGCACTCGTAGGGGGTACAGGTTGACCCAGGAGGGGTGCCCAAGTTGCCGGATTCCGTTAAGTGCTGGGTGGTCCATTCACGGTGCTGAAGGGGGCTGCCTCGCTTCAGGTTTTGGCGGGTAACTTGCCGCGCCCGTAGGGGTCTAGGATTTCATTGCACAGGCTATCCACACGACCAGGGGAACGTCGGGTTTCAGTAGTGGCTCTGTGAAACCCGGGGATCCCAGATATCTGTATTGTTCTGTGATGCTGTACATTATCTGTGATGTTGCATTTTATTCACGCCTTGAGCGAAATACTATATATTGGTATATATATTAGTAGATGTTGTATATGTTTTTCATCCGCGCTAGTCCAGTCCCCGCTCTGCCGTTAGTTAGCTAACCTAACGGGTGATGACGAGACCCAGTGGCGAATGCGGATGGCATATACGTACGTCAGTATATTTTCGTTCTTTGTGGTGTGATCAATTGATGGGACTGCGTTGATTCGGATCAATGCAAGTTAAAACAAACCTATTCTGATGTTGTTGGAACACTTTTCAAAAAGCTGTTATTGCAAGGACGTTCACTTTTGTTTTGCATCGTGGTATTCATTTAGAATATCCTGCTCCTCAGTCGACGAGGCAAGGGCCGAGATCCCTTCACCGGGAGTGACCCCTTGGACAGAAGTTTGCGTCAGGGCATTAACTTCACTATAGCCGATTACTTTTGCTTTGCACAGTGATATTCGGTTATGAATATCCAGCACCCCATTCGACGGGGAAAGAGACGAGATCCCTTCACCGGGAGTGACCTCTTTAGTAAAGGTTTTCGTCACTATATTTTCTAAAAAGCTATCCGTTCCTTCAACGATATCAAGTTCATTACGTTAAAGGTTTTCGCCAGAAACCATTCGTAGCCCTCCGTCGTTTCATATGGGTGGTCAATAGTATTCAAGCTGTGTATGTTGGCCAAAGTCAAGGCACAGTGATTGGTAGCTATTGGGGTATTCATATGCAGCATAGATAGATGCGTTGGTTTGGGACAGTCGTGCTGCCATTTTGGCCAAAGTCAAGGGTATGTACGGGTGGACTCAAATTAACCTGGAGAATGACGGGTTGAACTTGACATGTGACTTATGATATGTTGGCCAAAGTCAAGGTCATAAGAGCATGGGGCAGAAATCACATCGGGAGTTTCAAAAGTACTGAAACTTGCCAGATATGCGCATACCTTCTGGAGTGTGATACCGTGAGCGGATTCCGTCACGTTATCATGCGATGATAGTTGGATCCCGATTCCCACTGATGAGTTAGTTTACTCCTCGGGTGACCCCGACTAATTCTTCTTTTAGGTTTGGAGAAGAATTTGAGGTACAGTGGGAGGTTTCCAGATTAGATAAATTGGTGACCATTCTGATCTAGGTTAGAGTGCACGCTGAGTGTTTCTTTTCTCTCTCTCTCTTTGGCAGCGACCATTGACCCGACCCTAGACTATGACTCAGTGACCAAGTTGACCGAACCTACTTAACACTGGCTTTTGGATTGTCTGAGTTGCGAACCTCATTGCCACTCCTACTTTTACCCTTTTCTCCAGGACACCCCGTATTACTACGAACGTCCACTTCCATTGGACAAAACCATCGTATGGTTAGATACGAACTCGAAGGAATTCGAGGATGGTTTCTGGTTCTGGAGAAAACGGATAGGATTATTCAGTTGTCTTTTCTTTTCACCCTCTCTCAGGTTGCGAGTACTCCTTGGTTTAGGAGTAGTACACCTATTGCGCAAATTGGATAGTCTTCTTCCAAACCATAGGCTGGTGCCGACCGGTAGGGAATGAAGAAAGCCAATTAGCCTAAACGGTGTACAGAAGGTATTAAGTTCAGACAAAGCAAGGGATTAGTAAGAGGGCAAAGTAAATTGCGACTGCTATTCACGACCAAACCAAGTATTTCTTCGCCAATCCTAAATCACCTTTGTATTTCTCCAGGACACTCCGTATCACTACGAAGATCCCATTTTATTGGATAATCCATCGTATGGTTATATACGAACTCGAAAGGAACTTGTTCCAGTTCGGGGATGGATCCTGGTTCAGGAGAAATAGGAATAAAGTACATTCAGGTGTCTTTTATCTTCACCCTCTCTCGCGATGCGAGTGCTCCTAGGATTAGGACAGTACACCCTTTATGCTTTTTGGATAGTCTTCTTCCAAACCATAGGCTGGTGCCGAACGGTAGGGAAGGAAGAAAACCATTTGGCCTAAAGGGGTGTACAGAAGGTAAAGACTAAAGACATATGAAGGGATTTGGAGAGGTGGCAAATAATTATACGGTTACAGTTGTGAATCTGGATAATGGAAAGGGCATTACTATGAATACCAGGATACCCCATCGAAACATTTCAATGTTTCAGTCTCACTATGTACTGTTAAAAGAAAACTGATTTCCCGATTAGATACTTGCTCCAGGGTATGTATTTACCAGGTTTGATTCTCACATCTGTGCGGTTTTACAGATGATGAGTGGGAGTAGGTTATTGGGAATTGGGTGATCATCCTCATTATATCGGGATTCGTTGTAATCGGTGATATTTGAGGAGATCACCTGGGCTGTTTGCCGGTCGGCAAATATTTGGTTTTGAATATCCGCTGTTATGCACCAATTTCAAATTGATATATCTGTACGTCTATTTTCATAGAGTGAGATATACCTTTCTGAAATTATGTCTACGACATTTACCTATATCAGTGGATGGTTAGGTAAGGAGCATTAAACAGCGGTGTAATTCTTCTTAACCATAAGTACAGTTTTCAACCTACGACACACAGTGAATGAGTTATTAGACTCAAGGGACTTATACAGAGTATTGTATGTTGTCCAGGGTCCATCAGGACAGAGGGGTTGGTCCTCGTACTATATTCGGTTTACTTATGACTTCTCTAGTTTTTAGACAGGTGTTTCGTGGAAACACAGGGTCCGAATTTGGAGAAGTTATTGGTATTTGAATAGAGTAGAGAACCAGGTATAGCAAGTATCGGGATTCTTCAAAGAGATCGAAGATGTAGATACTTGTGTATGGTATTCAGTTGATAGTAATGATTAAGAGATCTTGCTTCTCTTTCAGGTTACTCATAATTGGAAGTATTCCTAAGTTGAGTAACGCTGATCGGCCTCCTTCCATTTAGTTGACATGCACTGGGGATAGCTGCATGATTTGAATCTGGTTAAATTAAATCAGTGCCTCTGTTTCTATATTGGATATAGTACAGTTCATATCTTAACATTGTTAAGGTACGGGGAGTTGTTCGGTTTATGCTTAAAACCAGACACTGGACAACTCAAGGCACGTTTCTGTAATGGCTGTTTGTGGGTTGACCCAGGCTATGACGCGGGTTGACTTTCTACCATCTGGATGAACAATAGCGATATTGTTCTAGACTCGCCACAGTTTTATTAAAAATGGATTTTTTTTTAGAAAACAGTAGTGGGAGTATGGTAGAACTGGAAGTGATTCCAGAACCACAAACGATTACTGAAGATTTGATAAGGAACCTAAAGATTCAATCTGGATTGACATTCCATTGGCCACTCCGCAGATAAGGTGGGTAACTTCAGGCACCAGAGTGTTAGTTATATGTATGCCCTAGAGGCCATTACTGTACATAGGATGTATATTGTAGTGGATGCTGGGACATATATAGGGAGGACTTTCTTGCTCGACATGATAGTATGCTATCTGGTTACCCTTTACCTTAACGTGTATGCTGATTGTCTCTCTGTTACATGTTGGTAAAGCCCTTAGGATCTGTACTTGACTACCTGGACTATGATGCGGATCATACTAGTGGGGACATGGTAGTCCATAAGTACATCCTTCACAGTCCCTAGTCGTGGGTGTATCGAGATGGGGCATCGATAATACCAGAGTAGACTAGCGTGTACCTTCTCGACCCATACAGATGGGCGATGGATGATCCCATATCCATCGGTGTTTGACATCAGAGGAGATATACGGGTGCTCAGTAGAGACTGGGTACACTGGACGGACTCGCCGAGAACTCCCAGATGGTATTATACCTCACGTCAGATGGCAGTTCTCTGGTGACACTGGTACAGAGTAGTCTGTTGACCCGAGATCGTCATAGAGTCTTGTGTGGTTCCCACTGTGCTTTGATTTCCATCTTACCACGTCCAAGAGGGCGTGCAAAACGGTGGTTTTTGGGTACAGTCCCGAGTCACATGGAGGCAATGAGCGATAGGAGGGGATTCGTCTCTCCCGGTATATGGGAGTTGATGTTGCGCTGTGTTCGATTGGCTATAACAGGAAATCCCTGGCCAGGGTTGCTGAGATTTACTGGTAAGTGTTACCAGTAGTTTCTCGAACAGTTATAGACCTCATATCGACACGACTTATCGAGCTACTGGGGTCTGACGTTTACCACCCCTAGGCGAGATATGCAACATATCAGACGATCAGACCGGACTGTACGGTAGTGTTACTGGTCGGATTCACTGGAGTGTGAGCGGGCTTGCTCGTCGATCTTCAGATCGCTCAATACCCGGGTGGCCGTTACGTTTAGCAGACCGCTTGCGGCTTGTGGGTGTTTGATATGATCATCACCTGCTGCCGGCGTATTGACGAGTCTTTAGAGTCCTACACAGAGGTTTCCTGGCTCAAGCGAAACGAAATAGGAGCGCATATGAGATATGTGCGGGACCGAGAATAATGCGTGTATGTGATACCGTATTCTATTCTCGCGATAAATATATCGAATGGTTGTATGAGATATAACCTAGTTATCGATTCAAGCGTTGATTCGATAAGCCGATATATTGTATACTAGTCGGTTGTGTGCGACATAACCGGGTCATTGAATCAAGTGTTGATTTAATGATTTAATGCATATTTATATATTTGATATATTACTTTGCATCAACTAGTATCGGTTTACTTAAGATGGATTTTCTCACTCGGATGGGCGCATTGTATATGCGATATACTTTTGTGCATTTGCTTGTATCATGTTTGATGATACATGATTGTTTAAGTGTAAGTTAAGAATAAACCATGGTTATTAATATGATTAGGGTTTTATTTCCTTTTATTATTTATTTATCTATTTATTTATTTTGGAAATAATTAGAAAAGGAATAAGAAGAAAATGGTGGCTATTTTTGTTTCATATTGAAGCTTCTTGAAGACTTTGACCAAGTGACCATTTTGTTCTTATCCTTAACCCTAACCATTCCATTAACCATGGTCTTTTCTCTACACTTAACTAGGGTTCAAGTTATGATAAGAATTGTTTTTCTTTTCATTATTCTTTTAACTTATCATAACAATGATCTTCTTCTTGCTCTTCTTCTTCTTCATGAAAAGCAAGCTCCATCAATGGTGGATTGATGGAAAGAGTGAGAAATCCAATTCTAAAGTTAACCCACTTCCTATTTCTTCATCCTCTACCTCTTGCCAAGTAGTAGAGTGTGTTTCCTTCACAAGATTTTAGGGTTTGGTGAAGGTGGAGCTTGATTCATCGATGCCTCGACGTAGATCATCTTCGGCATGGACATCGACGACCTAGCTTGCCCATTCTCCGACGAAGCCGATCTTAGAGCCCAAATTTGATTTGGACAGCGGAGAGGACCTCGTTGCGGAGCTATGGAGGTGGAGCACCGGATCTACAAAGGTTGTATTTCCGTATTTTATATAGTTAACTGTTAACTAGTTCTTGTTCGCCTAGAAATCTAGCAAACGATCCGTACTTTAGGGTTTGTAGGCACCATAATTTTTGAAATTGCCATGGTTGATGGCTTGGGAGACCTCACTAGAGTGCCTAGGAACCCTGCAGTGGTATCAGAGCCTAGCTAGAGCCTTAGGCGAAGTCCAGACGGAAATTGAAGTCCGAACGAACCCGAAACCCCGATTCAAAGTTGCTCTCTGTACAATTTTTAAAATCTGGTATTTTTCCACATTAAAAATGTTCAGAAAAATCAGCAGGTGAATATATGAAATACTGTAAAATTCGTGCACCCAATTCGTTTAATGCGCCGCGCTTCCGCGGCACAAGCTTGGCTTGTGCGGCTGAAGGGCGGCCGTTTTGTCTTTTCTGGGATCAGAATTTGTACAGTAATTCTTAATTTCCAGTGTTGGTCTTCCTGGATATTTTTAATAATTTTTCAAGAGTTGAAATTTCTGCAGTTGTTTTGGGGATTCGGTATTTCGATCGGGGTATCAAATTTTGTCTGTGTGGCTTTCTGGATAAATTTTAGAATATGTTAAAAAGTTCGACCGGATATAAATACCCAACTTTTCCCCTGTCGGGAAATTTCCAAGTGTTGGATTTTTTCCGTAGTTTGACGACGTTCTAAGTAGTGCAAGTAACGCGATGGTCCCTCTAGAAGACACAAACCTTAACTCGATTATGTGACCGTCTTGAACTGCCCTTTGAACCTTCGGGTTTGGGGCAGTACGGCGTGCCACATGTGAGGCGTTGGCTTGACCCTTCTACGGCTGGATCGTTGGTACTGAGGCACGAACGGAATGTTGTTAGACTTGTTTCATGTGTTGATCTGTTTCGGGAAAACTTGGGTGTTCGATTGTTCGATCGAAAAGTTTAACATTTTCTGTTTATCTGGAATGGGATACAATAATTGGAATTCACAATAAGTTATGAGATAACTGAATGAATGTTATAAACGTAGCAATTTAGTCTCACTTGATCGGTTGCCACGGATTTTTGATGTGATCAAAAGTCCGTCGCAATCACGTAGCGTACGCGGATATTCGCCGGTAAACTTAATAGACAGCCTCACTCCATAGCCCCGACCAAGTGACTTGTAGGAGAACCCCGTCGCCGAAAGCATCCGTTCGGGTGCTCGCGGTAGCGGTGTTCCGCCTTGGTGCACTTTGTCGACGGCGTCGGGGGTGCGGCCGTCTACTGAAGTTTGCGACGAGTATTCGATCAGGATGTCGGGAATCTTGTTGAATTCCCCGACTTGATATTGAAAAGTGTTTTCGATTTTGAGACTAAAATGCGGGGTTTATAATTGTTAGGCATGCGATGTCTAAGTAATTCATTTGGTCAGGCATGCGATGTCTGAGGATATTGCGGATTCCAACTGTTGTAGTTTTACACTTTCTTTTCTGTGACCGTAAGTGTAATATGTGATATCGCCGGTTTCGTTGCTATATGTCAACGACAATTGGGATGGACATATTTACTTACGTTGATGACATGTGTTGTTATGTGTTGCTGGATATGTTATATTGGATCGTCGTGTTTGAATAGCCGGGGGTTTTTATGTGAGATGAGTGTTTTTCATTTTCATTCATGTAAAAACTTGTATGTAATATTCTTTTATTGGGGCGCTTCCAGGTTGCGGGAGTTGTCACCTGTTGTATATTATTTACTTTTCCGCACTAGGATAGACCCAAGGAGGAGGGCACAAGTAACCGGGTTCTGGAGTCCAGTGGGAGACCAACTCGAGGAGTCGAGTCCGGGTCTCCTAACTCCAGAATTGGTAGGGTTGCTTGTCGCTCTCGTAGGGGTCTAGGGGTGTGGGTTTGGCTATTCATCACGACCGTGGAATCCGTGTTTTATACTGGCTCGTATTGAAAACACGGACGTCCTAGTATATCCAATATTTCATATGTTTCTTCTGCTGCGATATCTGTGATGAGATCATGTGATGTTTCTGTGATGGATATAGTATATAGTATATATGATATATTATATAGACGTTACTTATGTTTTACACCCGCGCTAGCCCTGCCCTGCTCTGCCGTTAGTTACCTAACCTAACGGTGCACGAGGGGACATCGAGGCGAATGCGGATGGCATAAGTGTACATCATATCTATCTGTGATGTTTAGGTACTTAAATGATGGGACTTCATTAATGTGATTAATGAAATTAAAAGAAACCTAAGATGTTGTAGAATCGAATTTCAAAATAAAACAGGTAGCTACAGTTCTTGCTTTGCACAGAGGTATATGTGATATATCCTGCACCTTATTCGATGAGGAAAGGACCGAGATCCCTTCACCGGGAGTGACTCCTTTAGCAATAACTGGCAGATGCTACACACTCGGTTTGTCTTTTGATTGCTTTTAAGAGTTTTTGCTTTGCACAGTGATATATATGATATATCCCGCACCTCATTCGACGAGGAAAGGACCGACGATCCCTTCACCGGGAGTGACTCCTTTAGCAAAACTAGAAAAGCCTCAAAAGCACTCCATTTCAAAATCATTCGATCCTACAATGATATCAAGTTCATTACGCAATAGGTTTTCAGAAAAACCTGTCGTAGCCCTCCGTCATTTCAGATAAGTTGTATATAGTATTCGTGCTGCATTTGTTGGCTTTCGTCAAGGTGCAGTGTGCGGTAGCTATATGCTACTTATTTGATAGCATACGATGCGATTGGATTAGGGTAGTCGTGCGGCTTTGTTGGCTTTCGTCAAGGGTCGTGCGGGTGGGTTTAATTCGATCAAGAAATGTACGGGTTGAACTTGACTAGCGGGCTATGGTTTGTTGGCTTTCGTCAAGGCCATAGCACGTTAGGGGCAAAACATTATCGGGAATTTCAAGTGTTGAGATTTGCAATGAGATTGCATACCTTCTATGAGATAGTTGGATCCCGATACCCGCTGCGAGTAAGAGTTACTCCTGGGAGAGTTTTATACATTACAATTAGCCGATCAAGTAGGTGTCTAGAAAGGTGTTAACGAGGTTACGCCTCTGGGAAAACGAGGTTTACATTAATTAGGTTCGTGCGAAAGCACGGGGGACCTCCCTCAAAGTACCGACACTGGCCTGGCTGAAAGATTGGCGAACTTGTAGTGTGTAATTAATCCCGGCTAGTCTTTCCTTTTAGGGTTTGAAGGAAGATTTGATAAAAAGCAGTGGGAGCCATCCTGATTAGATAAAATAAAACCAATCTATTCTTGACAGAGCGCACGCTGAGTGTTTTCTTCTCTCTCTCTCCTGGTAGCGACCATATCACGCCTTAATCAAGATAATAATACGGAATATTGACCGAACCCGCTTGTTATACTGAGCTGGGGAACGTTGGTCCCGCTCCAACTTATAATTGTTATAAGACAGAGCAGGAAATTGGGGAATACCAGAATTCCCGTGCCGCCCAAACGAAGAAAGTGCATGCTGATGCATCATCTTCGGGTATGTTCATTATACAGAACTGTTTCTCAGTATCCTTTACGTCCTGGGTATATGATACCGGATCAGGATCCCGCATATGTAATATGTTACATAGGGCTACAGAAAGGTAGAGAACTGAGAACGGGTGATAAGTTTCATGAGGCAGAAAACGGGGCAAGTGTTGCAGCCAAGTCTGTCGGTCACTGTCACCCTGTATTACAATACATTGATTCTGAACGAATGTTGTTAGATACCGAACCTGATATACAAAATCATATCAGTCTCTTTATTAGTAAAGAAATGATAAAATTTTGTATAGTTGGATAATGTTTTGAACATTTCCTATATCAAAAGTTGATCGGTTCAGGCACGTTATCTAAAAGCATTAATGTTCTAAATCAAACTACAGTTCTTAATATATGGAACACACACAAGAGGAAGGGTTCAGAAATGAACAAATCCTTCTTGAGGTATTGTAGACTAGGTCAGATCAATGCGACCCGACTGGCTAGAGTTACATATAGATGCATATTTAAATCAGTTTGAATTTACATCTTGTGAAACTCGCCGGTCATGTCACAAAGATATAATGACACTAGCTCCGTTTACTGGAAACAGAGAAAGAGTTAGTGAACTCTTGGGATGATACATGTTGATGTATGTAGGTCCCCTGTCTACACATGCCAGGACTGGTTCTTTATACTTCATTATGTTCTCTGATGATCTCTTTAGATTCAGACCTATGTTCCAGTTGAAACACAAGTCCGAACCTTTTGAGATATTCACGGAATATAAGTTAGAAGTAGAGAACCAAAATACGGGTATAAGTATTATGTCCTTTGATGCGATCAAGGAGGAGAATACTTAAGCACGGAATTCCTGGACTATTCTAAAGGAGAATGAGATTCTCTCTCAGCATTACTCCTCCGAATACACCATAGCACGATGGTATATCGGGGCGGAGCAGATACACCCTATTTGATATGGTGTGCTCTATGATGAGTACTACTGAGTTACCTATTTCCTTTAGGGAGTTATGCACTTGAGAAGCTGCATACCTATTGAATGGGTTCGAATCAAATCAGTTGCCTACCACTCCATATGAGATATGGAAAGGGAAGAGCCCATGTCTTAAGCTAGTTAAGATTTGGGGTTGTCCGGCCTATGTCTGAAAGCAAAATCCGGACAAGCTCGAGGCAAGGTCTGTTATGTAAAACCGGAAGTGTTCCAGCTATACAAACTACAGCATGATTTGGTACAACCAGAGGATTCAGTGAAAACCAACGAACCTCAGCCTCTCCGCCGATCTAGTAGGGTTCCTCACCCACCTGAGAGATACTTCGGTTTCTCTATGACAGTGGGAGCGAGGATTACATCATGAGATGATGACCCAACTAGTTTCGAGCTGGCCATCAGGAATAAGACTCTGTAAGAATGGCTGGATGCTTATCGATCTGAGATGGAATCCTTATACACCAGCAAAGTATGGACTTTGGCTACTATATCTGAAGGGTTAAATCCCCATCAGGAGCAAGTATATCTTGAGAAGATTACTTGGTGTAGATGGAAAAGTTGAGACTTTCAAAGCTAGACTTGTTAAAGCTTTTCGTCATTGACCAGGCGTGGATCATGATGAAACCTTTTCAAGTGACTATGCTTAAGTCCATCCAGATCCTACTTGCCACGGCTACATACCATGACTGCGATATCTGGTGGTTGGGTGTCTTGACTGCTTTTCTAAATGATGATTTAGAAGAGAGCGTCTATAAGTACACAGCCAGAGGGCTTCGTAGACAGTGGGAGCAGCGGAAACGTGTGCAAGATGTTTTATCTGATAAAGCAGGCATCGCGGAGTTGGAACATCTGTTTTGATGGATTAGTCAAAGAAGTTGACATCATCAAAATGGTAGATGAACCTTGTATAAACAAAATGGTAGTAGGGAGTATGGTGACGATCCTCGTAGAGTACGTGGATGACATACTCTTGATAGGGAAGGAGTTTCCTATGCTACGCTCGATCAATCTCCGCTTATCACAATGATTCTCCATATAGGATCAAAGTGATACCTACTAAATCCTGGATTTTGGATCTATGAGATAGATCTAATTGGATGTTAGGTATCTCACTAGTAGTAGTGAGATGGTATCAATCGATCCTGGGGAGAATCACTGGAAGGGTTCCAGGGTGATAAAGACGACTGAATGTCAGTCGCAGGCATTGTCTTTACCCTCAGTAAAGGGACGGTATGTTGGAAGAGTTCCAAGCTAGATACCGTGACATACTAGACGATAAAGGCTGGATACATCGCTACTTAAGATGCTACCAAAGAGGCTGTTTGGGTGTATATAGGTTCATGAGATGAACTATGTTCCTCCCATTGTGTGACAATGGAGTTGTGGCTTATGCCAAGGAACGCCCGTCCCATCAGTGATCCAGACATATTCTAAGGCAGCATCGCCTGATCATGGAGATAGTTGATCTCCAGGGTGATCGAGGTTTGGAGAGTAGACTCAGAGGACAACACAGCGGATCCACTCACAAAGGCCTGTTCCCAGAGAGAGACTTTTATGGGATGGTTGAGTATGAGATACTGCAACCACTGCTACAGATGGCCCTAGTGCAAGTGGGAGATTGTTAGTTATATGTATGCCCTAGAGGCCATTACTGTACATAGGATGTATATTGTAGTGGATGCTGGGACATATATAGGGAGGACTTTCTTGCTCGACATGATAGTATGCTATCTGGTTACCCTTTACCTTAACGTGTATGCTGATTGTCTCTCTGTTACATGTTGGTAAAGCCCTTAGGATCTGTACTTGACTACCTGGACTATGATGCGGATCATACTAGTGGGGACATGGTAGTCCATAAGTACATCCTTCACAGTCCCTAGTCGTGGGTGTATCGAGATGGGGCATCGATAATACCAGAGTAGACTAGCGTGTACCTTCTCGACCCATACAGATGGGCGATGGATGATCCCATATCCATCGGTGTTTGACATCAGAGGAGATATACGGGTGCTCAGTAGAGACTGGGTACACTGGACGGACTCGCCGAGAACTCCCAGATGGTATTATACCTCACGTCAGATGGCAGTTCTCTGGTGACACTGGTACAGAGTAGTCTGTTGACCCGAGATCGTCATAGAGTCTTGTGTGGTTCCCACTGTGCTTTGATTTCCATCTTACCACGTCCAAGAGGGCGTGCAAAACGGTGGTTTTTGGGTACAGTCCCGAGTCACATGGAGGCAATGAGCGATAGGAGGGGATTCGTCTCTCCCGGTATATGGGAGTTGATGTTGCGCTGTGTTCGATTGGCTATAACAGGAAATCCCTGGCCAGGGTTGCTGAGATTTACTGGTAAGTGTTACCAGTAGTTTCTCGAACAGTTATAGACCTCATATCGACACGACTTATCGAGCTACTGGGGTCTGACGTTTACCACCCCTAGGCGAGATATGCAACATATCAGACGATCAGACCGGACTGTACGGTAGTGTTACTGGTCGGATTCACTGGAGTGTGAGCGGGCTTGCTCGTCGATCTTCAGATCGCTCAATACCCGGGTGGCCGTTACGTTTAGCAGACCGCTTGCGGCTTGTGGGTGTTTGATATGATCATCACCTGCTGCCGGCGTATTGACGAGTCTTTAGAGTCCTACACAGAGGTTTCCTGGCTCAAGCGAAACGAAATAGGAGCGCATATGAGATATGTGCGGGACCGAGAATAATGCGTGTATGTGATACCGTATTCTATTCTCGCGATAAATATATCGAATGGTTGTATGAGATATAACCTAGTTATCGATTCAAGCGTTGATTCGATAAGCCGATATATTGTATACTAGTCGGTTGTGTGCGACATAACCGGGTCATTGAATCAAGTGTTGATTTAATGATTTAATGCATATTTATATATTTGATATATTACTTTGCATCAACTAGTATCGGTTTACTTAAGATGGATTTTCTCACTCGGATGGGCGCATTGTATATGCGATATACTTTTGTGCATTTGCTTGTATCATGTTTGATGATACATGATTGTTTAAGTGTAAGTTAAGAATAAACCATGGTTATTAATATGATTAGGGTTTTATTTCCTTTTATTATTTATTTATCTATTTATTTATTTTGGAAATAATTAGAAAAGGAATAAGAAGAAAATGGTGGCTATTTTTGTTTCATATTGAAGCTTCTTGAAGACTTTGACCAAGTGACCATTTTGTTCTTATCCTTAACCCTAACCATTCCATTAACCATGGTCTTTTCTCTACACTTAACTAGGGTTCAAGTTATGATAAGAATTGTTTTTCTTTTCATTATTCTTTTAACTTATCATAACAATGATCTTCTTCTTGCTCTTCTTCTTCTTCATGAAAAGCAAGCTCCATCAATGGTGGATTGATGGAAAGAGTGAGAAATCCAATTCTAAAGTTAACCCACTTCCTATTTCTTCATCCTCTACCTCTTGCCAAGTAGTAGAGTGTGTTTCCTTCACAAGATTTTAGGGTTTGGTGAAGGTGGAGCTTGATTCATCGATGCCTCGACGTAGATCATCTTCGGCATGGACATCGACGACCTAGCTTGCCCATTCTCCGACGAAGCCGATCTTAGAGCCCAAATTTGATTTGGACAGCGGAGAGGACCTCGTTGCGGAGCTATGGAGGTGGAGCACCGGATCTACAAAGGTTGTATTTCCGTATTTTATATAGTTAACTGTTAACTAGTTCTTGTTCGCCTAGAAATCTAGCAAACGATCCGTACTTTAGGGTTTGTAGGCACCATAATTTTTGAAATTGCCATGGTTGATGGCTTGGGAGACCTCACTAGAGTGCCTAGGAACCCTGCACAGAGAGGTACTACGGTAGCCTCAAGGACGGTGACAGGGAAGTTCTTGTTTACCCACAATTGCCATTGCTGTTGTTCCAGGTTACGAGACCCGGCGGGAGGATGAGTATAGCGTCGTTCTAAACTAGTTTTAGAAGTGTACGTCTATAGGACTCTGCCAGAGGGTTGTCGTAGTCAGTGGGAGCAGCGGAAGCATTGGTGGACAGGTTGCTTATGTCTATTTATAGACTAGAGCAGAAGTAGCGGAGATAGATCATCTATTTCTGACGTGACAGTCATGGGTTTGACTTCGTCAGAATAGGGGATGGATCTGTTGAGAAGGTAGTAGGGTGTGATATCCTGGTATTTGGATGATATACACAGAGTAGGAAAAGAAACTCCTACACTACGATCGGTTATACTTTGGTCGTCACACAGTTGTTTCTCCACAAAGGAAATGGATTTTATATCAGACATACTGGTTACTAGATCTATGGTTTTAGATCTAGATTTGGGTGGTTTCCCAATCAGGGTACTTGACAGCATTCTAAGAGTATTTAGGATGGACGACTCCTGGCACGGTAGTGTACCTGCAGGTAATGGAGTCACCCTCTCTAAAGGTGTCTTACAGACTAAAGGGGAGAGGGACGTGCTTGATTGGCAGATCACTTGCTTAGGCAAGTGAGTCAATCATGAGATGTCAAGTACCACACCAGATGTTGTTCTTGCACTAGATGCAATAAGTTGACATTAATCCAATCCTGGAGAAACAGTCGGAAGCAGTTTTAGAACATAAGTGGATGTTCTAGGGATATGATAACGACAGCCTCATTCAGGAGACGGTTATCATTCCAGGCTTCCAAGGTGACATGGACGACAAGGAGGTTGTCAGAGTTATAGTTTTCCCTCTGACGAGGGGCAGTATTTTGGACAGGTGATCCAAGGCAATGCTGAGGGAGGCATGGCGCAGGATACTGATTAAGTTCAGTTGACGATACAGTCTAAGAAGTTTGGATTTGGAGTTCATTTATGAGCTATGTCCCATCAGACATCCAGACACATTCTAAGACAGGTATTGCTCATTTCGGGAGATGGGTTTCTCCGCGAACTTGAGATATAGAGAGACATGGAAAGAAACAACAAAGCGGATCCACTCACTGAGGCTATTCCTCGAACGCAATAGTTCCGCAAACGAGCTTTGTGAGACTGACTAGTAGAGGAGTTGGGTGTTCGGTATCACACAGGCTGTGAGTATGCGACATCGCAATAATTAGCCTTGAGTGCAAGTGGGAGATTGTTGGAGATAGTGCCCTCAGAGTCAATTATTAGGTCACAGGTACGTGATTGTAATGATTGAGGGAGGACCTATCCCGGTAGGACAGTCTTACTCGAGATGATAGTATGCTATCTGGTTTACCTTTATCATCGTGTACTGCTTTAGGTGACCTGACACGTCGCTATTACACGTTGATAGAGCCCCTAGGATTCTTGCTTGACCACCAGCAGTATGAGGGCGATCATATAAGTGGGAGCTGGGGGTCTACAAGCATATCCTTAAAAGGTCCCTAGTCGTGGGAGTTTCGAGACTGGGCATCGATACTCCATTAGTAGACTAGTGTATACAGTCGAGACCCCGACGAGGGGCGGTGGCCGGTCTCACAAGCCACTGGTGTCAGTAGGATCACCTAAGATGTATACAGGTGCTCATTGGGTTATGAGTACACCGGACAGGACTCGCCGGGAACATGCTAGTTGGTCATATACCAGACGTCAGATGGCAGTTCCCTGGTGACATGTGTGCAGGTTAGTTCATCGACCTGGGGATCGTCATTTGTCTCGTGTGAGTTCCCACTATACTTTGATTACTACCCTACCACGGCTCAAAGGAGTCGTGCAAACAGGTTTTAGTTGGGTACAGTCCCGAGCCACATGGAGGCAGTGAGCGTATCTTCAGGGGTTCGTCTCTCCCGGTATTGGGGGTGAGGTCGTGCTGTGTCTAGGAGAGCCATTACACAAAGTCCTTGGCCAAGGCAAGGAGATTTACTGGTAGGTATTCCAGTAGTATCTCAGGGTGTTCTGGGCTACACTCCGACACGACTTGTACCGCTTTTGGGGGTCTGACTTTTACCAACCCCCTAGGCCCGCCATGCGATACTCATAGACGAACGGACCGGACTGCACGGATATTGTCACTGACAGGCTCAGTAGGGTATCAGGATGAGTTCGCTCATCGACGTCCCTTTTAGTCAATAGCTGGTGGCCCGTCACGTATTGGCTTATACCTCTGACGTGCTAGTGGTTAAATCCACAGCCATAGTATTGACGAGTCTTTAGAGTCCACCACACTTTCAGTTACTCAAGTTTCGGGCGAAACGCTGTAGAGGCCGTATGGAGATATGGCAGGGTCCGATCAGATACGTGCGGTATTGCACGGATCAGGATCGGACGGTTTGTACTAGTAGCCGTATAGGTATATGGCAGGGTTCGATCAGATACGTGCGGTATTGCACGGATCAGGATCGAACGGATAATACTAGCCGGCTTTGGTTTAAGCCGGTCCTAGTTTAGTACAGTGTAGATTTTGTCTTTTTGCATTTGTATCCGGACGGAATACAGATGCGGGTGTGTATGCACAGTATCGGGGTTTTCCTGTAATTTATTACGGGACCAGTTTTCTGGAGTTGCCAGTTTGCATTCCGTTCCGGCCGGTTTTCCTTTGCTTTTTCCCGGCCGGACTTTTCCGATGGAGGGGGTTATTTGCAATTGTGCAAATAATCTTTGTGGAGGGGGTTTCTTGCAAAACTATTGATTATGATAGCTATCATTATCTTTTCACCATGCTTTTGCATTTATTGTGTTATAGTGAGGGTATGGTTTCAATAGTGTGCAAGCATGGTTGATGTTGATGTTGTGGTCACCTCTTGACTTCTCCTACCCTCACCTCCCTTCATGATGTATTTTGTTCCCTCCACCATTTCCTTGATGATATGGCCGGCCACTAATTGAGGAGAGGAAAAAGATGAGAGATTCATTGTGTGCTTCATTTTGTTCATCTCTTTTCCTTGCAAAATGATAGCATCTTTTGCCTTCAAAGTTTCATTCTTCCCTCCATCTAAAGGCAACTCCGAAACCCCAAAAGAGACATAGACGTTCTACACCACATTCTACAGCAAATCTTGGACGCGTCGATTCGCCAGCTTCGCGCCCGAGTTGCCTCGGTATTGAGGTGGGAGCCCGTAAAAGCTACAGGCGATGTGGTCCCCTTTCCGACGAGGAGGAGACGGACGGAGATCCCGCGAGGAGATCGGAGTGGAGATGAAGACCGGAGGACTTGGATCGTCGGTATATCTCTCTTCCCTTTCTTTTTGTAGCATAGACTTGTTAATGGTTACGATCCGGAGTTTAGTGCGCGGTGGGCCGGTTTGCAAAGTCCGCAAAATTTAAGTTTATCACCGTTTCCGCATTCCGGCGTCGGATTGACGGCCGGGGCGCCGCCGTGGACTTACACCTATATGAAGGTGGATATCATCCACGTGTCCATCAATGACACAATCAACATCATGGAACCTGAATGTCCAACATCGACACTTGAAACAGCATGAAAGCATAAGCATGTATATTTGAGGATAACAACCAACGTGTGTCCATCAACGGCACATCAAAATCATGGAACCTGAGTGCCCATCACCGACACTCGAAACATCATGAAAACCATGTCCATCATCAACACATAAATCCTCATATCTCGGGCTTCGTCATTCTGGATCGGCCCATATCCATATTATGACTCCGGTCGGTATCCTCCGGAAAACCGCCGGGTTCAAACTATCACCGGTAGGTAGTACTCCCTCTGTCGGGCTCACCGCCTAACAATATGAGTCTTCTTGCCCCGGAGTACCTCACCGGGTCCACCATTTACCCACAGACGGTGCCTACCGCTCCTCGAATCGGGTATACCAATAGCTCAGAACCGATAAAACTCATTATGGACAAGAAATATCATATCAAGGGAAAACCGCGTTTTTAAAACAATACACAATTTCCTTTGAAATATAAAAATGGTTCCCAAATCCAGAGATCTCATGAAAACAGCATCTCAATGAGTATAATTGTAAAGCATGATGTATGATGCAAACATAGAACAGAAATGTGAGTATAGAAAGTATATCACGCAACATAGTATGATGATGTGAGCATATCAGTATATCGTGCAATCGAGTCATGTGATAAAACTAAACAATTAAGAGTAATAGCATGATATAGCAATTTGACTGTGTAAGTGACATAGCCATTACCGATGATGAAAGTGTGTGAGCCGGCAATCTATGCAAGTGTGACATATGCATCATCGATAATTGCGTAGGTGTACTAGCCGGCGATATCATAACAAATAATGGAAGCACAGGTATACACATTTAATCTAACATCTACATAAAGGATAAACTAAGCAGCGTAGATATGGATTAACAATATCTATAACATATCCGAGTCGATGAATCTATCAATCGGCAATCCAGCCTCACAACATCACATACGGCATAATCGATTGTACGGCGGCATTAAACAGTTAGGGATTCTATCAACCTATATGATAATGAGGGTACGGATCTATGTCTCGTATGGCATATCACTCATTATTTACATAATTATATATATATATATATACACACACCTATATCTCAGGTCACATCCATATCAATCTCATATCACGTGACCGACTAAGGTATCAATTATCTCATATCGCCTCGCATCCGTATAACGACATATAAAACCAAGTCATCAAATCTCATCGTATATTCTTTTCATCACATCAATATCCCACATCAACTAATCTTATAAATCTCATGTCGTATTTATCGACCTCATAACATGCCTCTATAATCTCATATTGATTCTCTTGCAACCACACACACACACACACACACACACACATATATATATCGTGATTCACATTCACGTTTCACAACCTTATATATCAATTCGAGACGTCCATTCTATCATATCATTTCACACTAAAACCATTAACTATAACTTAAGTCGTGGTATATCATGTCTCCAAATTACAAATCACATATCAATGCTTGCCGGGGTACTATACGCCATCCACCCAACATCCCCTGAAGATATAAATCTACTCACCTGCGGAACTCTTTGTTCAGCCGTAGTCGATGTGCTTCGTCCTCTCGGAATCCATGCAAAGGTACCTATCAATACATAAATCGCAAAGCTATTAAAATCAATTCCGAAAACCTATACGGAACACGAACTACCTATAGGTTTGAACCTATAGCCTACGCATGCAAAAACAATAAAACAACCCTTGTCGTTGACGTAAAAACATCCAACGACCAAATCTCATATAAAATACCAAAACCCAAGTTCATAAATCGCAAATACCAAATTCAGCAACATAGGAAATCACTCCCAGATTTCATCTCAGGTTAATTGGGACTAAACAAGAAAGTACAAGGGATAGGTTATAGGGTAGTGAGCTGTAGGAAAAAACTCAACATCAGTACCCAACAAAAATCCGACTAGACCACCAGAATACCCGAGCTCGCCAGCCAGATAAGGAGGAAATGGGCTCGTATTTTGGTGGTGGTCTTCTAGTCGTTTGTCTAGGTCTATGGACTTGTTTGATTTTCTTGAAACTAACCCAGATAGCTCCAGATACCCTGTTGGCTATTAAACATCACAAAACCGACACGGGTTAATTTCTAGGATCGTATTTTGGTGCTAATCTCGGGTCTTGGCCAATAAAACACCACTAAGGGTTAAGTAAACACCCATTACAGATTACAAGTCCACAAAAACACCTAAACCTTCTCTTGAAATTTTCAAACGTCACTAATCTAAATCGATTTAACTCTAAACTACTATAGGGTGCTAGGAAACTCAAAAACTAAACTAGAAGTGTAGGAATTATCTCATTTGGAAACTCAAGAATTTTCTTGAGTTGCTCAAAGTGATCAAAATCTCCAGTTGAAGCATCCATGGAGTTTGTAGAGAGCTTGTGATCAATTTTAGTGAAGGGAATATAGGGTTTGGGTGAAGGAATTGAGATGATACATGGAGGTAGAGGTGGAGGGAGTATGAGGATGAAGAAGATGAAGAAAAATCATGGGGAAAAGAAAGAGGGCATCCACTCTCTCTCTCTCTCTCTCTCTCTCTCTCTTATCCTCACCCTCTCTCTTATTCTCACCCTCTCATAAGTCCATTCCTCATCATTTAGTCCCCCTGTCTCTCTCCAATAATTCTCCTTCTTTTCTTTTCTTTTAAAGACAAATATCAACATAATAAAAATGAAACAACATCCAACAAAAATGCAACATGTCATGGTGCAATAACCATGGAAAAATGTAGAAACACGGATTTGGCCTAATCGCGATTAGCAGTGCACTAATCAAGTTCAATTTTAAACTTGCATATAATTAATTATAAAAATGCCCAAATCCGATAAATATATATTTAAATGAATAAATTATTTTAATCTCCAATTATTTCCCAAATATTGGTATATATTTATTCCATTTTCCGAAAACCCCAAATTCGCAAATCGAATAATTTTCGCGAAATATATTATTTTAATATTAAATTCGAAAAATAATATTTTATATTTCGGAAATGTTACAAAACTCCCTTCAACTAAGTGAATGGGCCATCCAGCACTTCATGGAATTCGGTAACTTGGGAGCCCCTCCGTGGGTCATCCTATAACCCCTACGAGTGCGGCGAATAGCCCGCCAATTCTAGATTGAAGCCCCCTCCGTCTCAACGCCATGAGATGTGGGCTTGTTGCCTTCTAGAACCTGGCTATTCATGTTGGTTTGCGTAACACCACCATAAGGTTTACGAAGGTATCACACATGCCATATTGAAAAATTTTGGGGTGCTATGAAACCATAACCTAGATCTGAACTAGAGAATTTCGGTTAACTTTTCATGTAAACAACTTTACATCTGAAAGAGAGGGATTACAGCCTTTGTAGTCCGTTTGTTCTCTTCATAAGCTCCGAGTAGTAGTCCCTTCGCCTCGATCCATGAACTCCCGTACTCTAGAGAGGCTCCACAAGTCGAATGATCCATGTTTTGTTGAAGACTTCGATATACACGATGATCTACTTCGAGGAAACACGAACTCAAGTTATGACTTCACTAATTATGAATCAGTGAAGTTAACACACTAATCTATATGGATAGTATAGAAGAGGATGATGACGTAGGAATTTTGCTCACTTTATTATTTAATTTCTCACTGTTTTCTTCTTGATCTCAAAAGCTAGAATGCAAAATGAGAATGAGGAAGAAGAAGAAGAATGAATGAGATTGAGGTTAGAAATGCAAGCATGGGTCAAGTATATCATCCTTAACCATTGTAGAGAGTTAACCATGGCTATGTTGTTAGTTGTATGTATGCCCTAGAGGCCAGTATTGTACAGATGATGTATATTATATTGGATGCTTGGACATATATACAGATGACTTTCTTGCTCGATATGATAGTATGCTATCTGGTTGCTCTTTATCTTAACATGTATACTTGTCTCTTTATACTGTCTTATAGTTACATGTTGGTAAAGCCCTTAGGATGTGTACTTGACTACCTGGACTATGATGCGGATCATACTAGTGGGGACATGGTAGTCCATAAGTAGATCCTTCAAGGTCCCTAGTCGTGGGTGTATCGAGATGGGGCATCGATATACCAGTGTAGACTAGCGTATACGCTTCTCGACCCATAAGATGGGCGATGGATGATCCCATATCCATCGGTGTTTGACATCAGAGATGGTATACGGGTGCTCAGTGGAGACTGGTTGCACTGGACGGACTCGCCGAGAACTCCCAGATGGTATTATACCTCACGTCAGATGACAGTTCTCAGGTGACACTAGTTCAGGTTAGTCTGTAGACCCGAGATCGTCATAGAGTCTTGTGTGATTCCCACTGTGCTTTGATTTCCACCTTACCACGTCCATGAGGGCGTGCAAAATGGTGGTTTTTGGGTACAGTCCCGAGTCACATGGAGGCAATGAGCGATAGGAGGGGTTTCGTCTCTCCCGGTATTGGGGGTTGATGTTGCACTGTGCTCGATTGGCCGTAACAGGGAAGTCCCTAGCCAGGGCTGATTAGAGATTTACTGGTAAGTGTTACCAGTAGTTTCTCGACCCGTTATGAGCCTCACATCGGCACGACTTATCGGTTATTGGGGTTTGACGTTTACCACCCCTAGACTTGATATGCGACATATCAGACGAGGAGACCGGACTGCACGGTAGTGTTGCCGATTGGCTCGACGGGAGTTGTAGCAGGTTCGCTTGTCTTCTTCTGATCGCTCAATACCCGGGTGGCCGTTACGTTTAGCTGACTGCTTGCGGCTTGGGGGTGCTTGATATGATCATCACCCACTGCCGGCGTATTGACGAGTCTTAGAGTCCCACAAAGGAGTTACCTAGTCCAGGCGAAACGTTGTGGAGCGCGTATGCAATATGCGCATGGGCCCGGTTAAGATACGAATATGAGATACCGTATATTAATCGGGCGGCTTGCTTTTGGTTAGGGTCGTATGTGATATGGCCGGATTGATAAATCAAGTGTTGATTTATCATTTAACCATTAGATTCTCATTAGAAATCCTTTTTTGTATTTTTGGATGTATGCATTCTTTCTAGATTCATGCACATATGGATGTGCATGCACACATACATACATACATCATCCTTCATAGTTGCATATACATGGAAAATTGTGGCAATATAAGACTCACACCATGATTTTATATATATGTGTTATTATTTCATTTGTTTTAAAACAAAGGAAAAAGAAAAGGATAATTCATGGATGAGTTCTACACTCTTCTTGACCTAACCATGCTCACCTACCTTCTAACAATGAGTTAATCTTTTCTTTTATATTTTAACTCAAGTGAAATAATATCTATATGATTTAACCATAGTTTGAGATGAGAAGAGGAAAATATATATACATATATTTTCTATTTTCTTTCAAGTGATTATCTTTTCTCTTCTTCTTAAAAAAGCCATCATCTTCTTCAACCTTCTTCTTTTGCTCTCTAGATCTTTCAAGTGAGCAAAATACTCAACAAGATAGGATTTTGAAGTGAGAAAAAGAACCACAACACCATTCTACACAAGTCTTGCCCACTTGTTTAGAGTGTTAGCTTCATTTCATTCTCTTGATAAAGTGAAGTTGCAATCTTAGACAAAGCGGACTCCGGATGGATCATCGTGGACCTAGACGAGTTCAAGCAGACCTTTTCCAAACCCTAAGTGGCCGAGGAGTCTAGCGTAGGGAGCTACAAAGGTTGTACTCTCAAAACCCTATCTTAACCTTCTAGCGATAAAGTGTTGTTTTAGAAACCCTAATTTTCTAGGATTGATTCCTTGTATGCTTACTTAGCACCCTAAAATTTTAATCTTTGGTACATGTGATGCTTCCAAACCCGTCATGAGGTGCTAGGTAAACCCAACATTGGTATCAGAGCTGACCTAGAACATTAGGCGACACTTTAGCGAAGTTAAAACTCCGATCGAACCGGAAAATACGGATTTTTAGCACTCTCTGGACATTTTTTGAAAACTGTAGTTTTTAGGATTAAAAATATGTAAAAAAATACAGCAAGAAATTATAAGACAAACTAGAAAAAACGAAACCCTAATAAGCAAATTCCACCGCGGAACCGCGGCTTAAGCTGGCTTAGGCCGGGGCTCCGCGGCCGTACTGAGCCTTTAAGGCTTCGTTTTTGTACAGTGTACTTATTATCTGCTTGTAAGGGTTTTTGGATATTTTTAATATGGTTTAAGTGACACATGTTCTGGAGATTGTTTTTGATTCGGTGATTCGATCGGAATTTTGATTTCATGTTTCTTTTCGGGTAATTTAGAAAGTATTGAATTGTTCGAACGAGTATCATTTACTCACTCTTTCACGGGGTTTAAATCTTTCGGAAATACGTGCAAGTTTGTTTGTGGTGGGCCCTCTAGAAGACAACAAACCTTAACTCGATTATGTGACCGTCTTGAACTGCCTTTTGAACCTTAGGGTTTGGGGCAGTACGGCGTGCCACATGTGAGGCGTTGGCTTGACCCTTCGACGACTGGACCGCTACTACTGTGTCACACTCCGGGTTTTTGAACTCCGCTCAAGTGTTAAGATTTAGGGAATTTTGAGTATTTGATCATTCGTTCGAAAACTTTAATACTGTCTATTTATCAGGAATGTGATGCAATGTGTGGAATTCAAATAGCTAGACATGAAATACGAAGTATGTGATATTTCGCATTTACGATGTCTAAAGAGAATGTGGATTCCAGATATTGCAGTTTTACACTTTCTTTTCTGTGACCGTAAGTGTAGTATGTATTTACCGATTGTCGTTGCTATACATCGACGACGATCAGTGTATGCATACTTACTTACGTTGATGATATGAGATATTATGTGTTGCTGAGATATGATGTGCAGGATTGTCGCGATTGAATAGCCGGGGTTTTTTATGTGAGATGAGAGTTTTATATTTTCATTCATGTAAATTCAAATGTAATGTAATATTCTTTTATTTGGGGCACTTCCGGGTTGAGGTCGATGCCACCAGTGTTGTATATTATTTACTTTTCCGCATTAGGATGGACCCAAGGAGGGGAGCACAGGTGACCGGGTTCTGTGGTTCAGTGGGAGGCCATCTCGAGGGGTCGAGACCGGGTCTCCTAAACTCCAGGATTGGTAGGGTCGTTTGCCGCTCTCGTAGGGGTCCAGGGTGTGGGCTTGGCTATTCATCGCGACTGTGGAATCCGTATTTTCTATTGTTAGCTAAATACTAAATACGGACGTCCTAGTATATCCCACATTATATCTATGTTTCTGCTACGATATCTGTGATGTGATCAGTAGATATATTCTGTGATAAATACTGTATTTAGTAAATATGATATATTATATAGGCGTTACTTATGTTTTACACCCGCGCTAGCCCTGCCCTGCTCTGCCGTTAGTTACCTAACCTAACGGTGCACGAGGGGACATCGAGGCGAATGCGGATGGCATAAGTGTACGTCGTATTTATCTATGATGTTTAGGAGACTTAAATGATGGGACTTCATTAATGTGATTAATGAAAGAAAAGAAACCTAAAAGATGTTGTAGAATCAATTTTTTTCAAAAAGGGTAGCTACAGTTTTGCTTTGCATAGCGATATATATGATATATCCCGCACCTTATTTGATGAGGAAAGAGCCGAGATCCCTTCACCGGGAGTGACCTCTTTAGCAAAACTGGCAGATGCTACAACACAAGGTTTGTTTTTGATTGCTTTTGAAGTTTTGCTTTGTATAGCGATATATATGATATGTCCCGCACCTTATTCGATGAGGAAAGAGCCGAGATCCCTTCACCGGGAGTGACCTCTTTAGCAAAACTAAATAAAAGCCTCAAAATCACTCCATTTCAAAATTCATTTGATTCTACAACGATATCAAGTTCATTACACAATAGGTTTTCAGAAAAACCTGTCGTAGCCTGTAACACCTTAGAATGTGTATTGTAGCTATTTATATTTTAATGAGTGGTTTTTAATAAAAAGTTTACCAAATTAAGTTTTAAATATTTTATCCTATTTATTGTGTATTTTATTAGATTTTTGTTAGGCACACACACACTTGTGCATGTAAACTAGGATGTAAATTGTGGTTTAACCATTGCTTAATCTAGTTTTAATATTTGTTTAAGTGTTTTGGGTTTTAATGTTATGGTTGTTGTTATTTTAAATTGAAAATGAAATTGTAATGGAGTTTTTATATGGTTTGACCTCTTGTTGACTTTGGAGAGAGAGAGGGAGCATGGGCTACATGGTGAGCCATGCCTCTTTAATGAGGAAAGAGAGAGTGAGAAAGGGGTCTTGGGTGTGTGCTCATTCTCTACCTCATTTCTTTTCTTTCTCTCATTATCTCTCTCACAACACACACACACTCACCTGAGGAGAGCTCCATCAGCAACAGCAGCAGCTGCCCCAGCAACAGCAATAGCAGAAGCAGCAGCAAGAAGCAGCAGCAGAAGCAGCAGAGGCAGCAGAGGCAGCAGCAGCAACAGCAAGCACCAAGTGCAGCCCCTCCCCTTCACTTCTTCACCTCCCTGCAGCTCCCTAGGGTCAAGTATGAGGTATACTTCCTAACTTGTTTCCCTAGTTTGCTTGGTTTGCTTAGTTGTGTGATAATTGGTGTCGGTTTGTGTTAATTATGAGATTAGTGCTAGATTTTGGTGTTTTGTGGGTAATTGTGGAAAATTGTTGAATTGGTTAGCTACCCTAGGTAAATTTAGTGTTAGTAAGGCCACTTCAACTGAGATATTAGCCAGATTACACTAAAATACCATAGGTTTCCAAATTGTGCAAATTAGTGTTTTCAAGGTGATATTAGTGACTTTTGGAATCTGCTGGTGACCCGATGCCTACAGAATAAAATTGAGGAAACTGGAACATGCTTGTTAGGTCTAGAGCACACCACCAGAACACAAGCCACCCTACCCCTACCCAGGCCGCCAATTTCATCAATCTGGCCGCAATTTGCGGCCAGGAAGGGGAGTGGGGTGATGGGGTTTTGTGTAGGGTAGTCTGCAGTATTTTGTGGTGTTTTGGCATGTCTAGTTTTATAATATTTGCCCTGTAGGAAAATCTGGGACTATATATCGTTTTTGTGTTTCGTTGTGTTTGCGCGATACGCGCGATACGTGAGTGGGTTCTGTGATCCAGCGTATCGCGGCGTGTCGCGAAGGTTTTAGACGCGTACACACACGATTCAGCATATCGTGCTCACGCGCGTTTAGTTCGCGACGCGAGTTTCTCGTTTTGGTTCGATATCGCGTTTCGTGGAATATTTTGGCTTATATGTGATTTCCATGTCGTATTTGCAGGTTTGCAGACAGGGGCTACGGACACGGCTACAGGGGGAGCAGACGGTAGGATTCACCCAGCGTGGAGTATAGGTGAGTAGATATAACATCTACAGGGGAATCGCCCGCATGGCGTTATGCGTCTGGGCTAGGATTCAATTACCTGTCGCACATTCTACGTCATTGTAGAATTGCGCTTTACTGCATTTCCTTAGATATTGTTATACTGTGACTAGCAGCTGTAGGACACTGCACACATTATTGACGGTCCATGTTGCACGAGCATGGATTGCATGCTACACACACACCGTCAATAATTGCCATGTCACTCACTACCCCTTATAGCTACTATTGCCTGCCATACTTGACACCTAGCATATCGGTATACCTATTGTGTATCATACCTTTAGTGATAGGTATATTTTCACTTTGCGATACAGCTACAGGTATACCTCCTACATATTTTACCTATACCGGGAGGGATTTCCTACAGATTTTACTTATACCCAGGGGGGTATACGACATCAGTTCCTATAGGTAGATACCTATACTTTGCTACACCTGTATGTTAGATACACATTCAGTTGTTGTTGCATATTCACATTTACTGATGTTCTAACTGTACCTTATCGTGTTTTCGCATACATCTGGTTCAGCTATATACTTGTGTTTACCTGCTCGCATTCAGATATATCGCATACATTTATTCCTAGCTTTATGCATTGTTTATCTGGATTTTATATGATGTTTTCGGGATTTGGGAACCGCGGGGATTCATGAAATTATGCATACATGAACAACCCGGTTTCCTTGATATGATATTTGAGCGTCCCCCATGAGTTTTATCGGTGCTGATTATCTACTCCATACGAGGTGTGGTTGCCGTATGAGAGTACATGGTGGGGCCCGGTATGGTTCCCCTCGGCAAGAAGATCGATGGGTTTGCCGATTGAGCCTGGAGGCGGGCGAGTACCTACCGGTGATTGTTTGGACCTGGCAGTTGTCCGGAGGCTACTGGCCAGAGTCGAGAGATGGATGCGGGAGGATCTGTACTGGCGGGGCCGAGGGCCGATACCGCAGACGGACCCCGTGGGCTGATCCGGACTGACGGAGCCCGATATACGAGGATTTCTGTGTCGATGCTTGGCACACGGTTTCATGATATTTCTTTAACCCCTTTTTGTATATATAACAGGGGATTTAGCCGTTGTTATATATACCCTTACACCAATATTAGTGGAATGGGACGCTAATATATGTGTATTGCTCTCATCATATTTATTTCTGTACATATATATACCTTTAGGATGCTAGAAACTTACTTGAGATTGGACTTGGGATACTAGGTGATTCATTGGGATTGGATATTGGATATACCTATGTGATTGGTGATTTGTACATTCGGGATATAGGAGATTACTCGATATTGTACATTGAGGAGATGTGAGACTTATATGATGTGAGTGCCCAATGTGGGGGCTGGTTTGAGGATTTGGGATTGGAGTATCTTGTTGGATTGTGATCCTGCCACGACGTCAGGTTTCCGTAGGAAATGACATATTCCACCTCATACCTCACTTTTACCTACTTCATGCACAGATTCATATATTGGTAGTACTTGTAGTGTACCCTTATGATGGTTGCATATTGCTTTCTCATATCTCTATTGCATAGTCATTGCACACTATTATCATGCCATCATTACTTCATATATTGATTGTACCTGCTAGCGTACTCTCCTTATTTCAGCATTGCATGACATATTATTATTGTAATCGCATATCTTAGATTCATGCTGTACGTGCATTCCTGCGATTACCTGCATATGTTTTATACTATTCACGAGTTGGCAACTCACCCCCGTTGTGCCACAGGTGTTTCAGGTTTTTCCCCAGAGTAGTCGAGGCAGGCTATTCCTCTATTCAGCTATCCAGCTACTACCTTTTGCTACAGATACCGCATCAGCTCACAGTACCATTTTGTTTAGGTGGGTTAGATGGTTGTCTGTATTTCATATTGTATATTCGTTGTATTTTGTACTCTCCATCTACTACTGTATTGTTGACATAGAGACTTGGTGAGGACGTTATGTGTATTATTGTGGATTTGATGTCTTTTATATACAGCTTTTTCTCTACTGTCATTAATTTTGTGTTGCCTTCATCTTGACTTGTCTTTACAAAAAGGGGGTGTTGCTAAAGTTTTAAAGAAAGAAAGTAAGACTTTTAAAGAATTTGGGTTGCGATTTCAATGGTTTCAAAACTTATATTATCTTTTCCGTATTTTTCATGGTTTAGATTTCTGGGTTTGGCTTTCTTTTACTATGTTGCGTCTTTAGGCGTTGCGTAGTATTAGGGCCGTCACGGGCCAAATTTTGGGTCGTGACAAAGTTGGTATCAGAGCCTTAGGTTTTACCTTTCGGAGTGTAGGATGACCTTAGTATGATGGAGTAGGTAGCTTAAGCAGAGTAACGTAGTGTGTGTATGTCTGCAGCATACCCACAGCGCGGTACCTTGCATTAAGTGACCTAAGTACAATTTGCTTGACAATCCTTCCTTGATGATTCATATCTTTGAGATTCGATTTCCTCATTCTTATCGAATCTCATCTTATATCCATTTATAGCCTTGCCGCCGATGACTATGGGGACTCAGAGCGATGCAGCGAGGGCCGAGGTCAGGGTTAGCTCGGGTGAGACGAGTACTGACCAGGATGGCACTCTAGTTGCACAGGTGCAGACGGATCAGCCTACGACCTATTCTATGGATAGACTTTTGGTAGAGATGCAGGAGTTCCGCCAGACGATGAGTTCTTTAGTTGACGTCGTTCGGGAGCTACGACAGGAGGTTGTCACCCCTGTTACTCAGCTGTCCCTTACAGTCAGCCTGCAACAGTCCGTCACCTACATAGCACCAGTGGTTGCAGCTCCAGTTGACGAGACACATATTCCAGGACAGTGGAGGACTCGTACCAGCGTACCAGCCCAGAGACAGAGGTTTGGTCGTCGAGACAGATTTCGTGGCCGTCGCGGGAGTAGCAGAGGCTTAGGACGAGGACAGTCGTTCAGCTCTTACCCCCAGGATGGTCAGCAGTCAGCACGTGGATGTTTTCGATGCGGGAGCCTTCAGCACTTCGTCAGGGATTGTTCCTTAGCACCTCGTCATGATCGTTTTCAGAGAGGCCGTGGACGTGGAAGATTCGCTCAGAGGGCTCAGTTTACCAAAGGAGTTCATCCAGCTGCGAGTAGAGTGCAGACACAGGAGTTTGCTTCTACTCAGCGGGACGCGCAGACGCCCAATATGGAGTTTTCAGGTACCTTGAGTTTTATGTTCTTTTGACGTATTTGTTTGTTTCTTGCTTGTATCGTTGTTGGGTAGATTAGTGGTAGTTGTTTTAACTTCTGTCAGCGATTCTTTTGCTGCGCGACACGTATTTCAGTTGTGTGCCAATCGGATAGGAGATAGAGATTTCGTCCGTCGTTTTGATCCTTCTAGAGATGTTGGATTTAACGTTCTCCTGGGCACGGACTGGTCAGCTACGTGTTAGGGGTCTGTGGACTACCGTGTGGAAGCAAGTTAGGTTTTGTTTTCCCCGGCAAGTCAGTTCTTGTTGTGCAGGTGGATAGTTGTGCCGCCTCTCACAGCTTGAATTCAGCCTTTTTCGCTAGTCGGCTTCTGAGGAGATGTCGTGGATTCTTGACGTTCATTCGTGATACCGGAGCCACCGTAGGATTGTTGGACCAGGTTCTTTTCGTGCGAGAGTTTTCCGACGTTGTTCCAGATGAGCCGGCGAAGCTGAGGGAGCTTAAGGATCAGCTGCAGAGTTTTGGTTTGGGGAGTTTTGTGCGTCTGAGTGTTTCGCTTTTGGAAACTCCTATTTCTGTTCGTCCAGAAGGAAGACGGCAGTTTAGGATTGCGTATCGACGGATCGTCAATTGAACCGGCTTACGGTGCGGATAGGTATCCTTCACCTCGCCGTGACGATTTCTTCGATCAGCTCCAGATTGCGAGACATTTTCTAAGTGTGTTTGGGATCGGGTCATCATTATTGCGGATTCGGAGTGACGGCATTCCGAAGACTGCCTTGTGCGTGCTACGGGCTTTGTGTGTTTTTGTGAGTCGTTGGATTCACTGTCGCCCTAGCAGCATTCGTAGATATGATGAACCAGATTTCTGCAGGCCGTTCCTCGACCAGTTTCTGTTGTGTTACTTACGACACCCTGGTCTACTTAATGTGTCTTGAGGGAGAGGAGTAGCGCTTGAGGATTTGTTATGCAGATGCTGGGAGAGCACCAGCAGTTGCTAAATTCTCGGAGTGTTTCTTCAGGCTTGTTTGTGTTGACTCCTAGGTCTTGTAGTCACAGGAGAAGGTTTCGTATGGTTCCGAGGGAGTTCGTAGCCGTACAGTTTGGGCCCAGACTTGTGTGCAGGACGGAGATCCGCAGATTCTTGGGCTTAGCAGGGTTTTTACCGCCGTTTCATGCAGGATTGCTAGAGTAGTGCTGCACCGTCGACTGAATTGACCAAAAAGGAGGTTTCTTTTCTGTGGACTGAGGCATGTGTACGGAGTTTTCAGCAGTTGAAGATTCAGTCAACGACTGCATCAGTCTTTCTTGCTTTTGGTTCGGGCGACCTTGTTGTCTAACTGTAGTGTTTCTTGAGTGGGCTCGATTGTGTACTGAGGTGACACTATAGAGTTATCGCTTTTGCTTTCCCTACGTTTGGAGGAAGTACGAGAAGGATATTCCACTCATGATCTGGAGATGGCCGCGGTGGTTTTGCGTTGGAGATTTGGGGACACTACTTGCTTGTGAGTCGTGTCAGATTCTCACGGACCACCAGAGCTTAATGTACATCTTCCTGCAGCGGATTTTGATTGCTGTGATGGTCTTCTGCAGATTTACAGTTCTTGTGTGCTTAGGTCGAGCATCTGAGGCCGGCTGGAGAGTTGCAATCGTTTACCGTTCCGAAGTAGGAATGGGAGCAGACCTCCACAAATTTCGTTATGGTTTCTACCCAAGTTTGGTTAGGGTGTGACTCCATTCGGATTCTTGTCGTCCGGTTATACTCAGTTTGCTCAGTTGTTTCGTTAAAGTTGTGTATTTGTTTTGTTTGGTCGTCAGCAGCTTGGGATCGTCACTTGCCATAGTTAGGGTTCTCCTTCGATAGCTATTATCAGGAGACACTCCAATTGGCCACCCTTAGGCTTAGGGGTTAGGTCGTGTCGATCGCCAGCCTGTTGTTTTCTGACTCTGCGTAAGTAGGATTTTGGACCCCAGCTAGTCTAGAGCTTCGGAGATAGTCCAGTTGTGTTAGGGCAGGATGAGGATTGTCCATTGCAAACGGATGTCTTATGCGACTGTGCTGGTCGCAGGCTTGAGTGCGCAGTGGCAAATCATGGATTCCTATGGACTTTCCGATGAATGACGTGTTGGATTTTGGGAAGCTTATCCCAGGATTTTAGGTCCCTTTTAGATCCTATAAGCGAGTTAGTTTCGTTGCCTTCAATTTGGCACTTCCGCCCAGATTATTGGATTTTCACCCCGTATTCCTTGTGATGATATTTTACAACTACCTTCTTGACCTTCTCACATGATTTGGCATCAGACCATTGAGCTGGACGCGATCTTTCGTTCACCAGCAGCCATGTGTGTTAATGGCTCGACAGGTGGAGAAACGTCGGTCAAGGGTCTTGCCATCTGTGAAGGGTTTTCTTGGACGTAGCCGTATAGTGAGGTAGTCACTTGGGAGGCTGCGAGCGAGATTTGAGGATTTTAATCTTCACTTTGAAGGTATGCGTATCGGAATATTTTTAAATTCGGGGACGAATTTCTTTTAAGGGGGGGGATTGTAACACCTTAGAATGTGTATTGTAGCTATTTATATTTTAATGAGTGGTTTTTAATAAAAAGTTTACCAAATTAAGTTTTAAATATTTTATCCTATTTATTGTGTATTTTATTAGATTTTTGTTAGGCACACACACACTTGTGCATGTAAACTAGGATGTAAATTGTGGTTTAACCATTGCTTAATCTAGTTTTAATATTTGTTTAAGTGTTTTGGGTTTTAATGTTATGGTTGTTGTTATTTTAAATTGAAAATGAAATTGTAATGGAGTTTTTATATGGTTTGACCTCTTGTTGACTTTGGAGAGAGAGAGGGAGCATGGGCTACATGGTGAGCCATGCCTCTTTAATGAGGAAAGAGAGAGTGAGAAAGGGGTCTTGGGTGTGTGCTCATTCTCTACCTCATTTCTTTTCTTTCTCTCATTATCTCTCTCACAACACACACACACTCACCTGAGGAGAGCTCCATCAGCAACAGCAGCAGCTGCCCCAGCAACAGCAATAGCAGAAGCAGCAGCAAGAAGCAGCAGCAGAAGCAGCAGAGGCAGCAGCAGCAACAGCAAGCACCAAGTGCAGCCCCTCCCCTTCACTTCTTCACCTCCCTGCAGCTCCCTAGGGTCAAGTATGAGGTATACTTCCTAACTTGTTTCCCTAGTTTGCTTGGTTTGCTTAGTTGTGTGATAATTGGTGTCGGTTTGTGTTAATTATGAGATTAGTGCTAGATTTTGGTGTTTTGTGGGTAATTGTGGAAAATTGTTGAATTGGTTAGCTACCCTAGGTAAATTTAGTGTTAGTAAGGCCACTTCAACTGAGATATTAGCCAGATTACACTAAAATACCATAGGTTTCCAAATTGTGCAAATTAGCGTTTTCAAGGTGATATTAGTGACTTTTGGAATCTGCTGGTGACCCGATGCCTACAGAATAAAATTGAGGAAACTGGAACATGCTTGTTAGGTCTAGAGCACACCACCAGAACACGAGCCACCCTACCCCTACCCAGGCTGCCAATTTCATCAATCTGGCCGCAATTTGCGGCCAGGAAGGGGAGTGGGGTGATGGGGTTTTGTGTAGGGTAGTCTGCAGTATTTTGTGGTGTTTTGGCATGTCTAATTTTATAATATTTGCCCTGTAGGAAAATCTGGGACTATATATCGTTTTTGTGTTTCGTTGTGTTTGCGCGATACGCGCGATACATGAGTGGGTTCTGTGATCCAGCGTATCGCGGCGTGTCGCGATGGTTTTAGACGCGTACACACACGATTCAGCATATCGTGCTCACGCGCGTTTAGTTCGCGACGCGAGTTTCTCGTTTTGGTTCGATATCGCGTTTCGCGGAATATTTTGGCTTATATGTGATTTCCATGTCGTATTTGCAGGTTTGCAGACAGGGGCTACGGACACGGCTACCGGTGGAGCAGACGGTAGGATTCACCCAGCGTGGAGTATAGGTAAGTAGATATAACATCTACAGGGGAATCGCCCGCATGGCGTTATGCGTCTGGGCTAGGATTCAATTACCTGTCGCACATTCTACGTCATTGTAGTATTGCGCTTTACTGCATTTCCTTAGATATTGTTATACTGTGACTAGCAGCCGTAGGACACTGCACACATTATTGACGGTCCATGTTGCACGAGCACGGATTGCATGCTACACACACACCGTCAATAATTGCCATGTCACTCACTACCCCTTATAGCTACTATTGCCTGCCATACTTGACACCTAGCTTATCGGTATACCTATAGTGTATCATACCTTTAGTGATAGGTATATTTTCACTTTGCGATACAGCTACAGGTATACCTCCTACATATTTTACCTATACCGGGAGGGATTTCCTACATATTTTACTTATACCCAGGGGGGTATACGACATCAGTTCCTATAGGTAGATACCTATACTTTGCTACACCTGTATGTTAGATACACATTCAGTTGTTGTTGCATATTCACATTTACTGATGTTCTTAGCTGTACCTTATCGTGTTTTCGCATACATCTGGTTCAGCTATATACTTGTGTTTACCTGCTCGCATTCAGATATATCGCATACATTTATTCCTAGCTTTATGCATTGTTTATCTGGATTTTATATGATGTTTTCGGGATTTGGGAACCGCGGGGGTTCATGAAATTATGCATACATGAACAACCCGGTTTCCTTGATATGATATTTGAGCGTCCCCCATGAGTTTTATCGGTGCTGATTATCTACTCCATACGAGGTGTGGTTGCCGTATGAGAGTACATGGTGGGGCCCGGTATGGTTCCCCTCGGCAAGAAGATCGATGGGTTTGCCGATTGAGCCTGGAGGCGGGCGAGTACCTACCGGTGATTGTTTGGACCTGGCAGTTGTCCGGAGGCTACTGGCCAGAGTCGAGAGATGGATGCGGGAGGATCTGTACTGGCGGGGCCGAGGGCCGATACCGCAGACGGTCCCCGTGGGCTGATCCGGACTGACGGAGCCCGATATACGAGGATTTCTGTGTCGATGCTTGGCACACGGTTTCATGATATTTCTTTAACCCCTTTTTGTATATATAACAGGGGATTTAGCCGTTGTTATATATACCCTTACACCAATATTAGTGGAATGGGACGCTAATATATGTGTATTGCTCTCATCATATTTATTTCTGTACATATATATACCTTTAGGATGCTAGAAACTTACTTGAGATTGGACTTGGGATACTAGGTGATTCATTGGGATTGGACATTGGATATACCTATGTGATTGGTGATTTGTACATTCGGGATATAGGAGATTACTCGATATTGTACATTGAGGAGATGTGAGACTTATATGATGTGAGTGCCCAATGTGGGGGCTGGTTTGAGGATTTGGGATTGGAGTATCTTGTTGGATTGTGATCCTGCCACGACGTCAGGTTTCCGTGGGAAATGACATATTCCACCTCATACCTCACTTTTACCTACTTCATGCACAGATTCATATATTGGTAGTACTTGTAGTGTACCCTTATGATGGTTGCATATTGCTTTCTCATATCTCTATTGCATAGTCATTGCACACTATTATCATGCCATCATTACTTCATATATTGATTGTACCTGCTAGCGTACTCTCCTTATTTCAGCATTGCATGACATATTATTATTGTAATCGCTTATCTTAGATTCATGCTGTACGTGCATTCCTGCGATTACCTGCATATGTTTTATACTATTCACGAGTTGGCAACTCACCCCCGTTGTGCCACAGGTGTTTCAGGTTTTTCCCCAGAGTAGTCGAGGCAGGCTATTCCTCTATTCAGCTATCCAGCTACTACCTTTTGCTACAGATACCGCATCAGCTCACAGTACCATTTTGTTTAGGTGGGTTAGATGGTTGTCTGTATTTCATATTGTATATTCGTTGTATTTTGTACTCTCCATCTACTACTGTATTGTTGACATAGAGACTTGGTGAGGACGTTATGTGTATTATTGTGGATTTGATGTCTTTTATATACAGCTTTTTCTCTACTGTCATTAATTTTGTGTTGCCTTCATCTTGACTTGTCTTTACAAAAAGGGGGTGTTGCTAAAGTTTTAAAGAAAGAAAGTAAGACTTTTAAAGAATTTGGGTTGCGATTTCAATGGTTTCAAAACTTATATTATCTTTTCCGTATTTTTCATGGTTTAGATTTCTGGGTTTGGCTTTCTTTTACTATGTTGCGTCTTTAGGCGTTGCGTAGTATTAGGGCCGTCACGGGCCAAATTTTGGGTCGTGACAAAGCCCTCCGTCATTTCAGATAAGTCCTACTTAGTATTTACGCTACGTTTGTTGGCCTGCGTCAAGGCGTAGTGTGCGGTAGCTAACTAGTATTTATCCGTTTGTGCATATGATGCAGATTGGATTAGGGTAGTCGTGCGACTTTGTTGGCCTGCGTCAAGGGTCGTACGGGTGGGTTTAATTAAATCAAGAAATGACGGGTTGAACTTGACTAGCGCACTATGGTTTGTTGGCCTGCGTCAATGTCATGGGACGCTAGGGGAAAAATATTATCGGGAATTTCAAGTGTTGAAATTTGCAATGAGATTGCATACTTTCTATGAGATAGTTGGATCCCGATACCCACTGCGAGTAATTGTTACTCCCGGGAGAGTTTTACACAGGACAATTAGCCGATCAAGTAGGTGTCTAGAAAGGTGTCAACGGGGTTACGCCTCTGGGAAAATGAGGTTTACTTTAATTTGGTCCGTGCGAAAGCACGTGGAACCTCTCTCAAAGTACCGACACTGACCTGGCTGAAAGATCGGCGAAGTTGTAGGGTGTAATTAATCCCGGCTAATCTTTCATTTTAGGGTTTGAAGGAAGATTTGATAAAAACAGTGGGAACCATCTTGATTAGATAAGATAATAACCAATCTGATCTTACAAGAGCATACGCTAAAGTGTTTTTTTCTCTCTCTCTCTTCAGGTAGCGACCATGTCATGCCTTAATCAAGATAATAATATGGATGTATTGACCGAACCCGCATGTTATACTGTGCTGGAGAACGTTGGTTCCGTTCTTTCTTATAAGAGTTATAGGATTGAACAGGGCATAGGGGAATACCAGGATTCCTATGCCACCCGAATGAAGAAAGTACATGATGATGCATTTTCTTCCGGTGTGTTCGTTATAGAGAACTGTTTCTCCATTTGCCCTACGTCCTGGGTATTAGATACCGGGTCAGGATCCCATATATGTAATCAGTTACATGGGCTTAAGAAAGCTAGAGAACTTGGAGAAGGTGATAAAGACATAAGGGTTGGAAATGGTGCAATTGTTGCAGCTAAAACCGTCGGGGAATATCACCTTGTATTGCCAACTGATAATACATTGATTCTGAACGAATGCTATTACATACCGAACCTGATATGCAACATTATATCGGTTACTTTGTTGAGTAAAGAGGGATATAGTTTTGTATTACAGGATAATGTTATGAACATTTTCCTTAACCAAAAGTTGGTTGGATCAGGCACGTTGTGCAATGGCATTTATGTTCTAAATCAATCAACAGTTCTGAGTATAACAAACACACACAAGAGGAAGAGTTCAGAACTGAACGGATCCTTCTTGTGGCATTATAAACTGGGTCACATCAATGCGACACGACTAGCTAAGTTGCATAAGGATGGATATTTGAATCCATTTGAATTTTCATCTTATGACACTTGCCAAACATGTCTCAAAGGCAAGATGACCAAAACTCCGTTTACGGGACACAGAGAAAGAGTTATGGAACTCTTGGGACTGGTGCATAGTGATGTATGCGGTCCAATGTCTACACATGCCAGGAATGGTTCTGCGTACTTCATTACATTCACTGACGATCTCTCTAGATTCGGATATGTGTTCCTGATAAAACACAAATCAGAAGCTTTTGAGAAATTTAGAGAATATAAACAAGAAGTCGAGAAGCAAAGCGGAAAAGGTATTAAAATCCTTCGATCTGATCGAGGAGGTGAATACTTGAGCAATGAATTCCTGGACTTCCTAAAAGAGAATGGGATTCTCTCTCAGCTGACTCCTCTATATACATCACAGCACAACGGTGTATCAGAACGGAGGAACCGCACCCTATTAGATATGGTGCGCTCTATGATGAGCACAGCTGAGTTACCTATTTCCTTCTGGGGGTATGCACTGGAAACAGCTGCAGACCTATTGAATATGGTTCCTACCAAATCCGTGCCAACCACTCCATATGAGATATGGAAAGGTAAGAGACCATGTCTTAATTATGTTAAGATATGGGGTTGTCCGGCATATGTAAAAACGCAGAATCCGGACAAACTCGCGGCAAGGTCTATTCTGTGTAAGTTTATTGGATGTCCCAAACATTCGCGCGGGTATATCTTCTACCACACCGAGGAACCAAAGGTGTTTGTTTCTCGACATGCCACCTTTTTAGAAAAGGAATTTCTTGAAAAAGAGATTAGTGGCAAGGAGGTAGAACTGGAAGAGGTTCCAGCAATACAGACTACGACAGAAGATTTGGTTGAACCGAAGGATTCGGTAGTTCCCAACGAACCTCAGCCTCTCCGCCGATCTAGTAGGATTTCTCACCCACCTGAGAGATACTACGGTTTTCTCATGGATAGTGGAAGTGAGGACTGCATCATGGAGTGTGATGATCCAACTAGCTTCGAGCAGACCATCACGAGTGTAGACTCAGTGAAATGGCTGGATGCTATGCGGTCCGAGATGGAATCCATGTACACCAACAAAGTATGGACTTTGGAAGTTGCTCCTGAAGGGGTAAAACCCATTGGGAGCAAGTGGATCTTCAAGAAAAAACTTGGTGTAGATGGGAAAATGGAGACTTTCAAAAGCTAGACTTGTTGCCAAGGGTAATCGTCAAAGACCAGGTGTGGACTATGATGAGACCTTTTCTCCAGTGGCTATGCTTAAATCCATCCGGATCATGCTTGCCATCGCTGCATATCATGATTACGAAATCTGGCAAATGGATGTTAAGACCGCCTTTCTAAACGGTGATTTAGAAGAGTGCGTGTACATGACTCAGCCAGAGGGCTTCGTAGATAGTGGGAGCAGCGGGAAGGTGTGCAAGCTGCTTAAATCCATTTATGGATTAAAGCAAGCGTCGAGGAGTTGGAATATCTGCTTTGACGTCGTTATCAAAGAGTTTGATTTCTTCAAACACGTAGATGAACCTTGTATCTACAAGAAGGTAGCAGAGAGTAAGGTTGTCTTCCTCGTATTGTACGTGGACGCCATACTCTTGATAGGAAATGATATTCCTATGCTACAATCGGTCAAGCTCTTCTTATCACAAAGATTCTTAATGAAAGATCTTGGTGATGCCTCCTGCATATTGGGAATTAGGATCTATAGAGATAGATCCAAACGGATATTGGGATTTTCCCAATCCAGGTACATTGACACCATACTAAAGAGGTTTAGTATGGAAGAATCCAAGCGTGGGAACTTACCCACGATCTCTGGAGTCACTCTCTCTAAAGAGATGTCTCCCAAGACTGATTTGGAGAGAGCTCACATGCAAGGGATACCCTATGCTTCGGCTGTAGGCTCTATCATGTACGCGATGCTATGTACCAGACCCGATGTAGCATATTTACTAAGTGTAGTGAGCAGGTATCAAGCTGATCCTGGAGAGAGTCACTGGACAGCTGTGAAGAGCATTCTCAAGTACTTACGAAGGACTAAAGAGATGCTCTTGGTGTATGGTAACGGAGATTTCCAAGTGGAGTCCTTTACCGATTCGAGCTTCCAGAGTGATAAGGACGACTCTAAGTCGCAGTCGGGATTTGTCTTTAGCCTTTACGGAGGGGCGGTTAGCTGGAAGAGTTCCAAGCAGGAAACCATGGCAGACTCGACGATGGAGGTTGAATACATCGCTGCCAACGATGCTGCCAAAGAGGCTGTCTGGATCAAGAAATTTATTACTGAACTTCGAGTGGTTCCATCCATTGAGCATCCAATACCTTTGTATTGTGATAACAATGGAGCGGTGCCTTTGGCCAAGGAACCCAGGTCCCATCAGCGATCCAGGCATATTCTGATGCGGTATCACCTGATCCGGGAGATAGTTGACCGCCGGGAGATCGAGGTCAGGAGAGTTGACACGAAGAATAACACAGCGGATCCACTCACGAAGGCCATTCCCCAGATACAGTTTGAGAGACTCTTCGGGATGCTCGGTATGCGATACTACAGCAGCTGGCCCTAGTGCAAGTGGGAGATTGTTAGTTGTATGTATGCCCTAGAGGCCAATATTGTACAGATGATGTATATTATATTGGATGCTTGGACATATATACAGATGACTTTCTTGCTCGAAATGATAGTATGCTATCTGGTTGCTCTTTATCTTAACTTGTATACTTGTCTCTTTATACTGTCTTATAGTTGCATGTTGGTAAAGCCCTTAGGATGTGTACTTGACTACCTGGATTATGATGCGGATCATACTAGTGGGGACATGGTGGTCCATAAGTACATCTTTCAAGGTCCCTAGTCGTTGGTGTATCGAGATGGGGCATCGATATACCAGTGTAGACTAGCGTATACGCTTCTCGACCAAAGAGATGGGCGATGGATGATCCCATATCCATTAGTGTTTGACATCAGAGATGGTATACGGGTGCTCAGTGGAGACTGGGTACACTGGACGGACTCGCCGAGAACTCCCATATTGTATTATACCTCACGTCAGATGACAGTTCTCAGGTGACACTAGTGCAGGTTAGTCTGTAGACCCGAGATCGTCATTGAGTCTTGTGTGATTCCCACAGTGCTTTGATTTCCACCTGACCACGTCCATTAGGGCGTGCAAAACGCTGGTTTTTGGATACAGTCCCGAGTCAAATGGAGGAAATGAGCGATAGGAGGGGTTTCGTCTCTCCCGGTATTGGGGGTTGATGTTGCACTGTGCTCGATTGGCCGTAACAGGGAAGTCCCTGGCCAGGGCTGATTAGAGATTTACTGGTAAGTGTTACCAGTAGTTTCTCGATCCGTTATGAGCCTCACATCGGCACGACTTATCGGTTATTGGGGTCTAACATTTACCACCCCTAGACATGATATGCGACATATCAGACGATGAGACCGGACTGCACGGTAGTGTTGACGGTTGGCTCGACGGGAGTTGTAGCAGGTTCGCTTGTTTCTTCTGATCGCTCAATACCCGGGTGGCCGTTATGTTTAGCTGACCGCTTGCGGCTTGGGGGTGCTTGATATGATCATCACCCACTGCCGGCGTATTGACGAGTCATAGAGTCCCACAAAGGAGTTATCTAGTCCAGGCGAAACGTTGTGGAGCGCGTATGCGATATGCGCATGGGCCCTGTTAAGATGCGAGTATGAGATACCGTATATTAATCGGGCGACTTGCTTTTGGTTAGGGTCGTATGTGATATGGCCGGATTGATAAATCAAGTGTTGATTTATCATTTAACCATTAGATTCTCACTAGAAATCTTTTCTTGTATTTTTTGATGTATGCATTCTTTCTAGATTCATGCATATATGGATGTGCATGCGCACATACATACATACATCATCCTTCATGGTTGCATATACATGGAAAATGGTGGCAATATAAGACTCACACCATGATTTTATATATATGTGTTATTATTTCATTTGTTTTAAAACAAAGGAAAAAGAAAAGGATAATTCATGGATGAGTTCTACACTCTTCTTGACCTAACCATGCTCACCTACCTTCTAACCATGAGTTAATCTTTTCTTTTATGTTTTAACTCAAGTGAAATAATATCTATACGATTTAACCATGGTTTGAGATGAGAAGAGGAAAATATATATACATATATTTTCTATTTTCTTTCAAGTGATTATCTTTTCTCTTTTTCTTAAAAAAGCCATCATCTTCTTCAACCTTCTTCTTTTGATCTCTAGATCTTTCAAGTGAGCAAAATACTCAACAAGATAGGATTTTGAAGTGAGAAAAAGAACCACAACACCATTCTACACAAGTCTTGCCCACTTGTTTAGAGTGTTAGCTTCATTTCATTCTCTTGATAAAGTGAAGTTGCAAGCTTTGACAAAGCGGACTCCGGGTGGATCATCATGGACCTAGAGGAGTTCAAGCGGACCTTTTCCAAACCCTAAGTGGCCGAGGAGTCTAGCGTAGAGAGCTACAAAGGTTGTACTCTCAAAACCCTAGCTTAACCTTCTAGTGATGAAGTGTTGTTTTAGAAACCCTAATTTTCTAGGATTGATTCTTTGTATGCTTACTTAGCACCCTAAAATTTTAATCTTTGGTAAATGTGATGCTTCCAAACCCGTCATGAGGTGCTAGGTAAACCCAACATATGTGTCATGGTTGGGTTAGAAATATCTAGGGCAGAACAAAAAGGGTAGACTTGGACAATGGTAATCTACAAGCTTCATGAAGCTTCATCCAGGACTCATTTCCACAATTTGAATTACTTGGATATTTAAAACCAAATATTACATATAGCATGGTATAATTCTCATACAAACATGTTGCATGTATAACCTAGTATGCTACAATATTATATTTCACATATATAACATTTATGTATAAAAAGAAAATAATACAATAAACATATATCACATATATGTTAAATGTATCACAAGTGAGAATAATAAATATATAAGTGAGCACATAATATATACATACATATATATATATATATTATATTTAATCAAATCAACACTTGATCCGATAACCTGGCTATATCGTATATAACAGGCCGATATCACATATCACGAGAATCGAATACGGTATCA
Source organism: Agapanthus africanus (assembly GCA_030015575.1). Classification (NCBI taxonomy): domain Eukaryota; kingdom Viridiplantae; phylum Streptophyta; class Magnoliopsida; order Asparagales; family Amaryllidaceae; genus Agapanthus; species Agapanthus africanus. Next base: position 666,798,168 of record CM057338.1, read on the forward strand.
CATACCGTATCAATCTCGATCCCGCACATATCACATACGTGCTCCTACTCCGTTTCGCCTGAGCCAGGAAACCTCTATATAGGACTGTAAAGACACGTCAATACTCCGGCAGTAAGTGATGATCTTATCAAACACCCACAAGCTGCAAGCGGTCAGCTAAACATAACAGCCACCTGGGTATTAAGCGATCAGAAGATCAACAAGCAAGCATGTACATACTCCTGTGAATCCAATCAGTAACACTCCCGTACAGTCCGGTCTCTTCATATGATATGTCGCATATCCAGTCTAGGGGTGGTAAACGTCAGACCCTAGTAACCGATAAGTCGTGTCGATGTGAGGCACAAAACAGGTCGAGAAAGTACTGACAACTCTTACCAGCAGCACTCCATATCATCCCTGGCCAGGGAATTCCAGTTATAGCCAATCAAAAACAACACAACATCAACTCCCTATATCGGGAGAGTCAAAACCCCTCCTATTGCTCATTGCCTCCATGTGATTCGGGACTATACCCAAAAGCTACCGTTTTGCACGCCCTCTTGGACGTGGTAAGGTGGAAATCAAAGCACTGTGGGAATCACACAAGACTCTATTACAATCTCGGGTCTATAGACTAACCTGTACCAGTGTCACCGGAGAACTGCTATCTGACGATAGGTATAATACCACCTAGGAGTTCTCGGCGGGTCCGATCAGTGTACCCACACTCCACTGAGCACCCGTACACCATCTTTGATATCTAACACCAATGGATATGGGATCATCCATTGCCCATCATATGGGTCAAGATGCGTGTACGCTAGTCTACTCTGGAGTATCGATGCCCTGTCTACATACACCCTCGACTAGGAACAGTTATAGGATGTACTCTTAGACTACCCTAGCCCCACTATTATGATCTCATCATAGTCCTAGTAGTCGAGTACTGATCCTAAGGGCTTTATCAACATGTGGGAGCAAGACAATAAACTAATACAAGTCAACACGTTATGACAAAGTGAAACGAATTAGCATACTATCTTGTCGAGCAAGAATGTCCTCTCTATATATATCCAAGCATCCATTATAATATACATCATATGTACAACAATGGCCTCTAGGTCATATACATAACTAACAATCTCCCACTTGTACTATGGCCAGCTGTTGTAGTATCTCATACCCAACAACCCGAAGAGTCACTCAAAATGTATCGGGGGTATGGCCTTCGTGAGTGGATCCGCAGTGTTGTCCTTCGTATCAACTCTCCTGACCTCGATCTCCCGGCGATCAACTATCTCCCGGATCAGGTGATACCGCCTCAGAATATGCCTGGATCGCTGATGGGACCTGGGTTCCTTGGCAAATGCCACAGCTCCATTGGTATCACAATACAGAGGTATTGGATGCTCAATAGATGGAACCACATCAAGTTCATTGATGAACTTCTTTATCCAGACTGCCTCTTTGGCAGCATCGTTGGCAACGATGTATTCAGCCTCCATTGTCGAGTCTGCCATGGTTTCCTGTTTGAAACTATTCCAACAAAGTGTCCCTCCATTTAGGGTAAAGACAAATCTCGAGTGCGACTTAGAGTCTTCCTTATCACTTTGGAAGCTCAAATTAGTAAAAGGACTCCACCTGGAGTTCTCCATTACTATCCACCAAGAACATCTCTTTAGTCTTTCTCAAGTACTTGAGAATGTTCTTCACAGCCTTCCAGTGATTCTCTCCAGGATCTGCTTGATACCTACTCACTACACTTAGTGAGTATGCTACATCAGGTCTGGTACATAGTTTCGCGTACATGATAAAGCCTACTGCCGAAGCATAGGGTATCCCTTGCATGTGAGCTCAAATCAGTCTTAGGAGACATCTCTTTGGAGAGTATGAGTTCAGAGATTGTGGGTAAGTTCCCACGCTTGGATTCGTCTATACTAAACCTCTTTAGTATGGTGTCAATGTACCTAGATTGGGACAATCCTAGTATCCGTCTAGATCTATCTCTATAGGTCTTAATCCCCAGAATGCAGGAGGCATCACCAAGATCTTTCATTGAGAAACTATGTGATAGGAAGAGCTTGACCGAGTGCCGCATAGGAACATCATTTCCTATTAAGAGTATGTCATCCACGTACAATATGAGGAAGACAACCTTACTCTCTGCAACCTTCTTGTATATACAAGGTTCATCTATGTTCTTGATGAAGTCAAACTCTTTGACTACAACATCAAAACAGATGTTCTAACTCCGCGATGCCTGCTTCAACCCATAAATGGATTTAACCAGCTTGCACACCTTTCCGCTACTCCCACTGTCTACGAAGCCCTCTGGCTGAGTCATGTATACGCACTCCTCTAAATCACCATTTAGAAAGGCGGTCTTAACATCCATCTGCCAGATTTCGTAGTCATGGTATGCAGCAATGGCAAGTAAGATCCGGATGGACTTAAGCATAGCCACTGGAGAAAAAGTTTCGTTATAATTCACACCTGGTCGTTGACGAAAATCCTTTGCAACAAGTCTAGCTTTGAAAGTCTCAACTTTTCCATCAACACTAAGTTTCTTCTTTAAAATCCATTTGCTCCCAATGGGTTTTACCCCTTCAGGAGCAACTTCCAAAGTCCATACTTTGTTGTTGTACATGGATTCCATCTCAGATCACATTGCATCTAGCCATTTCACAGAGTCTCCACTCGTGATTGCCTGCTCGAAGCTAGTCAGGTCATCATCTTCCATGATACAATCCTCGCTCCCACCATCAATGAGAAAACCGTAGTATCTCTCAGGTGGATGAGGAACACTAATAGATCGGTGGAGAGGCGGCGGTTCGTTGGGAACTGCTGAATCCTCTGGTTGCACTAAATCTTCTGTTGCAGTTTGTGTAGCTGGAACTTCTTCCAGTTCTACCACCTTGCCACTAATTTCTTTTTCAAGAAATTCCTTTTCCAAAAAGGTGTGCTGAGAATCAAACACCTTTTGTTCCTCAGTGTGGTAGAAGATATACCAGCATGAATGTTTAGGATATCCAATAAACTTACACAGAAAAGACCTTGCCCCGAGCTTGTCCGAATTCTGTGTTTTTACATATGCTGGACAACCCCATATCTTAACATAATTAAGATATGGTCTCTTTCCTTTCTATATCTTATATGGAGTGGTTGGCACAGATTTGGTAGGAACCATATTCAATAGGTCTGCAGCTGTTTCCAGTGTATATCCCGAAAAGGAAATAGGTAACTCAGTAGAGCTCATCATAGAGCGCACTATATCTAATTGGGTGCAATTCCTCCGTTCCGATACACCGTTGTGCTGTGGTGTATATGGAAGAGTAAGCTGAGAGAGAGTCCCATTGTCTTTTAGATAGTCCAGAAACTCATTGCTCAAGTATTCTCCTCCCCGATTAGATCGAAGGATCTTAATACTTTTGCCCGTTTGGTTCTCGACAATGTTCTTATATTCTTTGAATTTCTCAAAATCTTAGACTTGTGTTTCATCAGGAACACATGTCCGTATCTTGAGAGATCGTCAGTGAAAGTAATGAAGTATGAGGAACCATTCCTGGCATGTGTAGACATGGGACCGCATACATCACTATGTATCAGTCCCAAGAGTTCGGTAACTCTTTCTCTTTGTCTACTAAACGGATTTTTGGTCATCTTGCCTTTGAGACATGAATGCCAAGTTTCATAAGATGATAATTCGAACGCATTTAAATAACCATCTTTATGTAACTTAGCTAGTCGTGGTGCATTGATATGACCAAATCTACAATGCCACAAGAAGGATTTGATCATTTCTGAACTTTTCTTCTTGTGTGTGTTCTGTATATTAAAAACTGTGTTTTGATTTAGAACGTATATGCCATTGTGTAACGAGCCTGATCCAATAAACTTTTTATTTAGGAAGATGTTCATAACATTATCCTGTATTACAAACTTATATCTTTCTTTACTTAATATAGAAACCAATATAATGTTGCATATCATGTTCGGTATATAATAGCATTCCTTCAGAATCAATATATTACCACTTGGTAATACAAGGTGATATTCGCCAATTGCTTTGGCTGTAACATTTGCACCATTCCCTACTCTTATGGAATGATCACCCAATCCCGGTTCTCTACCTTTCTTTAGCCCATGCAATATATTGCATATGTGGGATCCTGATCTGGTATCTAATGCCCTGGACGTAGAGTGAACTGAGAAACAGTTCTCGATAACTAACACACCTGAAGAAGATGCATCAACATACTTATTCTTCGTTTGGGTGGTGTGAGAATCCAGATATTCTCCTATTCCCTGTTCGGTCTTATAAAAATTATAAATGGGAGCGGGACCAACGTTCCCCTGATCAGTATAACAAGCGGGTTCAGTCAATACATCCATATTATTATCTTGACTAAGGCCTGACATGGTTGCTACCTGGAGAGAGAGAGAGAAGAAAAATACTTTAGCGTGCGCTCTTGCAAGACTAGATAGGTTATTATCTTACCTAATCAGGATGGTTCAAGCAAATTGGCTGAATATCACAATGTCTTGCATCAGCAAGAGAGATTTTGGAGGCAAAAGTATAGAGAGAGTTCATTGGCTTACTAATGGAGACTGAAACTCTTCAAACCCTAAAAGGTAAGACTAACCGGGATTAATTACACTTTACAAGTTCGCCAATCTTTCGGCCAGGCCAGTGTTGGTACATTGAGGGAGGTTTCTCGTGCTTTCGCACGGAACTAATTAAAATAAACCCCGTTTTCCCAGAGGCATAACCTCGTTAACACCTTTCTAGACACTTACTTGATCGGCTAATTGTCCTGTGTAAAACTCTCCCAGGAGTAACTTTTACTCGTAGTGGGTATCGGTTACCAACTATCTCATAGAAGGTATGCAATCTCATTGCAAATTTCAACACTTGAAATTTCTGATAATGATTTTTCCCCTAGCGTGCTATGACCTTGATGCAGGCCAACAAACCATAGTGCGCTAGTCAAGTTCAACCCGTCATTTTATGATTGAATTAAACCCATCCGTACGACTCTTGACGCAGGCCAACAAAGTCGTACAACTACCCTAATCCAATCACATATTATGTTGCACATAGGCACAAGTTAGCTACTGCGCACTTCGCCTTGATGCAGCCCAACAAACGCAGCATGAATACTAAGTAGGACTTATCTGAAATGACGGAGGGCTACGACAGGTTTTTATGAAAACCTTTTGTCGTAACGAACTTGATATCTTTGTAGAAACAAGTGATTTTGAAAAGGAGTATTTTTGAGGCTTTTACTAGTTCCGCTAAAGAGGTTACTCCCGGTGAAGGGATCTCGGCTCTTTCCACATCGAATAAGGTCCAGGGTATATCATATATACCGTGGTGCAAAGCAAGAACTATAGAAGCAATCAAAAACTAAACCGTGAGTTTGTAGCATCTGCCAATTTTGCTAAAGAGGTCACTCCCGGAGAAGGGATCTCGGCTCTTTCCTCATCAAATAAGGTGCAGGGTATATCACATATACCACTATGCAAAGCAAAAACTGTAGCTACCCTATTTGAAAATTTGATTCTACAACATCTTTTATGTTTTTTTTCTTTTATAATCTCATTAATAAATCCCATCAATTATGCTTCATAAGTATCACAAAAGAAACGAAAGCTGTAATATTTATATATCATATATATAGTATACACATTCATCTCAGCCAGTAATATGATCTCATCACAGACCATTATAGCAGAAGTCAACATATGAAATATTGGATATATTAGGACATCCGTATTTTATTTTGAGCCAGTAAAAACGCGGATTCCACGGTCGTGATGAATAGCTATATCCACATCCCTAGACCCCTACGAGAGCAGCAAGCAACCCTACCAATTCTAGAGTTAGGAGACCCGACTCGACTCCTCGATTTGGTCTCCCACTGGACTCTAGAACCCGGTTACATGTGCTCCCCGTCTTGGGTCAATCCTAATGAAGAAAATTAATTAATATACAATGGTGACATCATCCTCAACCCGGAAGTGCCCCAATAAAAGAATATTACATACATGAATGAAAAAGAAAACTCTCATCTCACATAAAACACCCGGCTATTCGATACATAACGATCAAATATAACATATCACAGCAACACATAACAACACATGTCATCAACGTAAGTAAATATGCCTATCACAATTGTCGTCGATCTATAGCGACAAAAACGGTGATATACCACATATTACACTTACGGTCGCAGAAAAAAATGTAAAACTACAATATTTGGAATCCACAATTTCTTTAGATATAGTAAACACGAAATATCACATATAACGGATTTCATGCCTAACTAAATGAATTCCACATATTGTATCACAACACGGATATCTAAGCGAAGTTAAACAATTAGATCGATTCAACGAATTCCCAAAATACCCCAATGAGCTCAACACTTAAGCAGAAAATAAAAATGCCCAGAAGCATGCCCTATAACCTACGGACCGTCACTGAAGGGCCCGTTCCAAGCCTCCACAATGGCGTCGCGGAACCGCCGCCAAAACCAGGATTTGGCCGCGGTTGCATGGTCACTGTAGCGAGTTAGGGACTCGTTCTTCAGGTTGGTCTATAGAATTCCCTGCATGACTTTCTGAGTTTTTTTAATATGAAAAAATTCAACTTTTGAAAAAATTTCTAGAAAGGCGGTCTCGTTTGGGTTTTCGGGGTTCGATCGGACTTTAAACTTCATCTAGACTTCGCTTAATGCTCTAGCTTGGCTCTGATACCACTGTTGTGTTGCGTAACACTACCATAAGGTTTAGGAAGGCATCACACATGGCATATTGAAAATTTTTGGGGTGCTATGAAACCCTAACTAAGATCTTAACTAGAGAATTAGAATTAACTTTGCATATAAACAATTTTACATCTAAGAGAGAGGGATTACAACCTTTGTAGTCCGTTCCTTCTCTTCATAAGCTCTAAGTAGTAGTCCCTTTGCCGAGATCCATGAACTCCCAGACTCTAGAGAGGCTCCACAAGTCGAATGATCCATGCTTGCTTGAAGACTTCAAAATCCAAGATGATCTACTTCGAGGAAACACGAACTCAAGCTATGACTTCACTAATTATGAATTAGTGAAGCAAACACACTAATCTATATGGCTAGTATAGAAGAGGATGATGAAGTAGGAATTTTTCTCACTTTATTATTTAATTTCACATTGTTTTCTTCTTGATCTCAAAAGCTAGAATGCAAAATGAGAATGAGGAAGAAGAATAATGAATGAGATTAAGGTTAGAAATGCAAGCATGGGTCAAGTATATCATCCTTAACCATTGTAGAGAGTTAACCATGGCTATGTGTCATAGTTGGGTTGGAAATATCTAGGGCAAATCAAAAAGGGTGGACTTGGTCAATGGTAATCAACAAGCTTCATGAAGCTTCATCCATGACTCATTTCCACAATTTGAATTACTTGGATATTTAAAACCAAACATTACATATAGCATGGTATAATTCTCATACATACATGTTGCATGTATAACCTAGTATGCTACAATATTATATATCACATATATAATATTTATGTAACAAAAGAAAACAATACAATAAACATATATCACATATATGTTACATGTATCACAAATGAGAATAATAAATATATAAGTGAGCACAAAATATATATATTATATTTAATCGAATCAACACTTGATCCGATAATCCAGCTATATCATATATAACCGGCCGATATCACATATCACGAGAATCGAATACGGTATCACATATCCTATCAATCTCGATCCCGCACATATCACATACGTGCTCCTACTCCATTTCGCTTGAGCCAGGAAACCACTATGAAGGACTCTAAAGACTCGGCAATACCCCGGCAGTAAGTGATGATCATATCAAACACCCATAAGCTACAAGCGGTCAGCTAAACGTAACAGCCACCCGGGTATTGAGCGACTAGAAGATCAACAAGCAAGCATGTACATACTCCTGCGAATCCAATCAGTAACACTCCCGTACTGTCCAGTCTCTTCGTCTGATATGTCGCATATCCAGTCTAGGGGTGGTAAACGTCAAACCCCAGTAACCGATAGGTCGTGTCAATGTGAGGCTCATAACAGGTCGAGAAATTACTGATAACTCTTACCAGCAGCACTCCATATAAGCCCTGGCCAGGGACTTCCAGTTATTGTTGGAGATAGTGCCCTCAGAGTCAATTATTAGGTCACAGGTACGTGATTGTAATGATTGAGGGAGGACCTATCCCGGTAGGACAGTCTTACTCGAGATGATAGTATGCTATCTGGTTTACCTTTATCATCGTGTACTGTTTTAGGTGACATGACACGTCGCTATTACACGTTGATAGAGCCCCTAGGATTCTTGCTTGACCACCAGCAGTATGAGGGCGATCATATAAGTGAGAGCTGGGGGTCTACAAGCATATCCTTAAATGGTCCCTAGTCGTGGGAGTTTCGAGACCGGGCATCGATACTCCATTAGTAGACTAGTGTATACAGTCGAGACCCCGACGAGGGGCGGTGGCCGGTCTCACAAGCCACTGGTGTCAGTTGGATCACCTAAGATGTATACAGGTGCTCATTGGGTTATGAGTACACCGGACAGGACTCGCCGGGAACATGCTAGTTGGTCATATACCAGACGTCAGATGGCAGTTCCCTGGTGACATGTGTGCAGGTTAGTTCATCGACCTGGGGATCGTCATTTGTCTCGTGTGAGTTCCCACTGTACTTTGATTACTACCCTACCACGGCTCAAAGGAGTCGTGCAAACAGGTTTTAGTTGGGTACAGTCCCGAGCCACATGGAGGCAGTGAGCGTATCTTCAGGGGTTCGTCTCTCCCGGTATTGGGGGTGAGGTCGTGCTGTGTCTAGGAGAGCCATTACACAAAGTCCTTGGCCAAGGCAAGGAGATTTACTGGTAGGTATTCCAGTAGTATCTCAGGGTGTTCTGGGCTACACTCCGACACGACTTGTACCGCTTTTGGGGGTCTGACTTTTACCAACCCCCTAGGCCCGCCATGCGATACTCATAGACGAACGGACCGGACTGCACGGATATTGTCACTGACAGGCTCAGTAGGGTGTCAGGATGAGTTCGCTCATCGACGTCCCTTTTAGTCAATAGCTGGTGGCCCGTTACGTATTGGCTTATACCTCTGACGTGCTAGTGGTTAAATCCACAACCAAGGTGTTGACGAGTCTTTAGAGTCCACCACACTTTCAGTTACTCAAGTTTCGGGCGAAACGCTGTAGAGGCCGTATGGAGATATGGCAAGGTCCGATCAGATACGTGCGGTATTGCACGGATCAGGATCGGACAGTTTTGTACTAGTGGCCGTATAGTTATATGGCAGGGTTTGATCTGATACGTGCGGTATTGCACGGATCAGGATCGAACGGATTTAACTAGCCGGCTTTGGCTTAAGCTGGTCTTAGTTTAGTACAGTGTAGATTTTGTCTCTTTGCATTTGTATCCGGACGGAATACAGATGCGGGTGTGTATGCACAGTATCGGGGTTTTCCTGTAATTTATTACGGGACCAGTTTTCTGGAGTTGCCATTTTGCATTCCGTTCCGGCCGGTTTTCCTTTGTTCTTTCCCGGCCGGACTTTTTCGATGGAGGGGGTTATTTGCAGTTTTGCAAATAACAATTTGTGGGGGGGTTTTCTTGCATAATGATTGATTATGACACCTTTCATATCTTGCACATTGACTTGCTTTTTATTGATGATTTGAAAGGGTATGGTTGGATTTAAATATGAAGCATGGTGTATGTTTGGATGTGGTCACCTCTTTTCTTATCCTACACTCACCTTCCTTCATACTTATTATTGTTTCCCTCCACCATTTCGATTTGCATTTTTGGCCGGCCACTTTTGAGGAGGAGAGAAAAATGAGAGGTTCATTTTTGATGCTTCATTTGTTCATCTCATTTCCTTGCAAAATTGGTAGCTTCATTTCCCTCCAAAGTTCAATCTTCATTCCTCCATCCAAAGGCAACAAACCCCAAAGAGACTAGTAGCCTCTACACTACACTTCCTACAGCAAATCTTGGACGCGTCGATTCGCCAGCTTCGCGCCCGAGTTGCCTCGGTATTGAGGTGGGAGCCCGTAAAAGCTACAGGCGATGTGGTGCCCCTTTCCGACGAGGAGGAGATGGACGGAGATCCCGCGAGGAGATCGGAGTGGAGATGAAGACCGGAGGACTTGGATCGTCGGTATACATCTTTCCCTTTCTTATTAGTAGCGTAGACTTGTTAATGGTTACGATCCGGAGTTTAGTGCGCGGTGGTGCCGGTTTGCAAAGTCTGCAAAATTTAAGTTTATCACCGTTTCCGCATTCCGGCGTCGGATTGACGGCCGGGGCGCCGCCGTGCACTTACAGTGGTATCAGAGCCTCGCCATTAACTTAGTCTAGCTTTGTGTAATGTGTTTGCATTTCCGATCGATCAAAAAGTCTAAAAACCCGTATTTTGTCGCATCAGTTTTCTGTTGGAAATTTTTAGTGTCGAAAAATTTTTCAGGTTGTAAAATATTTATATACTGGAAAATCTAAGCACTCTGTAAAAATTTGATGAAGTGATACCCTAGTCGGAGCGTGGAAGCGCCGCACTATCCCCAGTTTTGCCGCCCTTCCGCCGCACCCTGTAGCAATCACTGCACCATTTTTTTTCCAGAGGCTTTCTGGGCTTAAATGTGGGTTTCTGGAATATTTAAATTGGGCCCATATTTTCTGTAACTGCTACAGTATTGTTTTGGGGCCCACTTGATATAATTTGATCGGTCGGATATTTTAAACACATTTTTCACAGTATTTACATTATATCTGCGACCGTGAATGTCACTCGATCGGTAAATCCGGTCTAACTGCTATAGCCCGGTTAGACGGATTTGCGAACGTGACTTTCACGTTGATGTTCTATGTATTTGCTGTGATGTTGCGGATCGGTCGTGGGGGATAGCCTGGATGCAATGCTAGTACAGTTTTGTTGTATTATGTACATTTGATATTGCGGGGCGAGCGTCCGACATGTGGACTGCCGTCACTGCCTGATTGTATTATTCTTTTGGGGCACGACCTGGTTGCGGTCGATGTACCCGGTGTATGTATATTTTACTTTCTGTACTAGGATTGCCCCGCGGAGGGGTGCACGGATAGCCGGGTTCTAGAGGGCAACAAGCCCGCATCTCATGGCATTGAGACGGAGGGGACTTCACTCTAGGATTGGCGGGCTATTCGCCGCACTCGTAGGGGGTACAGGTTGACCCAGGAGGGGTGCCCAAGTTACCGGATTCCGTGAAGTGCTGGGTGGTCCATTCACGGTGCTGAAGGGGGCTGCCTCGCTTCAGGTTTTGGCGGGTGACTTGCCGCGCCCGTAGGGGTCTAAGATTCTCATTGCACAGGCTATCCACACGACCAGGGGAACGTCGGGTTTTCAGTAGTGGCTCTGTGAAACCCGGGGATCCCAGATATCTGTATTGTTCTGTGATGCTGTACATTTCTGTGATGTCGCATTTTATTCACGCCTTGAGCGAAATATAATATATTGGTATATATATTAGTAGATGTTGTATATGTTTTACATCCGCGCTAGTCCAGTCCCCGCTCTGTCGTTAGTTAGCTAACCTAACGGGTAATGACGGGACCCAGTGGCGAATGCGGATGGCATATACGTACATCAGTATATTTTCGTTCTTTTTTGGTGTGATCAATTGATGGGACTGCATTGATTCGGATCAATGCAAGTTAAAAAAAAACCTAATCTGATGTTGTTGGAACACTTTTTCAAAAAAAAGCTGTTATTGCAAGGACGTTTACTTTTGTTTTGCATCGTGGTATTCATTTAGAATATCCTGCTCCTCAGTCGACGAGGCAAGGGCCGAGATCCCTTCACCGGGAGTGACCCCTTGGACAAAAAGTTTGCGTCAGGGCATTAACTTCACTATAGCCGATTACTTTTGCTTTGCACCGTGGTATTCAGTTGGAATATCCTGCACCCCATTCTACGGGGAAAGAGCCGAGATCCCTTCACCGGGAGTGACCTCTTTAGCAACGGTTTTTCGTCACTATATTTTTAAAAGCTATCAGTTCCTTCAACGATATCAAGTTCTTTACGTTAAAGGTTTTCGCCAGAAACCATTCGTAGCCCTCCGTCGTTTCAGACGGGTAGCACGTAGTATTCATGCTATGTTTGTTGGCCTTCGTCATGGCATAGTGTATGGTAGCTGCTTGTTGCCTTTCTGCAGCATAGATAGATGCGTTGGTTTGGGACAGTCGTATAGCCTTGTTGGCCTTCGTCAAGGGCTTGTGCGGGTGGGTTCAAATCAACCTGGAGAATGACGGGTAGAACTTGACATGTGACTTATGATTTGTTGGCCTTCGTCAAGGTCATAAGAGCATGGGGCAGAAATCACATCGGGAGTTTCAAAAGTACTGAAACTTGCCAGATATGCGCATACCTTCTGGAGTGTGATACCGTGAGCGGATTCCGTCACGTTATCATGCGATGAGAGTTGGATCCCGATTCCCACTGATGAGTTAGTTTACTCCTCGGGTGACCCCGACTAATTCTTCTTTCAGGTTTGGAGGAGAATTTGAGGTACAGTGGGAGGATTCCAGATTAGATAAATTGGTAACCATTCTGATCTAGGTTAGAGTGCACGCTGAGTGTTTCTTTTCTCTCTCTCTTTGGCAGCGACCATTGACCCGACCCTAAGACTATGACTCAGTGACCAAGTTGACCGAACCTTCTTAAACACTGGCTTTTGGATTGTCAGAGTTGCAGACCTCATTGCCACTCCTACTTTTACCCTTTTCTCCAGGACACCCCGTATTACTACGAACGTCCACTTCCATTGGACAAAACCATCGTATGGTTAGATACGAACTCGAAGGAATTCGAGGATGGTTTCCGGTTCTGGAGAAAACGAATAGGATTATTCAGTTGTCTTTTCTTTTCACCTTCTCTCAGGTTGCGAGTACTCCTTGGTTTAGGAGTAGTACACCTATTACGCAAATTGGATAGTCTTCTTCCAAACCATAGGCTGGTGCCGACCGGTAGGGAATGAAGAAAACCAGTTAGCCTAAACGGTGTACAGAAGGTATTAAGTTCAGACAAAACAAGGGATTAGTAAGAGGGCAAAGTAAATTGCAACAGATATTCACGACCAAACCAAATATTTCGTTACCACTCCCACATCACCTTTGTATTTCTCCAGGACACTCCGTATCACTACGAAGATCCACAATTTATTTGGATACTCCATCGTATGGTTATATACGAACTCGAATGGAACTTGTTCCAGTTCGGGGATGGATTCTGGTTCAGGAGAAATAGGAATAAGGTTTATTCGGTTGTCTTTTATCTTCACCCTCTCTCATTGCGAGTGTTCCTAGGATTGGGACAGTACACCCATTATGCTTATTGGATAGTCTTCTTCCAAACCATAGGCTGGTGCCGAACGGTAGGGAAGGAAGAAAACCATTTGGCCTAAAGGGGTGTGCAGAAGGTAAAGACTAAAGACATATGAAGGGTTTTGGAGAGGTGGCAAAGAATTATACGGTTACAGTCGTGAATCTGGAAGAGGCATTACTAAGAATACCAGGATACCCCATCGAAACATTTCAGTGTTTCAGTTTCACTGTGTAATGTTAAAAGAAAACTGATTTCCCGATTAGACACTTACTCCAGGGTATGTATTTGCCAGGTATGATTCTCACATCTGTATGGTTTTACAGATGATGAGTGGGAGTAAGCTATTGGGAATTAGGTGATTGTCCTCATTATATCGGGATTCGTTGTAATCGGTGATATTTGAGGAAGTCACCTGGGTTATTTGCCGGACGGCAAGTATTTGGTTTTGAATATCCGCCGTTATGCACCAATTTCAAATCGATGTATCTGTACGTCTATTTTCATAGAGTGAGATATACCTTTCTGAAATTATGTCTACGACATTTACCTATATCAGTGGATGATTAGGTAAGGAGCATTAAACAGCGGTGTAATTCTTCTTAACCATAGGTACAGTTTTCGACCTACGACACACAGTGAATGAGTTATCAGACTCAAGGGACTTATACAGAGTATTGTATGTTGTCCAGGGTCCATCAGGACAGAGGGGTTGGTCCTAATACTATATTCTGTTTACTTTTAACTTCTCTAGTTCTTAGACATGTGTTTCGTAGAAACACAGGGTCTAAGTTTTGAGGAGTTATAGGTATTTGAATAGAGTAGAGAACCAGGTGTAGCAAGTATCGGGATTCTTCAAAGTGATCGAAGATGTAGATACTTGTGTATGGTATTCAGTTGATAGTAATGATAAAGAGATCTTTCTTCTCTTTCAGGTTACTCATAATTGGAAGTATTCCTAAGTTGAGTAACGCTGATCGGCCTTCTTCCATTTAGTTGACATGCGCTGGGGACAGCTGCATGATTTGAATCTGGTTCAATTAAATCAGTGCCTCTGTTTTTATATTGGATATAGAACAGTTCATATCTTAACGATGTTAAGGTACGGGGAGTTGTCCGGTTTATGATTAAAACCAGACACTGGATAACTCAAGGCACGTTTCTGTAATGGCTGTTTGTGGGTTGACCCAGGTTATGACGCGGGTTGATTTTCTACCATCTGGATGAACAATAGCGATATTGTTCTAGACTCGCCACAGTTTTATTAAAAATGGATTTTTTTTTCAGAAAACAGTAGTGGGAGTATGGTAGAACTGGAAGTGATTCCAGAACCACAAACGATTACTGAAGATTTGATAAGGAACCTAAAGATTCAATCTGGATTGACATTCCATTGGCCACTCCGCAGATAAGGTGGGTAACTTCAGGCACCCGAGAGGTACTCCGGTAGCCTCAAGGACGGTGACAGGGAAGTTCTTGTTTACCCACAATTGCCATTGCTGTTGTTCCAGGTTACGAGACCCGGTGGGAGGATGAGTATAGCGTCGTTCTAAACCAGTTTTAGAAGTGTACGTCTATATGACTCTGCCAGAGGGTTGTCGTAGTCAGTGGGAGCAGCGGAAGCATTGGTGGACAGGTAGCTTATGTCTATTTATAGACTAAAGCAGAAGTAGCGGAGATAGATCATCTATTTCTAACGTGACAGTCATGGGTTTGACTTCATCAGAATAGGGGATGGATCTGTTGAGAAGGTAGTAGGGTGTGATATCCTGGTATTTGGATGATATACACAGAGTAGGAAAAGAAACTCCTACACTACGATCTTATATACTTTGGTCGTCACACAGTTGTTTCTCCACAAAGGAAATGGATTTTGTATCTGACATACTGGTTACTAGATCTATGGTTTTAGATCTAGATTTGGGTGGTTTCCCAATCAGGGTACTTGACAGCATTCTAAGAGTATTTAGGATGGACGACTCCTGGCACGGTAGTGTACCTGCAGGTAATGGAGTCACCCTCTCCAAAGGTGTCTTACAGACTAAAGGGGAGAGGGACGGGCATGATTGGCAGATCACTTGCTCAGGCAATTGAGTCAATCGTGAGATGTCAAGTACCACACCAGATGTTGTTCTTGCACTAGATGCAATAAGTTGATATTTATCCAATCCTGGAGAAACAGTCGGAAGCAGTTTTTAGAACATAAGTGGATGTTCTAGGGAAATGATAACGACAGCCTCATTCAGGAAACAGTTATCATTCCAGGCTTCCAAGGTGACATGGACGACAAGGAGGTTGTCAGAGTTATAGTTTTTCCTTCTGATGAGGGACAGTATTTTGGACAGGTGATCCAAGGCAATACTGAGGGAGGCATGGCGCGCAGGATACTGATTAAGTTCAGTTGACAATACAGTCTAAGAAGTTTGGATTTGGAGTTCATTTATGAGCTATGTCCCATCAGACATCCAGACACATTCTAAGACAGGTATTGCTCATTTCGGGAGATGGCTTTCTCCGCGAACTTGAGATATAGAGAGACATAGAAAGAAACAACTAAGCGGATCCGCTCACTGAGGCTATTCCTCGAACGCAATAGTTTCGCAAACGAGCTTTGTGAGACTGACTAGTAGAGGAGTTGGGTGTTCGGTATCACACGGGCTGTGAGTATGCGACATCACAATAATTAGCCTTGAGTGCAAGTGGGAGATTGTTGGAGATAGTGCCCTCAGAGTCAATTATTAGGTCACAGGTACGTGATTGTAATGATTGAGGGAGGACCTATCCCGGTAGGACAGTCTTACTCGAGATGATAGTATGCTATCTGGTTTACCTTTATCATCGTGTACTGTTTTAGGTGACATGACACGTCGCTATTACACGTTGATAGAGCCCCTAGGATTCTTGCTTGACCACCAGCAGTATGAGGGCGATCATATAAGTGAGAGCTGGGGGTCTACAAGCATATCCTTAAATGGTCCCTAGTCGTGGGAGTTTCGAGACCGGGCATCGATACTCCATTAGTAGACTAGTGTATACAGTCGAGACCCCGACGAGGGGCGGTGGCCGGTCTCACAAGCCACTGGTGTCAGTTGGATCACCTAAGATGTATACAGGTGCTCATTGGGTTATGAGTACACCGGACAGGACTCGCCGGGAACATGCTAGTTGGTCATATACCAGACGTCAGATGGCAGTTCCCTGGTGACATGTGTGCAGGTTAGTTCATCGACCTGGGGATCGTCATTTGTCTCGTGTGAGTTCCCACTGTACTTTGATTACTACCCTACCACGGCTCAAAGGAGTCGTGCAAACAGGTTTTAGTTGGGTACAGTCCCGAGCCACATGGAGGCAGTGAGCGTATCTTCAGGGGTTCGTCTCTCCCGGTATTGGGGGTGAGGTCGTGCTGTGTCTAGGAGAGCCATTACACAAAGTCCTTGGCCAAGGCAAGGAGATTTACTGGTAGGTATTCCAGTAGTATCTCAGGGTGTTCTGGGCTACACTCCGACACGACTTGTACCGCTTTTGGGGGTCTGACTTTTACCAACCCCCTAGGCCCGCCATGCGATACTCATAGACGAACGGACCGGACTGCACGGATATTGTCACTGACAGGCTCAGTAGGGTGTCAGGATGAGTTCGCTCATCGACGTCCCTTTTAGTCAATAGCTGGTGGCCCGTTACGTATTGGCTTATACCTCTGACGTGCTAGTGGTTAAATCCACAACCAAGGTGTTGACGAGTCTTTAGAGTCCACCACACTTTCAGTTACTCAAGTTTCGGGCGAAACGCTGTAGAGGCCGTATGGAGATATGGCAAGGTCCGATCAGATACGTGCGGTATTGCACGGATCAGGATCGGACAGTTTTGTACTAGTGGCCGTATAGTTATATGGCAGGGTTTGATCTGATACGTGCGGTATTGCACGGATCAGGATCGAACGGATTTAACTAGCCGGCTTTGGCTTAAGCTGGTCTTAGTTTAGTACAGTGTAGATTTTGTCTCTTTGCATTTGTATCCGGACGGAATACAGATGCGGGTGTGTATGCACAGTATCGGGGTTTTCCTGTAATTTATTACGGGACCAGTTTTCTGGAGTTGCCATTTTGCATTCCGTTCCGGCCGGTTTTCCTTTGTTCTTTCCCGGCCGGACTTTTTCGATGGAGGGGGTTATTTGCAGTTTTGCAAATAACAATTTGTGGGGGGGTTTTCTTGCATAATGATTGATTATGACACCTTTCATATCTTGCACATTGACTTGCTTTTTATTGATGATTTGAAAGGGTATGGTTGGATTTAAATATGAAGCATGGTGTATGTTTGGATGTGGTCACCTCTTTTCTTATCCTACACTCACCTTCCTTCATACTTATTATTGTTTCCCTCCACCATTTCGATTTGCATTTTTGGCCGGCCACTTTTGAGGAGGAGAGAAAAATGAGAGGTTCATTTTTGATGCTTCATTTGTTCATCTCATTTCCTTGCAAAATTGGTAGCTTCATTTCCCTCCAAAGTTCAATCTTCATTCCTCCATCCAAATGCAACAAACCCCAAAGAGACTAGTAGCCTCTACACTACACTTCCTACAGCAAATCTTGGACGCGTCGATTCGCCAGCTTCGCGCCCGAGTTGCCTCGGTATTGAGGTGGGAGCCCGTAAAAGCTACAGGCGATGTGGTGCCCCTTTCCGACGAGGAGGAGATGGACGGAGATCCCGCGAGGAGATCGGAGTGGAGATGAAGACCGGAGGACTTGGATCGTCGGTATACATCTTTCCCTTTCTTATTAGTAGCGTAGACTTGTTAATGGTTACGATCCGGAGTTTAGTGCGCGGTGGTGCCGGTTTGCAAAGTCCGCAAAATTTAAGTTTATCACCGTTTCCGCATTCCGGCGTCGGATTGACGGCCGGGGCGCCGCCGTGCACTTACAGTTATAGCCAATCGAACACAGCACAACATCAACTCCCTATACGGGGAGAGACAAAACCCTTCCTATCGCTCATTGCCTCCATGTGATTCGAGACTATACCCAAAAGCCACCGTTTTGCATGCACTCATGGACGTGGTAAGGTGGAAATCAAAGCACAGTAGAAATCACACAATACTCTATGACGATCTCGGGTCTACAGACTAACCTGTACCAGTATCACCGGAGAACTGCTATCTGACTATAGGTATACTACCACCTAGGAGTTCTCGTCGTGTCTGTTCAGTATACCTAGTCTCCACTGAGCACGCGTACACCATCTTTGATGTCCAACACCAATGGATATGGGATCATCCATCGCCCATCATATAGGTCAAGATGCGTGTACGCTAGTCTACTCTGGAGTATCGATGCCCTGTCTCGATACACCCTCGACTAGGAACAGTTATAGGATGTACTCGTGGACTACCCTGGCCCCACTAGTTTGATCTCATCATAGTCTTAGTAGTCGAGTACAGATCCAAAGGGCTTTATCAACATGTGAGAGAAAGATAGTAAACTAATACAAGTCGACATGTTATAACAAAGTGAAACCAGATAGCATACTATCATGTCGAGCAAGAAAGTCCTCTCTATATATATCCAAGCATCCATTATAATATACATCATATGTACAACAATGGCCTCTAGGGCATATACATTACTCACAATTCATGCACTCCACCGTAGGGTAATCCTAGTACATAAAACGAAAATAATATATAGTAATAGTGACATCGACCTCGACCCGGTCATGCCCCAAAATAATATACAAACCGGAAAAGACGGCAGTCCACATGTCGGACGCTCGCCCCGCAATAATAAATGTACAAATGAATACAAACTGTTCTAAAACATTGCACCACCGGCTATCCACCACGACAATCCAACCATAATATCAACACAATCACAGAACATCAACGTGAATGTCATGTTCGCAAACTCATCTAAAACTGTAACCTTTCGAAAATCGTTTAGGCAGTTTTTCGGTAATCGGCTAATTTTTCGGCTTTTTCCGTAAAAAGTCAAAATAGGTATTTTTATTGTAGACCTAATTATACAAAATTTAGATAAGATATTACTATAATTTGGTCACTAAAATGTCACTTAAAATTTTCTAGTTAAATAAAAAAAAATCGTAATTAATTATTTTTAATATTATTTTAAGCTTTTAAAAATACATTAAATTAGTGATAAATACAAATTTAATTAGGTAAATTACACACTTGGGAAATATTATAAACTAAAATTTAGTGTTAATAAAATTTTATCAAGACTTTTCAAGATTTTAGTTCTTTGGTTAAAAATTAAAGCAAAAATGGCTTAAAAAGGGTTTTTTTTGTAAAATTTGATGTGATGGTCATTTATTGATCTTGTGAAGGACTTTTGTGTACAAAATTCCACACCATTCCCTCACACCTCTCCCTTGCTCTCCTCTGGGCAAAATGCTTCAGGTTTTTTTTCCCCATTTTCCCCATTTTTGTTTAGCTTAAAACTCTTGAAAAATCCATAAAAATCCACCGAAATTCACTAAATCCTTCTCTAATTCAACCCAAAACCTTAAGCCATCCCTTCTCAACCCCAAATTGGTTTAAAGTAAGGAGAAAAGAGGCAACTTTAGAGGTTTAGTTCAAGGGAATCAACACTTGTAAGGTAAAATTCTAATCTAGTTGTTTAATTGTAGTTCAATTATGCTAGATTAGAAAGTTTAAGTGTGAATTTTAGTTATAAATTCTTGTTTATGAAATTTCAAGAAAGGGATGAAGTTTTAGATTAGGGTTTGAAGTATGATAATTGGGTTAAAATTTGTGTTGTGGCCATCTAGTAGTTTTAATTGGATGTTAGAGTTGGATTGTGATCGCGATATCGTTAATTCGCGATGTTCGCATCGAAATCGGTATGCAAATTGCTTACTAGTTTTTCTAAAAAATTAGAATGCGATCAAATTGCGTTATGTTAGCGATATAATTAGCTTCGTATAGGACTATTAGAGTGCGCGAACGTGGGGTTTCGTCTAGTCGGGTTTTAGTTTTGTCGATTTCCCCGAAATGACGATTCTAGTTAAAGATTAGCGATTTTCGTGCGTTTTCCCGCGCACCGAGTGCATGCTATGTTTAATTCGAGAGCGTCGACAATTGTATATTGTGACTTGCATCGTTTTAGGTTTTGTAATCCTATGCTTGATATTGTGCAAATATAGGATCGATCGGGGAAACTTCGGACACGGCGCGTAAAGGCAAGGCGGTGGTCGGATCGGATTAGCGGGGATTTCAGGTGAGTAGATATATTTATCTATGGGGGAATCGTCTGGATGGCGCGAGGCACCCCCTAGTTAGGATTACCCTATTTCTTGCATGATTTATATTGTTAGTTAGCTTATCCCTTTATTTACATTGCATACCCTTATAGCTAACCGTATACTAGATTGCATGGACATTCATATAACATTCATATACACATATGCAATATCACTTCGTAGGACACGAACACCATTACCATTGGCATCTGTTGCACGCGCACTATTCATGTGACACACACGCCTTTGGTAATTGGCATGCCGCGTGCACTATAGAACCCGTTTAACTTAATATCGCCACTTGCATTCATACATGATATATGAAATTGTATAGCATGCATATACCTCGCATCATCATCATATTTACATAGATTTCTAGCCAAAATTCACATCGTATACATTGATATCATATATAACATGTGAACATTATGATTTTCTTGAGGATTTCAGTATTGCTGCGATTTTTGGATTTTTGGGGAAAACCGCAAGAATTTAACAAAAACTAATATTTATCATTTTTAAAACAAAGTTGCGGTTTTCTCGTGATGTATGTGTCGTCCACCATGAGTTTTCATGTTTTCTGTTGGATTTCGAGACCCGATTCGAGGAGTGGATGAACCGTCTCGGGTACATGGTGGGCCCGGTATGGTACCCCGGGGCAAGAAGATCGAGTTGTAGACGATGAGCCTGGCAGGGGAAGACTACCTACCGGTGATGTCTGGCGCGGCGGATATCCGGAGAATACCGACCGTTGTCGTGAGATTGGATGATATGGGCCGATCTGGACTGACGGAGCCCGATATTTGAGACATTGATACAGTGAGATATTGAGACAGATATGATTTCATATTTGGTGTCGATGCTTGACACGGGTTTTCTGATGATTTCTTGATGGTACTTAGCTATTATACAGATATTCATCTTCTAAAATTAAGAATTTGTAGGGTTCCTAGGCACTCTAATGGAGTCTCACAAGTGATCAAACATGGCCAATTGAAATTTTACAAGTGCCTATTAACCCTAATACGGATCGTTAACTAGATAAATAGGCGAAGCAAGCAAGTAAACGGAAATATAGCTAAAGGAAAGGGGCTACAACCTTTGTAGATCCGTTCCACCACCTCCTAAGCTCCGTGATGAAGTCCCCTCGCTGTCCAAATCATATCTTGGGCTCTAGCGTCGGCTTCATCGGAGAAAAACGGGCTAGGTCATCGACGACGATGCCGAAGATGATCTACGTCGAGGCATCGCTAGATCAAGCTCCAACTTCACCAAGTCAAGAAAACTTGTGAAGGAAACACCCTATACTACTTGGCAAGAGGTAGAGGATGAAGAAATAGGAAGTGGGTAGACTTTAGATTTGGATTTCACACACTTTTTCATCAATCACCATTGATGTAGCAAGCTTTTTTCTCATGGAGGAAGAAGAATAAGATGAAGAAAAAGAATATGATAAGTATTAAGTAAATGATAGATAAATCAATACTTATCATTTACTAACCTTTGGTTAGTTGTAGAGAATGGACCATGGTTAACTTGAATGGTTAGGGTTAAGGATGAGACAAGAATGGTGGACTAATTCAAAGCTTCAAGAATCTTCAACTAGCAAACAAAAATAGCAACCATTCTTTTCTCATCTTTTTCCAAAATAAATAAATAAATAAATAAGAAAAAAAAAACCTAATCATAATCTTAACCAAGGTCTAATTCTTTACACTAACCCTAGCTTGC
This sequence comes from Agapanthus africanus, assembly GCA_030015575.1. Lineage (NCBI taxonomy): Eukaryota > Viridiplantae > Streptophyta > Magnoliopsida > Asparagales > Amaryllidaceae > Agapanthus > Agapanthus africanus. Next base: position 666,820,566 of record CM057338.1, read on the forward strand.
ATGTATCATCAAACATGATACAATCATGTGCACAAAATATATCACATATGCAATGTGCACAAACCAAGTGAGTAAATCCATTTAAAGTGAACCAATACTAGTTAATGCAAAGTAATATATCAAATATATAATTATACATTAAATCATTAAATCAACACTTGATTCAATGATCCGGTCATGTCGCATATAACCGGCTAGTATCCAATGTATCTGCTTATCGAATCAATCCTTGATTCGATAACTAGGTTATATCGCATATAACAAATCGATACATTCGTCGCGAGAATGAAATACGGTATCACATACACGTATTATTCTCGGTCCCGCACATATCTCATATGCGCTCCTATTTCGTTTCGCTTGAGCCAGGAAACCTCTGTGTAGGACTCTAAAGACTCGTCAATACGCCGGTAGCGGATGATGATCATATCAAGCACCCACAAGCCGCAAGCGATCTGCTAAACGTAACGGCCACCCGGGTATTGAGCGATCAGAAGATCGACGAGCAAGCCCGCTCACACTCCTGCGAATCCAACAAGTAACACTTACCGTACAGTCCGGTCTGATCGTCTGATATGTCGCATATCTCGCCTAGGGGTGGTAAACGTCAGACCCCAATAGCTCGATAAGTCATGCCGACTTGAGGTCCATAACATTCGTGAAACTACTGATAACTCTTACCAGTATATCACTACAACCATGGCCAGGGATTTCCTGTTATGGCCAGTCGAGCATAGCACAACATCAACCCTCAATACCGGGAGAGACGAATCCCCTCCTATCACTCATTGCCTCCATGTGAATCGGGACTGTACCCAAAAACCACCTGTTTGCACAACTCAGTAGAGCCGTGGTAGGGTGGAAATCAAAGTACCCAGTGTCACCAGAGAACTGCCATCTGACGTGAGGTATAATACCATCTGGGAGTTCTCGGCGAGTCCGTTCAGTGTACCCAGTCTCCACTGAGCACCCGCATACCATCTTCGATGTCAAACACCAATGGATATGGGATCATCCATCGCCCATCACATGGGTCGAGAAGATATGCGCTAGTCTACTCTGGAATATCGATGCCCCGTCTCGATATTCCCACGACTAGGAACAATGAAGGATGTACTCATTGACTACCCAGGCCCCACTAGTATGATCTGCATCATAGTCCTGGAAGTCGGGTACACATCCTAAGGGCTTTATCAATATGTAATCAGAGAGACAGAAAGTATACATGTTAAGATAAAGTGCAACCAGATAGCGTACTATCATGTCGAGCAAGAAAGTCCTACCTATATATGTCCCAGCATCCACTACAATATACATCCAATGTACAGTAATGGCCTCTAGGGCATACATATAACTAACAATCTCCCACTTGCACTAGGGCCATCTGTAGCAGTGGTTTCAGTATCACATACTCAACCATCCCATAAAAGTCTCTCTTTGGGAAAAGGCCTTCGTGAGTGGATCCGCCGTGTTGTCCTCTGAGTCTACTCTCCTAACCTAGATCATCCTGGAGATCAATTATCTCCATGATCAGGTGATGCTGCCTCAGAATATGTCTGGGTCACTGATAGGATCAGGGTTCCAGGGTCGAAGCCTCACTTCCATTGTCACACAATGGTAGGAACCTAGTTCATCTTATGAACTTAATATACACCCAAACTGCTTCTTTGGTAGTATCTTTAATAGCGATGTTACCAGCCTTTATCGTCTAGTTTGCCACGGTATCTAGCTTGGAACTCTTCCAACATACCGTCCCTTTACTGAGTGTAAAGACAGTGCCTGTGACTGACATTCAGTCGTCTTTATCACCCTGGAACACTTCCAGTGATTCTCCCCAGGATCGATTGATACCATCTCACTACAACTAGTGAGTATCCTAACATTCAATTAGATCTATCTCATAGATCCAAAGCTTAGGATTTAGTAGGTATCACTTTGATCCTATATGGAAAATCTTTGTGATAAGCGGAGATTGATCGAGTGTAGCATAGGAAACTCCTTCCCTAACAAGAGTATGTCATCCACGTACTCTACGAGGATCGTCACCATATTCCCTACTACCTTTTTGTTTATACAAGGTTCATCTACCATTTTGATGATGTCAACTTCTTTGACTAATCCATCAAAACAGATGTTCCAACTCCGCGATGCCTGCTTTATCCTATAAAGCATCTTGCACACGTTTCCGCTGCTCCCACTGACTACGAGGCCCTCTGGCTGTGTTCTTATAGACGTTCTCTTCTAAATCAATATTTAGAAAAGTAGTCATGGCACCCAACCACCGGATATCGTAGTCATGGTATGTAGCCGTGTCAAGTAGGATCTGGATGGATTTAAACATAGTCCATGGAAAAGGTTTCATCATTATCCGTGCCCGGTTGATGACGAAAACCTTTAACAAGTCTAACTTTGAAAGTCTCAACTTTTCCATCTACACCAAGTAATCTTCTCAAGATATACTTTGTCCTGATGGGGATTTAACCCTTCAGATATAGCAACCAAAGTCCATACTTTGTTGGTGTGTATGGATTCCATCTCAGACCGCAAAGCATCCAGCCATTCTTACAGAGTCCCTACTCTTGATGGCCTGCTCGAAACTAGTTGGGTCATCATCTCATGATGCATTCCTTGCTCCCACTGTCATCGAGAAACCGAGGTATCTCTCAGGCGGACGAGGAACCCTACTAGATCGGCGGAGAGGATGAGGTTCGTCGGGAATCTACTGAATCCTTTGGTTCTACCAAATTATCTGCAGTTTTGTACAGCTGGAACCTTTCCAGTTCTACAGAACTGATCTTGCCTCGATCTTGTCCGGATTTTGCTTTTGACATAGGCCGGACAATCCTAAATCTTAACTTACTTAAGAGATAGGCTCTTCCCATACCATATCTCATATGGAATGGTAGGCACTGATTTGATTCGAACCTAATTCAATAGGTATGCAGCTTCTCAAGTGCATAACTCCCAAAAGTAAATAGGTAACTCAGTAATACTCATCATAGAGCACACGATATCTAATATTGTGTGATTGCTCCGCCCCGATACACCGTTGTGCTGTGGTGCATTCAGAGGAGTAATACTGAGAAAGAATCTCATTTTCCTTTAGAATAGTCCAAGGATTCCATGCACAAGTATTCTCCTCCCTGATCTCATCATAGGACATAATACTTATACCCAGTTATTGGTTCTCTACTTCTAACTTATATTCTGTGAATACCTCAAAAAGTTCGGACTTATGTTTCAACAGGAACATATGACTGAATCTTGAGAGATTATCAGAGAATATAATGAAGTAAAAAGAACCAGTCCTGGCATGTGTAGACAGGAGACCTTATATACATCATCATGTATCAGTCCCAAGAGTTTACTAACTCTTTCTCTGTTTCCAGTAAACAGAGCTGGTGTCATTATATCTTTGTGACATGACTGGCAAGTTTCACAAGATGTAAATTCAAACTGATTTAAATATGCATCTAAATGTAACTTCAGCTAGTCGGGTCGCATTGATATGACCTAGTCTACAATACCTCAAGAAGAATTCGTTCATTTCTGAACTCTTCCTCTTGTGTGTGTTCTGTATACGAGGAACTGTAGTTTGATTTAGAACGTCAATGCTTTTAGATAACGTGCCTGAACCGATCAACTTTTGATATAGGAAATTTTCAAAACATTATCCATCAATACAAAATTATATCCTTTCTTTACTAATAAAGAGACTGATATGATTTTGTATATCAGGTTCGGTATCTAATAGCATTTGTTCAGAATCAATGTATTCGTAATACAGGGTGACAGTGACCAACAGACTTGGCTGCAACACTTGCCCCGTTTTTTGTCTCATGAAACTTATCACCCGTTCTCAGTTTTTCTACCTTTTTGTAGCCCTATGTAAAAGATTACATATCTGGGATCCTGATCCGGTATCATATACCCAGGATGCAGAGGATACTGAGAAACAGTTCTTTGTAATGAACACACCCGAAGGAGATGCATCATATGCACTTTCTTCGTTTGGGCGGCATAGGAATTCTGGTATTCCCCTATTTCCTGCTCTGTCTTATAACAATTATAAGTTGGAGCGGGACCAACGTTCCCCAGCTCAGTATAACAAGCGGGTTCGGTCAATACATCCGTATTATTATCTTGATTAAGGCGTGATATGGTCGCTACCAGGAGAGAGAGAGAAGAAAACACTCTGCGTGCGCTCTTGCAAGATCAGATTGGTTATATATTTTATCTAATCAGGATGGCTCCCACTGTTTTTATCAAATCTTCCTTCAAACCTTAAAAGGAAAGACTAGCCGGGATTAATTACACTCTACAAGTTCGCCAATCTTTCAGCCAGGCCAGTGTCGGTACTTTGAGGGAGGTTCCCCGTGCTTTCGCACGGACCTAATTACAATAAACCTCGTTTTCCCAGAGGCGTAACCCCGTTGACACCTTTCTAGACACCTACTTGATCGGCTAATTGCAAAGTGCAAAACTCTCCCAGGAGTAACAATTACTCGCAGTGGGTATCGGGATCCAACTATCACATAGAAGGTATGTAATCTCATTGCAAGTTTCAACACTTGAAACTCCCGATAAAGGCTTTTACCCCTAGCACCTATGACCTTAACTATGGTCAACAAATCATAAGTACTAGTCAAGTTCTACCCGTCATTTCATGATTAATTAGACCCACCCACATGACCCTTAACTAAGGTCAACAAAGTCACGCGACTGTCCTAACTAATCGCATCATATGCGGTGTAGGAAGACATCACTTAGCTACCGTACACTGTGCCTTGACTATGGTCAACAAACACAGCACGAATACTTAGTCTACTTTCTAAAATGACGGAGGGTTGCGAATGGTTTTTGTGAAAACCTTTAACGCTTTGAACTTGATCTCGTTGCGGAATCAAATGGTTTTTTAATGGAATGTTTTCGAGGCTTTTCTAGTTTTGCTAAAGGGGTCACTCCCGGTGAAGGGATCGTCGACCCTTTCCTCGTCGAATGAGGTGCGGGATATATCATATATATCACTGTGCAAAGCGAAAACTATAGAAGCGATCAAAGACAAACCGAGTGTGTAGCATCTGCCAGTTATTGCTAAAGGAGTCACTCCCGGTGAAGGGATCTCGGTCCTTTCCTCATCGAATAAGGTGCAGGATGTTCTATAATGAACACCGCGATGCAAAGCAAGAACTGTAGCTACCTGTTTTTATTTTGAAATTCGATTCCGCAACATCAATTAGGTTTATTTTCTTTCATTAATCTCATTAATGAATATCCCATCATCTAAGTCCACCTAAACATCACAGATAAATATAACGTACGGTTATGCCATCCGCATTCGCCTCGATGTCCTGTCTGCACCGTTAGGTTAGGTAACTAACGGCAGAGCGGGGCAGGGCTAGCGCGGGTGTAAAACATAAGCAACGTCTATATAATATATCATATATACTATATATAATACCTGTCACAGAACATCACATGATCACAGATAAATCACAGCAGAAGAAACATATGAAATATTGGATATACTAGGACGTCCGTGTTTTCAATACGAGCCAGTATAAAACACGGATTCCACGGTCGTGATGAATAGTCAATCCCACACCCCAAGACCCCTACGAGAGCGGCAAGCAACCCTACCAATTCTAGGGTTAGGAGACCCGGACTCGACTCCTCGAGTTGGTCTCCCACTGGACCCCAGAACCCGGTTACTTATGCTCCCCTCCTTGGGTCTATCCTAGTGCAGAAAAGTAAATAATATACATCAACGGTGACAACTTCCGCAACCTGGAAGTGCCCCAATAAAAGAATATTACATACAAGTTTTTACATGAATGAAAATGAAAAACACTCATCTCACATAAAAAAACCCCGGCTATTCAAACACGACGATCCAATATAACATATCCAGCAACACATAACATCACATGTCATCAACGTAAGTAAATATGCGCATCCCAATTGTCGTTGACATATAGCAACGAACCGGCGATATCATATATTACACTTACGGTCACAGAAAAGAAAGTGTAAAACTACAACAATTGGAATCCGCAACCACCTCAGACATCGCATGCCTGACCAAATGAATTACTTAGACATCGCATGCCTAACAATTATAAACCCTGCATTTTAGTCTCATTATCGAAAAATCTTTTCAATATCAAGTCGGGCAATTCAACAGGATTCCCGACATTCTGATCGAATGCTCGTCGCAAACTTTAGTAGACGGCCGCACCCCCGAAACCGTCGACGAAGCGCACCAAGGCGGAACACCGCTACCGCGAGCACCTGAACGGATGCTTTCGGCGACGGGGTTCTCCTACAGTCACTTGGTCGGGGCAATGGAGTGAGGCTGTCTATCAAGTTTACCCGGCGAGTATCCGCGTACACTACGTGATTGCGACGGACTTTTGATCACATCAAAATTCCGTGGCAACCGATCAAGTGAGACTAAACTGCTATGTTTATAATATTCATTCCGTTATCTCATAACTATTTGTGAATTCCAATTATTGTATCACATTCCGGATAAACAGAAAATGCTAAACTTTTCGATCGAACAATCGAACACCCTAGTTTTCCCGATACTACTCAACACATGAAATAAGTCTAACAACATTCAGTTCGTGCCTCAGTACCAACGGTCCAGCCGTAGAAGGGTCAAGCCAACGCCTCACATGTGGCACGCCGTACTGCCCCAAACTCGAAGGTTCAAAGGGCGGTTCAAGACGGTCACATAATCGAGTTAAGGTTTGTTGTCTTCTAGAGGGTCCATCGCGTTACTTGCACTACTTAGAACGTCGTTAAACTACGGAAAAATCCAACAATTGGAAATTTCCCGGCAGGGGAAAAAGTGGGTATTTATATCCGGTCGAACTTTTTAACATATTCTAAAAATACCCGGAAAAGCACACCGACAAAATTAGACAGTCCGATCGAATACACCGAGTCCCCAATACTACTCAAAAAATGCAACTCTGGAAAAATTATTAAAAATCCCCAGGAAAACCAGCACAGACAACTAAGAGTTACTGTGCAAAATAGGATGCACAAAAAGACAAAAGGGCCGCGGATCCGCCGCATGAGCCTCCTGTAAGGCCGCGGATCCGCGCCGCCTTTATGGAATCAAGACCACGAATTTTACAGTATGTCTTAGATCTTCCTGCTGATTTTTCTGAATATTTTTAATCTCGAAAAAACCACATTTTACAGAAATGTCCAGAGAGCATTTTCAAAGTCGGGTTTTGGGTCGATCGGACTTCTGATTCCGTCGGGACTTCGCCTAAGGCTCTAGCTAGGCTCTGATACAACTGTAGGGTTCCTAGGCACTCTAATGGAGTCTCACAACTGATCAAACATGGCCAATTGAAATTTTACAAGTGCCTATTAACCCTAATACGGATCGTTAACTAGATAAATAGGCGAAGCAAGCAAGTAAACGGAAATATAGCTAAAGGAAAGGAGATACAACCTTTGTAGGTCCGTTCCACCACCTCCTAAGCTCAGTGATGAAGTCCCCTCGCAGTCCAAATCATATCTTGGGCTCTAACGTCGGCTTCATCGGAGAAAAACGGGCTAGTTCATCGACGACGATGCCGAAGATGATCTACGTCGAGGTATCGCTAGATCAAGCTCAAACTTCACCAAGTCAAGAAAACTTGTGAAGGAAACACCCTATACTACTTGGCAAGAGGTACAGGATGAAGAAATAGGAAGTGGGTAGACTTTAGATTTGGATTTCACACACTTTTTCATCAATCACCATTGATGTAGCAAGCTTTTTTCTCATGGAGGAAGAAGAAGAAGATGAAGAAAAAGAATATGATAAGTATTAAGTAAATGATAAATAAATCAATACTTATCATTTACTAACCTTTGGTTAGTTGTAGAGAATGGACCATGGTTAACTTGAATGGTTAGGGTTAAGGATGAGACAAGAATGGTGGACTTATTCAAAGCTTCAAGAATCTTCAACTAGCAAACAAAAATAGCAACCATTCTTTTCTCATCTTTTTCCAAAATAAATAAATAAATAAATAAGAAAACAGAAAACCCTAATCATAATCTTAACCATGGTCTAATTCTTTACACTAACCCTAGCTTGCATGTATCATCAAACATGATATAATCATGTGCACAAAATATATCACATATGCAATGTGCACAAACAAAGTGAGTAAATCCATTTAAAGTGAACCAATACTAGTTAATTCAAAGTAATATATCAAATATATAATTATACATTAAATCATGAAATCAACACTTGATTCAATGATCCGGTCATGTCGCATATAACCGGCTAGTATCCAATGTATCGGCTTATTGAATCAATCCTTGATTCGATAACTAGGTTATATCGCATATAACCAATCGATACATTCGTCGCGAGAATGAAATACGGTATCACATACACACATTATTCTCGGTCCCGCACATATCTCATATGCGCTCCTATTTCGTTTCGCTTGAGCCAGGAAACCTCTGTGTAGCACTCTAAAGACTCGTCAATACGCCGGTAGCGGATGATGATCATATCAAGCACCCACAAGAAGCAAGCGGTCTGCTAAACGTAACGGCCACCCGGGTATTGAGCGATCAGAAGATCGACGAGCAAGCCCGCTCACACTCCCGCGAATCCAACCAGTAACACTTACCGTACAGTCCGGTCTGATCGTCTGATATGTCGCATATCTCGCCTAGGGGTGGTAAACGTCAGACCCCAATAGCTCGATAAGTCATGCCGACTTGAGGTCCATAACATTCGTGAAACTACTGATAACTCTTACCAGTATATCACTGCAACCCTGGCCAGGGATTTCCTGTTATGGCCAGTCGAGCATAGCGCAACATCAACCCCCAATACCGGGAGAGACGAATCCCCTCCTATCGCTCATTGCCTCCATGTGAATCGGGACTGTACCCAAAAACCACCTGTTTGCACAACTCAGTAGAGCCGTGGTAGGGTGGAAATCAAAGCACAGTGGGAGACACACAAGACTCTATGACGATCTCGGGTCAACAGACTAAGCTGTACCAGTATCACCAGAGAACTGCCATCTGACGTGAGGTATAATACCATCTGGGAGTTCTCGGCGAGTCCGTTCAGTGTACCCAGTCTCCACTGAGCACCCGCATACCATCTTCGATGTCAAACACCAATGGATATGGGATCATCCATCGCCCATCACATGGGTCGAGAAGATATGCGCTAGTCTACTCTGGAATATCGATGCCCCGTCTCGATATTCCTACGACTAGGAACAATGAAGGTTGTACTCATTGACTACCCAGGCCCCACTAGTATGATCTGCATCAAAGTCCTGGAAGTCGGGTACACATCCTAAGGGCTTTATCAACATGTAATCAGAGAGACAGAAAGTATACATGTTAAGATAAAGTGCAACCAGATAGCGTACTATCATGTCGAGCAAGAAAGTCCTACCTATATATGTCCCAGCATCCACTACAATATACATCCAATGTACAGTAATGGCCTCTAGGGCATACATATAACTAACAGAATTCAATACCCTTAGCATTTAAAACACTTAAAGATTTAGTAATGACATTGCATACATGTGCATGCATACTAGAAGTATTATATCACATATGGACATACATGTTGTGACGCATTGCGTGCATTCTTACGATTGCCTTACTAGATGTTATATTCTACTCACGAGCTGGCAACTCACCCCCGTTCTGCCACAGTGTCTTGCAGGTCGGACCCGTCACCCTTGTAGCGGCGGGCTATCTTATTATCAGCTCCTTTTGCTCAGACTCGCGACATCTCCCGTAGGTGGGTTGCGAGCATATTTTATTTCTTTTGCTCTATCATTGTATCTAGTATTCTCCATCTACCACTTTATATTGTATATGCGACCTAGTGATGAGACTGAGAGATTTGTATATTTGTGGTTTCTTTTGGGTCGAGCTCACTTGAGCCGGCGTTGTGTTTTCTGATATTTTGCGTTTCTTTTATGCTCTTTTTTTGATATTACTTATATATTGCATGTGGTTGTGATCCGCCTTGGGCGAAGAGCTAGCTCCCGCTTGGGGATGCCATTTTATGATTACGGGTTATATATATCTTGTTGTACCCATTTTGGGGGATAGAAAATACAGGGGAGACTCTGCCGAAATTTTTGGGAAATTTTGATGTTTTTTTTAAAAAATGGATTCTATGCAACTTAAATGATTTTAAAAACCGTCTTCATTAAAGGTTTTCCTTCATTCGCTTTTGATTTTGGTTTAGATTTTCTGGGCTTTGGCTGACTTAGGTTACGGTACGCCTTTAGACGTCTCGTAATTTAAGTGCCAGTCACGTTCCGTACTTTTGGGTCGTGACAAAGTTGGTATCAGAGCGTAGGTTTTACCATTCTGAGTGTAGGACGACCTTGGTAGATGGAGTAGGTGACTTAAGCAGAGTGGCGTAGCGTGGGTATGATCCGCGGCATACTTACGATACGGTACTCCGCCTAAGTGACCTTAGGACATAATTGCTTGTATTTCCTTTCTTGATTCCTTGCATTCCTTGATTCAATTGCAATGTCCTTATCATTCCTGTTTCTTATTCCAGCTTCGATACCGCCAAAGACTACGAGAGTTCAGCGGGCTGCCGCTAGGGATGAGATTCGGGCGGGCCCGTCTGAGGCGAGGATCGAGCGGGATGATACGCCTGTCCCTCTGGGTCATACTGATCCTCCTTATCCAGACCGTATTGACAGATTAGAGGCCGGCATGCAGGAGTTGCGGCAGATGATGGGATCTTTAGTTGAGTCCAGTCGGGCACAGAGATCCGAGGACGTTCCTTCCACCGCACAGACCACGATCGTACCTGCTGCACAGATGGTCACTCCTACTGCTACTACGGAGACTATCCCTGTTTCACTACAGGAGTTCATGAGATTGAGACCTCCAGCTTTTACCGGTACAGATGCGACAGAGGACCCACAGGCATTTCTTGATAGGATGGCTCGGATCTGCCGTTCGTTGAGGTGTTCTGATGATAGATTGGTGGAGTTTGCGAGTTTTCGTCTGGAGGGTCTTGCCCAGACATGGTACGATTCAGTAGAGAGAGGCCGAGCTGCAGGTCTACCTTCTATGACCTGGGATGAGTTTACATCTGCATTTCATGCCCGTTTTCTTCCGGAGAGTGTCCGAGATGCTCGAGCCCATAGTTTTGAGTCTTTGCGCAAGACTCCTGGGATGACGGTGTCGGAGTATGATATACAGTTTACTCATTGGTCTTGATATGCTCCATACCTAGTCGACACAGAAGAGAAGAGAATAAAGAGGTTTGTACGAGGGCTTGATACACAGCTATTCCTTGCCATCGGCACCCAGCAGTCGTCTCCAGGATGTTTTCGGTGCGGGAGTCAGTACCACCGTATCAGAGACTGTACCATGGGGCGTCCGGGCGCGGCGACAGTCCCACATGTGACTTTACCACCATCACCACTTTCTCAGAGAGCTTTACTTCCTACTCTTGATGATGCTTCACGCCAGCTAGATGCTTCTAGAGGCCGTGGGCGTGGCGGTCCGGTTCAGAGAGGACGAGGCGACAGAGGCAGAGGCCGAGGTAGAGGCAGAGGACAGCCAGCTATTAGTGGTGGATAGGCCCGAGTGTTCGCGTTGACTCCTCAGGATGCACATGCATCCAATGCCGTCGTGACAGGTACTCTGCCAGTATGTTCTTTTGATGCACGGGTATTATTTGATCCAGGATCCACACATTCCTATGTATCCACGTATTTTGCACCGAGGTTGGGCCGAGAGTCTTCTCCGTTAGATCAGCCGCTTGTCGTTATTACACCGGTAGGCGAGTCTTTTGTTGCCCGTTTTGTGTACCGATCGTGTTTCGTTCGTATCGGGGAGAGAGATTCTTCAGTTGATTTGATTCTCCTCGATATGCTAGACTTTGACGTTCTTCTTGGTATGGACTGGCTAGCCACCTGTTATGCATCCGTGGACTGCCGTGAGAAAGCAGTCAGATTCAGTTTTCCTGGTGAGCCTGTTCTTGTTATTCAGGGAGATCGTAGCGCTACCCTTCCCAGCTTGATTTCTTCTCTTCGCGCTGGTCAGCTCTTAAGAAAAGGGTGTCAGGGATTCTTAGCTTATATTCGTGATACTAGCTCCACAGAGGTTCCGTTGGACCAGGTCCCTGTTGTGAGAGAGTTTCCTGATGTTTTCCCTGACGAGCTGCCTGGTCTTCTACCAGAGCGTGAGATTGAGTTCTGCATCGACCTGATCCCCGGCACGGGGCCTATCTCTATACTGCCTTATCGGATGGCCCCGGCGGAGCTGAGAGAGCTAAAGGATCAGTTACAGGACTTGCTGGACAAAGGGCTTATCCGACCGAGTGTGTCACCTTGGGGTGCTCCCGTCCTGTTTGTTAAGAAGAAGGACAGAAGTATGCGTTTATGCATTGATTATCGTCAGCTGAACCGGGTTACTGTGCGGAACAGATATCCCCTACCCCGCATTGATGACTTATTCGATCAGCTCCAGGGTGCAGGGTTCTTCTCGAAGGTTGATTTACGGTCAGGTTATCACCAGTTGCGGGTTCGGAAGGAGGATATTCCGAAGACGGCTTTCCGTACTCGATATGGTCATTATGAGTTCTTGGTGATGTCGTTCGGACTCACCAATGCCCCGGCAGCATTTATGGATTTGATGAACCGTGTATTCAGGCCGTATCTCGATCAGTTCATTATTGTGTTCATTGACGACATCTTGGTTTATTCTCGGAGCCGGGAGGAGCATGAGCAGCACTTACGTATCACATTGCAGACTTTGAGGGAGAATCAGCTGTTCGCCAAATTTTCCAAGTGCGCATTCTGGTTAGACAGTGTCGACTTCTTGGGTCATGTGGTGACGAGAGATGGTATTTGTGTGGACCCGAAGAAGATCGAGGCAGTTTAGCGTTGGCCTAGACCGGTATCAGTTACAGAGGTTCGCAGTTTTCTAGGTCTGGCCGGCTATTATCGACGTTTTGTCCAGGATTTCTCTCGCATTGCTACATCTTTGACCGGGTTGACCCGGAAGGGGGTTCCTTTTGATTGGACCCAGGCATGTGAGGATAGTTTCCAGCAATTGAAGACTCGTCTGACTACTGCACCAGTGTTAGCATTGCCTTCAGGATCAGGCGGGTTCGTGGTATATTGTGATGCTTCTCGAGTGGGGCTGGGCTGTGTATTGATGCAGCACGACAGAGTTATTGCGTATGCTTCTCGGCAGCTGAGGAAACACGAGCAGAACTACCCCACACATGATTTAGAGATGGCTGCAGTGGTATTTGCACTTAAGATCTGAAGACATTACCTATACGGTGAGTCGTGCCAGATATTCACCGACCACAAGAGTTTGAAGTATATTTTCCAGCAGCGAGATCTGAATCTGAGACAGCGCCGGTGGATGGAGTTGGTGAAGGATTATGACTGCGAGATTATATACCATCCGGGCAAGGCGAATATGGTGGCAGATGCTTTGAGTAGGAGGCCCGGAGGTAGCTTATCTTGTTTGAGAGCAGTACAGATGCAGTCGACGGCGGATTGGCAGGCTTTATGTGATAGCAGAGTGCAGTTCGAGTTTACTCCTACAGGGGGACAACTGGCCTATTTCAGAGCACGCCCACAGTTACTTGACCGTATCCGTGAGGCACAGTCCGGTGATGCCCGTATATTAGAGATTATTGAGCAGATTCGGCAGGGCAGAGTTTCTGAGTTCGTGATTGATGATCATGGGATACTTCGATTTGGGACTCGACTGTGCGTGCCAGATTCAGAGGGACTGAGGCGTGATATTCTCGAGGAGGCACATAGGTCAGTATACAGTGTGCATCCAGGTTCCACCAAGATGTACCGTGATTTGAGAGAGGTATACTGGGGGGACGGGATGAAGAAGGATATTACAGACTTTGTATCGAGATGCCTGACTTGTCAGCAAGTCAAGGCCGAGCACCAGAGGCCAGCCGGCGAGTTACAGCCTTTACCCATCCCTGAGTGGAAGTGGGAGCAGGTCTCCATGGACTTCATTGTCGGTCTACCCACAACTAGTCGAGGGTATGACTCTATTTGGGTGATTGTGGATCGGCTGACGAAAGCGGCTCACTTCCTGCCAGTGAAGACCACTTTTGGATTTTCTCAGTACGCCCAGGTTTATATTGATGAGATTGTGCGACTGCATGGCGTTCCGACTTGCATCGTGTCCGACCGTGGCACCCAGTTTACCAGCCGATTGTGGCAGAAACTCCAGGAAGCTTTGGGCACCCGATTGAGTTTTAGCACAGCCTTTCATCCGCAGACTGACGGTCAGTCGGAGCGTACTATTCAGACTCTTGAGGACATGCTCAGAGCTTGTGTTTTATATTTCGGTGGTAGCTGGGATCGTCATTTGCTTTTGATCGAGTTTTCCTACAATAATAGCTTCCAGGAGACGATTCAGATGGCACCTTTCGAGGCTTTATATGGGAGGAGATGTCGATCGCCTGTATGTTGGACAGAGCTCAGGGAGAGCAGTGTTTTGGGGCCGCAGATCATACAGGAGACTACCGAGAAGATACAGCTGATTCGGGACAGGATGAGAACGGCACAGAGTAGGCAGAAATCATATGCTGACAGGCGCCGTCGCCGACTCGAGTTCGCTGTTGGCGATCATGTTTTCCTGAAGGTCTCTCCGATGAAAGGTGTGATGAGATTTGGGCGGAAAGGGAAGCTGAGTCCTAGATATGTTGGTCCTTTCGAGATCCTAGAGCGTGTTGGTCCAGTCGCTTATCGGTTAGCTCTTCCGCCCAGCTTCCCCGATGTTCACCCCGTATTCCATGTCTCGATGCTCCGCAAGTACCTTCATGATCCTTCCCAGGAGATTCAGCACCAGACGATCCAGCTGGAGCGTGATCTTTCTTTCACCGAGCAGCCGGTGGTCATTTTGGATCGGCAGGTGAAGAAATTGAGGTCGAAGGTTATACCGTCCGTCAAAGTCCTTTGGCGTGGCCCGAACAGCGAGGAGGTCACCTGGGAGACCTAGGTCGAGATGAGGAAGAGATATCCCCATCTTTTTGAAGGTACGCGTAGTTAAATTCTAAATTCGGGGACCGAATTTCTTTAAGGGGGGAAGATTGTAACCCTCCGAAAATCGTTTAGGCAGTTTTTCGGTAATCGGCTAATTTTTCGGTTTTTTCCGTAAAAAGTCAAAATAGGTATTTTTCATTGTAGACCTAATTATACAAAATTTAGATAAGATATTACTATAATTTGGTCACTAAAATGTCACTTAAAATTTTCTAGTTAAATAAAAAATAATTCGTAATTAATTATTTTTAATATTATTTTAAGCTTTTAAAAATACATTAAATTAGTGATAAATACAAATTTAATTAGGTAAATTACACACATAGGAAATATTATAAACTAAAATTTAGTGTTAATAAAATTTTATCAAGACTTTTCAAGATTTTAGTTCTTTGGTTAAAAATTAAAGCAAAAATGGCTTAAAAAGGGGGTTTTTTTGTAAAATTTGATGTGATGGTCATTTATTGATCTTGTGAAGGACTTTTGTGTAGAAAATTCCACACCATTCCCTCACACCTCTCCCTTGCTCTCCTCTGGCCAAAATGCTTCAGGTTTTTTCCCCCCATTTTCCCCATTTTTGTTTAGCTTAAAACTCTTGAA
Source organism: Agapanthus africanus (assembly GCA_030015575.1). Lineage (NCBI taxonomy): Eukaryota > Viridiplantae > Streptophyta > Magnoliopsida > Asparagales > Amaryllidaceae > Agapanthus > Agapanthus africanus. The sequence goes on from CM057338.1 coordinate 666,836,240, forward strand.
AAATCCATAAAAATCCACCGAAATTCACTAAATCCTTCTCTAATTCAACCCAAAACCTTAAGCCATCCCTTCTCAACCCCAAATTGGTTTAAAGTAAGGAGAAAATAGGCCACTTTAGAGGTTTAGTGCAAGGGAATCAACACTTGTAAGGTAAAATTCTAATCTAGTTGTTTAATTGTAGTTTATTAATTATGCTAGATTAGAAACTTTAAGTGTGAATTTTAGTTATAAATTCTTGTTTATGAAATTTCAAGAAAGGGATGAAGTTCTAGATTAGGGTTTGAAGTATGATAATTGGGTTAAAATTTGTGTTGTGGCCATCTAGTAGTTTGAATTGGATGTTAGAGTTGGATAGTGATCGCGATATCGTTAATTCGCGATGTTCGCATCGAAATCGGTATGCAAATTACTTACTAGTTTTTCTAAAAAATTAGAATGCGATCAAATTGCGTTATGTTAGCGATATAATTAGCTTCGTATAGGACTATTAGAGTGCGCGAATGCGGTGTTTCGTCTAGTCGGGTTTTAGTTTTGTCGATTTCCCCGAAATGACGATTCTAGTTAAAGATTAGCGATTTTCATGCGTTTTCCCGCGCACCTAGTGCATGCTATGTTTAATTCGAGAGCGTCGACAATTGTATATTGTGACTTGCATCGTTTTAGGTTTTGTAATCTTATGCTTGATATTGTGCAAATATAGGATCGATCGGGGAAACTTCGGACACGGGGCGTAAAGGCAAGGCGGTGGTCGGATCGGATTAGCGGGGATTTCAGGTGAGTAGATATATTCATCTGGGGGAATCGTCTGGATGGCGCGAGGCACCCCCTAGTTAGGATTACCCTATTTCTTGCAAGATTTATATTGTTAGTTAGCTTATCCCTTTATTTACATTGCATACCCTCATAGCTAACCGTATACTAGATTGCATGGTCATTCATATAACATTCATATACACATATGCAATATCACTTCGTAGGACACGAACACCATTACCATTGGCATCTGTTGCACGCACACTATTCATGTGACACACACGCCTTTGGTAATTGCCATGCCACGTGCACTATAGAACCCGTTTAACTTAATATCGCCACTTGCATTCATACATGATATATGAAATTGTATAGCATGCATATACCTCGCATCATCATCATATTTACATAGATTTCTAGCCAAAATTCACATCGTATACATTGATATCATATATAACATGTGAACATTATGATTTTCTTGAGGATTTCAGTATTGCTGCGATTTCTGGATTTTTGGGGAAAACCGCAAGAATTTAACAAAAACTGATATTTATCATTTTTAAAACAAAGTTGCGGTTTTCTCGTGATGTATGTGTCGTCCACCATGAGTTTTCATGTTTTCTGTTGGATTTCGAGACCCGATTCGAGGAGTGGATGAACCGTCTCGGGTACATGGTGGGCCCGGTATGGTACCCCGGGGCAAGAAGATCGAGTTGTAGACGATGAGCCTGGCAGGGGAAGACTACCTACCGGTGATGTCTGGCGCGGCGGATATCCGGAGGATACCGACCGTTGTCGTGAGATTGGATGATATGGGCCGATCCGGACTGACGGAGCCCGATATTTGAGACATTGATACAGTGAGATATTGAGACAGATATGATTTCATATTTGGTGTCGATGCTTGACACGGGTTTTCTGATGATTTCTTGATGGTACTTAGCTATTATACAGATATTCATCTTCTAAAATTAAGAATTCAATACCCTTAGCATTTAAAACACTTAAAGATTTAGTAATGACATTGCATACATGTGCATGCATACTAGAAGTATTATATCACATATGGACATACATGTTGTGACGCATTGCATGCATTCTTACGATTGCCTTACTAGATGTTATATTCTACCCACGAGCTGGCAACTCACCCCCGTTCTGCCACAGTGTCTTGCAGGTCGGACCCGTCACCCTTGTAGCGGCGGGCTATCTTATCATCAGCTCCTTTTGCTCAGACTCGCGACATCGCCCGTAGGTGGGTTGCGAGCATATTTTATTTCTTTTGCTCTATCATTGTATCTAGTATTCTCCATCTACCACTTTATATTGTATATGCGACCTAGTGATGAGACTGAGAGATTTGTATATTTGTG